>JAMPIV010005329.1:0-567890 GCA_024509875.1 Oreohelix idahoensis
CGCCGATACACCCATCACTTTTAAGATCGGAAAACGGAAGCTAACTCTCTTCAAATTAAAACATTGCAATCTTAACATTACAACTTAACATCCCCCCCGGTTTCAGATCACGGCCAACAAACACATCTATGAAATCAGTTCCCCGATGATAGCCGCAAGGCCACACCATGTGGTCCCCCCCCCCCCCCCCCTCCCGCATGGAGAACATAGGTTACGTTCGGACCCAATGTTGTTGGCCCGTAGCGTGCTAAAATTAATATGTTAAAACTGCACAAAGTATATAAACTTGTTAGTCGAATGCGGCAGCTAGTGCCTCCCTGTTTTTAACAAATGTTTCATATACTGAATATTCAAATAGATACAAGTGAAGATAAACAAATTTTACTTTTCAATCACCATTATTTAAAAAAAAAAAAAAACCAAATGAATAAGTTGGAAAAGACCCACACCATACCCAACAAAAAAAAAAAAAAAAAACTGGGTCTTATAAGTGTCGCGGCAGAGAAGACACAACACATTTATTACTGTTTTTATATAAATTATTACACAACAGTTATAAACAAAAGTCCAGGAAACTTCCAAGTTACCACATTAGGCAATCTTGGCTAGATTCAAACGAAATGGTCTGGTTTTTGATGACAAGGAAACAGCCGATGCGAGATGCCGAATTTCGCTAGGGGCAAAGCGTTTCTTCCTCATTTTGCGCATTTCTGGCACACATTTATTATGCTGTTTTATATAAAGTTATTATCAGAAACATTTGTTATAAACAGTATTCCAGTGAACTTCCAAGAAGTTACCAACATTAGTAAATGGGCGCTTGGCTAGAATAGAAAGGTTGAAATGGTCCATGGTCACCAATGTGGAACTGATGACAAGAAACAGACATGTACCACTGGAACGAGAGAGGAGGAGAAGACGATGGTGACGGACATTAGGGGAAACCTATTGGTAGCATTACAAAGGCAGTGCTATTTTCTTAATCCCCAGCGTAAAGAGTAGAGGGAGACTGAAACTACAACATGAAAGAGAAACTGGAGATAAATGAAAATGATGAAAAAAGACATGGACAGATCTGGACTTGATGGCATGGGATAGGACTTAACGTGTTTCTTGAAGGCCTATAGGGAGCTGAAGGGTATTGAATGTGAATGATCATGTAATGACCACTGAGGATCATGAATAGATTGGGGTCTCTAGAATTAATATTGATTGCTCCATCTCAATGTTTTTAGTCTTATAAAGTGTATTACACCTGATTAGTCTTGTCTGACTGTATTTATGTTGATTCAGAAATATTTGTTCTTCACCTGTGATAGTTATATAGTTTTACTTCTGTTATGCTCAGCGGACCAAATTGAAGACAGGATCTGTGCTGCTATAATTGCTTGTCATGAACCCAAATCAGCGTCGGCCAATCAGATAAAGAAGTATGTGTCTCAGTATCATCCTGAGTTCAAGGTGGATGAAAGGCCAGACAAGTTCAAGAAAGCTTTACTTCGCGCCGTCTCAAAGAATATGCTAGTGTAAGTCATAGTACAGCCCTGATTAAGATTACATGATGATAGATATGTACTAATTCATCAAAGTCTTATAAACTTAATTTTTGCTTAATCATATTTGTTTGCACCTGTGTGGCTCAGGGGGTCTCTAAAGAGACAAAAGACAGACTGACTAATGCACCTTCAGGCAAGGTGTACAGGCAAGATTAATTTGAGGTTGTGCAATGGTCTGTAAGTCTCATGTGAAACCAGTAGCCATAGAAACCACCCCTGCAAGAGTATGTGAATGTTTGTGGTGCAGGCTTTCTTTGATCTTATTCATTATTTCACTTTTCATTGCTAGCTCTGTACGATTTCTTCATTTGTTTTCTTCTCTTTCCCATTCTTTTATGTATCCACATGTTAAAGGCCTCAGTTCTTTCTTCTCATTGCTTGTCCATGTTTTCTACACCATGTAGCAATGAAGAGTATATATTTTATTATACAGTATATATATAAAACACTTGATGATTCTCATTTTTAATGGGCGAGTTATTTTTTTTTTTGGATATTAGTACCTGACTCATGTTGTTGAATGTAGCTTTGACCTTTCCTACTCTCTTCTTGACTTATGTTTCACATCTGCCGTCTTCTGCTGTTATGTGATCAAGATAAGAGAAACTCTTGACTTGTTCTAGTATCTTCCCATTTATTGTTATTTGTAAGGTTGGCTTTTGATATTCTGTACTAATTATCAGTTTGTGTTTTGTGAGTGTTAATGTTTGATCCATATTCATGACTGAGCAGTGCACTTGCTTGACTTGTTCTTGCTATTCCTTTTTGCTTTCAGCTAACAGAACTGTTTTCATTTACTTATCTACGGTTGTTAATGATCTTCAACCAGTCGCTTAGTCCTGCCCTGTCTTCTATCTGTTGGAACCTTTTTCCTGCCTAGATATTAAATAGAGAAGGGATAGTACACATCGTAGTCTCACACATTATACATAAGCAATAGCAACAGTTAAATTGTCCCACATATATTGCTTATGCTGGTCATCTCAAAGACCACAGTACTTGATGCAAAAAAAAAAAAAAAACCATCTTTTTAATTTGCAGTGAATATGTGATGAGCCTTCAGCATTATAAGCTAACATATCCCACAGATATTTCAGATTCATTGCCTCTTATCTGTGAATTAAATTTATCACGGTTTGCATACTGACCTCAGTACTTAGCTTTATAATGGGTTTTTCCTGTCTCGCTGATTTTGTTTTCTTTTAAAAAATGTTAACATTTTTTTTTTTTTTTTTTGCGTTTTCTTTTTTAGGCAGCTCAGCGGACTGGGTGCTAATGGGTCATTCCAGTTGACATCTATCTTCACGCCTACGCCAGCAGTACTTGCAGGAGATGATCAAACATCTGAAGAGGAGGCCTATGATTCAGATGAGCCTGCTTATGTTCCTAGAGGAACGAAGTCTAGGGGTGTCCCTAAACCTAAGTCTGCGGAAGTCACCACTTCTCCTCGCAAACCTGTTAAAGCTAAAGGGCAGAAAAAACCAGGTACTAGTGGCAGGGGCAGAGCTAGGAATGCTGTCAATTCATATGCTGAGTCCTCTGATGAAGAAGCAGACGGAGCTTCCAAGAGAAAAAATAAGAAACCTGCATCAAAAAGAAGGCAGAGTGCGAGCAAAACGACATCTAAAAAACAAGCTAATTCTCCATTGCCATCAGATGACGAGGATGAGGAAGAAGAGAAAGAGCCAGAATATACTCCAAGAAAGTCTCAGTCAAGAGGAGGCTTGAGCCGGAGTGAAACACCAGCCAAACAAAGCAAAAAGAAGACAGCTAAACCTACAAAAGCACAGGCACCAAAGTCCACTAAGAAAGTCAGTTCTGCAAAAGAAGAGGAATCCTTCGCTGACACTGAGATAACAAGAAAGCCTTTCAAAAAAGTAGATTCATATGATGAAGAGAAGCCTCGCCCAAATAAGGAAAAGGAGACAAAGTCATCTAAAAAAGTAGCTTCCATTGATGAAGAGGAGTCCTTCCCCAGCAGCAAAGAAAAGCAAGAAAGAAACACCAAAAGCTAATAATAAGAAGTCAGTCAGTAAGTCATCATCATCAGTGTCCTACCCATCTAAAGGTCAAAATTCTACCAAGGCCCCTAAAGAGGCAGCTCCTTCCAAGAGAAGTACGGTTGTAGACAGTGGGGAGGAAGATGTGGATATCGGAGCTGAGCCAGAGTATACACCTCGGAAGTCAAAGTCTCGAGGTGGGGGTCCAGATGTTACAAGACCAGCAGAGGGGGAGAAAATCAAAGGAAAGGCATCTAGATCCAGAAAATAAGTAATCTTCAGTAGTATCAAAGCCTTTTCTAATCTTTTAATGGTGAAATGGCAAATGAATTTTTCTAATGGCATTTATGCCTGTTTGTTTTCATATAAAAGGGCATAGTATCTTTCAGTTTGGTTTTTTTTTTTTTGCTGCAGGACTTTTGAAATGACATAAATTAGTGTATTGTTTGAATAACATTTACAGAATCTGACTTTAAAATAAGTAGTGTTCTCTATACCCCGAGTTGTTCCCTGAGGTTGGGAAGTTGGAGGAGATAAAGAGTGGGACCACTGCTGTCATAGGCATGTCATAAGGAGGCGACTGAAGTGAGGTTGTGAATGGAGCTGAGAACCTCAACAAGTTTTTAAAAAATTTGTTTTGGAATAGTGCTAGAGCGCATGTTTTTGGTGTTGCAAGGAGACTGACTACCTGCAATGATAGGTTCATTATCTGGAAGTGGCAAAACAGGAGAAAGTAGAATATTCAGTATATCCTGTTGTAAACTAAAATGTAACATCCTTATTCTGCTTGTGCCACATAATACTTTCATTCTAGAACTAGACAACAGAAAAATATGTGTATTGATGGTTGTGTGCATTAACCTTCCATTATAAGAACTTCTTTAGAGTACTTATTTTTGACGGATTTATTGGTTTCTAAAGTAGGCTCCAGAGCAGTACAGTGGAATCTTGCAGATTTTGTGCAGTATATCTCTCGTTTTCCAGTCTTTGCACTACCAAAGGTAGCTGTCAGTGTGGGAATCTCTGATTTTTTTTTTTTTTAAGTCTATGTCATTGTCAGATCTCCTGAATCTCCTTGACTCCTTATGAAGGAGTTTTTAGCCAGGATTTAGTTTCCAGTGTTGCAAATTTTTTTTTTACTTTTTTTTTTTTTTTAAATTAGAGAAACACTATGGTGCATTTTCTCTTCTCTCTCTCTCTCTTCGCTGCCGCCCCCCCCCCCCCCCCCCCCCCCCCCCCCCCCCAATAAAATAAAGACTAAAATATAATGGTCAAAGGTAATACCAACAAAAACTGGGGGAAATTAAGACACAATTGATAAACTATAAACCGATAAGTCACATAAAGATTTCTCTAAAGTCAAAACAACAATTTTGTGACATATAGCGGCCTATATAATAGCGGCCTATATATCCCACATTAGAAAAACAAATGAAGCTCACCATATGTTTCTTTCATTTTTACCAGTTGCCTTGTACATGTGCTTTTCTTATGTAAGGTATTCTGTGCATGTAATTCCCTCATTTATAATGTTATGCTGCATCTTACACACATTTAATTTTCACTCATTCAGCTATATATGGTTACAAAGCCGCTATAAGTTACCTGATAGAGAGCTGGAAGGTAATGAAAAACACATGGAGAATGCAATTGAAGACAGGCCTTAAAAAAAAAACAGATTTAAAAAAAAAGATTTAAACAAATGGCAGGGCAAGATGACATGGTATGAAATAGTTGAAAGCCAGTGCTGCACAGTGAACCAAAGAGTGATGTTCATGATGGAGGGTAGTTCTTGGCTGTACAATTCTGGTCTTATATGCTTGTCTTTGCAACATAACCCACATAAGATGCAGCACAACTATATTTTTTATTTAGTGGCAATCACTTAAAAAGCATTTAAATGTTTTCTGTATGCATTCATTGAGCTGTTTTATAATGGGGCTGAAAGTTGAGCTGCCTAATCATAGGGTCTGTACACGTTTTAGAATGGAATAAAACCAGTTTGCAGTTCTATGTGGTTCCTGGCAGTCTCAGAGGAAACAGACAGAATAGATTTACAGCACCCTCAGGCGTATAAGAGATGACTAGTGTGAGATTTTCTATAGGGCTGACAGTCTCATTATGGACACAGAAATTGCTACATAAACCGTCACTGTTAGAGCACATAGATGCCTTGGTGCAGGCTTCCTGATTAGGTTAATTGACTTGTGCTGTCGGGACTGTGGGCTTGACTACAGTATACATTTTATATTCAGATTTTTTTTTTTTCATTTCTTTCTGAACTGTGCAGATCTGTTAGAATGAGACCTGTGAGGGCACTGCCAGATTTTCAATGTTGTCATCAAAATGTGAACATTACAGATTTTTATGTATGTGTGTGTGTATATATATATATCTATATATACATATATATACATATATTTGTGTGTATATATATATAAATGTATATATATTGCTGCTTTTTAATGTCTTCGGTCGGTGGTTACCAGCCTGAGATATAACTAGTCCCAAAGAGAGTGTGAATCCCCAAGGTCCAGAATGGATGGCTATGGCATGAATGGAAGACATCCATAGAAGCCTGAAATCTTCAGCAGTAACTGGTGTGGATCTACTGTCCTGGTCATGCATGGTACGCAGCAATGAGGGAGCTGACAGACTAGCCTCAAGAGCACCAATAGAGGGGACACTGGATATGGATAAGGGAGATACTAAGGGCAATTAATGAATGCCTGTTAGAGAATGACACTGCAATAGATGAATCAACAGGGCTCTAACACTGTTGGAATTTGGCATCAAACGTAAGACCAGCAGGGATGGACATGTGATAGGATGCATTCATCATATGTACAACTAGCGCACTACTGGAACAATTAGCATTCATATCCCTCAACATTTGCTAAAGGAAACTGAGCACCTATTGGTTTGCCCGGCGTGGGGTGATGTAAATTCTGATCAACAGTAGCAATAACCGATGGACCCTATATCTAGGTTGAACTGAGCGCTTCAGCAAAATGAGGCAACATTTAAATTTTTTTTTACAGTCTCATCTAAGTCTCATGTAACTTGTACTTTTTTGGGATATGCCTCAATGCTTAAAAAAATTAAGAGACAACTTCTATAGACTGACAGTTGATGATTTTACAAATTATTAAAAACAGAAAAGATAAGAAAAGGAGGAGCAAATGCTACACAGTGGAGCAAACCAACGACTTAATTGTATAAAGACATAACTACTAAACTGCCAGTGTAGACTTTTCGTACTTGACTGTTAAGCCTCACACACACGCTATGGATTTTCAAATTCATATGTTTGTTATTGTGAAACATCAGTATCAACTAACTGAGTGTGGGAACTAAGCTCATTTGGTGTTATTTTCTCAAATGCTTCAAGTATAATTCACATACTGGGGCTTGTGAAGTTACGAAGGTTGGAAACCACCGTCTTTCATACAAAAGCAGCAGTTTTCATTAACAAATGTGCATTTGTCAGCAGTGTTGCGACCATAATTTGTTCCTTTTATGGCATTCAAAAATGGTTTCTGCTTTTACTTTGATTACTTCTCAAAGTATGTGTACATGTTCAGACACATAACATATGTTTTTTTCATCATATTTTGTTTTTACTAATGTCTGCAAGACACACAGTATTCATAAACTCATCATGCTTTGAAAAGCATCGCTTAAATACAATCTACCCTTTTATGTGAAGAGATGGTTTTTTTTTTAGTATTACTTTCTTGGGATTTACAACTTTTCTTTTGTGTTCAGTAGTACAGTAAATGTCCCTTTAAGTGTAACACATTTTAAAATCATGTCATTGTTGTTATCATACATATATCAGTTATAGATGTATATCAATATGCTTTTATTGGGCTGTTCTTGTCATATAATTATGAAAGTTATGGCAGGTGATTCTGTGGGATACCTGCATCTGAAGAAAGTTGTGACTTGACCACATATTTACTGGCAGTTGTTGAACCAAAAGCATGATGTCATTGTTTGTTCAAGATTACTGAAATATTCATGTCATGTTTTTTGTTTTAATGAAGACAAATTTTCTTTGACGATTTTTTATAGCTATTTTTTGAAAAAAAAATGCTCATTACTGCACACGGGGTATTTTGTCACTTGCATCACACAGAACATAGAATGTCATAAATCTTATAAAGGGAGTTCACTCAAAAATTATCTATCAATGGAATTCACTCAAAATTATCTGTTTATCAGGGGAGTTCTTTAGAGTATTGTGTTTCTTGTGTGGTCCCATAAACCATATTTTGGGAGTAGATCAACACAAATCAAAACATGCTAGCTGTTAATCAATGTTTAAGTGATTTGTAATTCACGTTTTTTGTTTTAAAAATTGAAGTTCAGTTGATGATGTCATTTTGTATAAAAGTTTTTTTATTTTTGTCAACATGCTCTTTTGAAGAGAAAAGAGAGAACATCACAATTGTGATGGCGGACCGCAATGTGAAAATAGGAACAGACAACACCGGCTTTGAAGAAATCATGAGAAAGCATGGATTAATAATAATAATAATAAATTCTTTAAGCACCAAACACGGCGCATAAGGCAGAAACCAGTGCTCTCCAGGTTGTTCGTTGTGACGCCACTCCTCTTAGCTCTTGCACATTATTTAGGCCCAACGTTCTTCCTTCTCTTATTATTGTTCTTCTGAGTGTTTCTTTTGGTCTTCCTTTTTTCCTCTTACCCTCAGGAACCCAAGTGAGCGCCTGTAGTGGTATTCTGTTGTTTTGCATTCGTAGGACATGACCGATATATGACCATCGTCTTTTCCTTATATAGTCGGAGACATATTTCTGCCTAGAGTCTTCTCTTATTTGTCGATTAGTCTTGAATTCTTTCCAACTGATGTTCATGAGTTTTCTAAGACATTTGTTCTCGAATGTATTCAGCTTGTTCTCCAATGATTTTGTTATTTTCCAACTCTCACAGCCGTATGTTAACACTGAGATAACATTTGAATTAAACAGACGAAGCTTGGTATGTATATTCAATGATCGTAATTTCCAAATGTTAGATAATCTATTGAAGGCGCTAGCTGCCAAAGCAATTCTAGTATGGATTTCTCTTGTGTCACCATCCTGAGTCATTTTACTGCCTAAATAATTGAAACTTTCAACTTTCTGTAGTTTTTCCCCGTTCAAGATGATATCAAAGGTCTCGTTAGAAAAGTTCATAGCTTTAGTTTTAGAGGCATTTATTTGGAGACCTATTTTAACCGAGAGATGACACAAATTATTTATTGCTTCTTGGGATTGTCTTGGTGTTTTAGGTATGATGAATGAGAATGGGGAACTATTAGCTAACTTCTGTGCTTCAAATCAACTAGCTATAGGAGGAAGCATATTTTTCCACATAAAAGAATACATAAAGCAACATGGATATCACCAGACCACAGAACTGAGAATCAGATTGATCACATATGCATAAGTAAGAAGTTTAGATCATAATTGCATGATGTAAAAGTATGTAGAGGAACAGATGTGGTATCATACCACCATTTTCTGTTGGCTAAAACAAAATTTAAATTCAAGAAGTTTGCAACAGTATATAGCTATAGACAACAGCATAATGTGGGATATCTAAGAAATAAGAGAAATATTTTCAATCACAGTATCCAACAAATACCAAGAACTCCACTGGAAGATGAGGCAGATATGGAAGACCACTGGCAACAATGAAAAAAATATATGGAAAGAAACATGTGAAGAAGTACTGAGAAAAAAAAGAACATCAGCACAAAGCATGGATAACAACAGATTACCTAGATAGAAGACAGGAAAAACAAGAAAGCAGATTTATACAGAAGCAAAACCAGAACCTCTAAAGCCAAGGCTTATGAAGTGTACATAGAAGCAAACAAGGAAGTAAGAAGAAACATCAAAAGAGATGAGAGGAAGTATATTGAAGACTTGGCAAGGGAAGCAGAGGAAGCTGCAGCCAAAGGAAATATGAGGGACCTATAGAACAACACAAATTAGCTAACGGGGAAATATAAGCAAGCAAATGGCCTCATAAAATATAAGAATGGAAAATTGCTTAGTAATATACAAGAACAAATGAAGAGATGGACAGAACATTTTGAGGAACTTCTCATTAGACCAGCTCCAACTAATCCCCCAGACATCCAGCCAGCAGAAGAGGAGCTACTAATCAGCTGTGAATGACCAAGTAGAGAAGAAATAAATAAAGCTTCTGAAAGATGGAAAAGCAGCTGGTCCAGATGGAATTCCAACAGAGGCCATCAAAACATTGATTCCTCTACAGAGATATTATACAAACTACTTGGCAAAGTCTGGGAGAGAGAAGAAATACCAGCAGAATGGAAGGAAGGTATCTGTTCAAGTTGCCTAAGAAGGGAAATTTACAAGAGTGCACAAATTATAGAGGAATAATGTTACTATCAGTGCCAGGAAAAGTATTAAACAGAATCATCCTTGAGAGATTAAGAGTCCATAGACAAGCAACTGAGAGATGAACAAGCAGGTTTTCGACAAAACAGATCCTGTACAGACCAGATAGCCACATTGAGAATAATAGTTGAACAAAGTCTGAAATGGAATTCACGACTATAAATCGGATTCGTGGACTATGAAAAGGCATTTGACAGTGTAGACAGAATCACTGGAAATTGATGAGGCATTATGGAGTTCCCATTAACTTAATAAGGAAGACTTATGAAGACATGACATGCAGAGTTCTTCATGAAGGACAACTTACAGAACCATTTAGGATTAGAACGGGAGTGAGACAGGGATGCCTCTTGTCTCCATTTCTTTTCTTACTAGCAATAGATTGAGTCACGAAAACATCGACATCACACAACAGAAGTGGAATCTGAGTAAACAGCTTAATGATCTGGATTTCGCAGATTACATGGCTCTTCTGTTCCATAATCAGATGCAAGAGAAAATGAAAATTCTCGATAAGAGGTCACAATGTAGGCCTGAAAATACACAGGGAAAAGACAAAGATTATGAGAATAAATGCAAGAAATGATAAAAAGGTAGAACTTGAAGAAACACCACTAAAGGATGTAGAATCGTACACATATCTTGGTAGTAATATAGACAGTTGGAGGGACAGACAGTGATATCAAAATAAGATTACAAAAAGCTAGAGGAGCTTTCATCGCATTGGGAAACATGGAGAACAAGAGAAATCAAGTCCAACACAAAAATAAGAATCTTCAACTCAAATGTCAAGTCAGTCCTATTGTATGGCTCTGAGACATGGAGAGCAACAAAACCAACAACCAAAATGCTACAGACTTTTATAAACGGGTGCTTGCATAGAATAGAAGGACTGAAATGGTATGTCAAAGTCACAAATGTGGAATTGATGACAAGAACCAGACAAGTGCCAGTGGAACAAGAGCTGAGAAGAAGACACTGGCGATGGATAGGACACACATTGAGGAGGCCTGTTGATAGCATTACAAGGCAGTCCTTTTCTGGAATCCACAGGGAAAGAGAGGCAGACCAATAAACACATGGAGAAGAGAACTGGATACAGAGGTGAAAATGATGAGGAAAACATGGAAAGAACTTGAGCAGATGGCACAGGACAGGAAGACTTGGCATGTGTTTGTTGAAGGCCTATGCTCCTCAGGGAGCTAAAGGGTGTTGATGATTAATGCTGTTTTAAAGTTTACGAATCTCTCAGTAAGGAAATGTTTTTTTATTGCGGTGTGTTGAATCTAGTCTTAGCCACAAATTTTTAAGAAAGTTTTTTTTATTGTATCTCACATTTCTGTTATAGTTTTACTCAAACTACTCCATGGTAAGCTGCCTGCTAGTAATTGTTTTATCCTACTGTATGAATGTTCACATTTTGTGGCTGTTGTTTGATGTAATGCATTAGAATGTTACAATTTAGCCAAGAGGGTAACTTGTTCACAACATTGGTTCTGTATGTACATGTCAAGCCAACTCCTGACATATGTGGTGCTGGTTCTGTATGTACATGGCAAGCCAACTCCTGACGTATGTGGTGCATGGACAAGTTGTGGACCATAAGGAAAAAAAAAAAATACAATGCAGGTGAGAGTATGGGGTAATAATAAAACAGTAAATACAGCAGAATGATGTTTTATGTGAACTAGAAAAATGGATGTTTCCAAAGTTGCACTTTTTTCTTCTTACATTTGCCAAGAATCATCAGCAGATGCATATATCCATGCAGGGTTAATCTTTTAGCATTGAAATATATGAGTGGAACTACTATAGTTTTGTGAAGCTTGCAATGTGCCATCATCCTGTCGTCACCATGGAACTGCTTTATTCTATCTCCACTTTTGGCCAAAATTGATCCGAGTTCATGAATCGACATGAAATAGTATATTCTGTTATCCTACTTTATCTCTTTGGATCATCGTGAAAAATGTCATTTTAATGTGACATATCGTTCTTTTCAACTAGTAACCCAAAAACATTGAACATGTTTTTCTCAAAACAAGCAGAAGTGGAGATGGAATAAAGCAGTACTAAGGCGACGCTGTATTGATCACACTTTGATTACATCTGATTATAGCCTTCATATCGTGTAATAACAATTACTATATTAATATAATTAATGAGGTCGACTGGCAGAGTGGTTATGGCAATTGCTTCTGGAGGCAGAATTACTAGATTTGAAATCTGGTAGCATCATACATAAGTCTGCCCAGCTATAAAACTGTACATGACTGCTCTTGAGTTGGTCCTACAGCACTATCTGCTATGATTTTACCTTGAGCTTTTTTTTATCTAGGAAATACTGATATGTTTGAGATTGAATGTAGCAGTGTGACTACCTTCACAATCCCTCCACAGTGTAGATTTCTTTCTGCCTAAAGGTAAACTTGAAACAGTGTTTCAGATTTAGAGTAGGAGAGAAATGAAGAGTTTGTAGTCAGCCTCAAGAAAAGACAGATGATGATGGTGGAAATCACTTCATTCAAACTATCATTAATTTCCTATACTGTAGTACACGCTCAGACGTCCACTTGATTGTTTTCAAAGAAAGCAGTAGTCAGCTTGAGGCTATTTGAATCTCCGTAGAGCTTTTCTACGAAGGGTACTGGTGTCGGCCACATGCGCTTTCTCTGTTCCGCATATGTTGGGCAACTTTGAAGCAAATGTTCAGCAGTCATTTTATCAGTGCCACAGTTACACTGATCGGTAGTTCCTATCTTTAGCTTGTTGAATACTGTAGTTCTAATTTTTGGTATTTGTACATTTTTAAACAGTTAAGAAATATTTTTGTTGTGTGAACATAAGGTATGCTCATATATGTTAGTCATACTTCACTGGATTCATGAGGGCTACAAGAGTGTGGCAGCTTAACTTTTCTAAATTGGTCACTTACACACTTGCTTGATCTAAGTGTCGCTATTTAAACTAATGTTCTACAAGTGGTTGCAATTTTGTTCAAATTGTTACACTAATGAGCCAAATTACATGTTAAAGTCAGCAGAAAATTGTTTCCTTACCCGTTCATGTTCAGCATGTATGCTTATTTAAAATTAAATGTGTCAAAAAGGTTGTGTCAGAAACACGTTACACAATCTTTCATGAGCTAAAATTGTTGTTATAAGATCTGTCAATGCTAGTGGAAAATGCAGTTTTGCTCCATGCATATTGAGTATTTAGCACATCACAGGTATTTTTCAGTCTGTTTTATTTTAGCACAAAAATTTTTTAGTCTTTACAAACTCAAAAAAGAAAAGAAACCATCACAGCCAAACCATTTCTAATGATCATGGCATTCAGCACAAATGTTATTTGAAATAACAAACTGAATAATTTAACTGTTTGTCTCATTCACTTATGACAAACTGGCAGTTATTGTCACCAGATTTGAATAAATAGTCTGTCAGAATAAACTTAACTTCAGATTTGCTAATTTAAAGGAGGCGTGACATTGTTTTTCCTCCAAAAATTTGTTGTCAGCAGACTCATCGTAGTTGTAACTGCTTGAGTAACAGAAATAGCTGAGCTGGAGCATGTTTGAGCAAAAAATAAGTAATGTAAATTTTGTTAGGATATTCGTAAATAATAAACAAAAATTGGTGAATAGTAGGAAAGGAGGACACTAGACAACAGAAAAGTAACATAAGTGAGGAATCGAACAAGGGACCATTCAAACGGCACCACCGCGCCGCTGTCACAATGAATCATCAAAGGACACACGGCCAAATAAGCACACCACCACCCCTCCTCTGTCCACCCCCCACCACACACACACACACAAAATTGTCTCATTGTCAGCAGTCAGTCTCATGGCATTATACATAACTATGGACTATAAGATTGGGAAGCAGCCTAGACTTTTATAGACTGTCAAACTTTCCTGTCAGCAAGTACAAGCCATGTAACATGCAGGGCAGGGTCAAACTTTCCTGTCAGCAAGTACAAGCCATGTAACATGCAGGGCAGGGTCAAACTTTCCTGTCAGCAAGTACAAGCCATGTAACATGCAGGGCAGGGTCAAACTTTCCTGTCAGCAAGTACAAGCCATGTAACATGCAGGACATAATACTGTTGTCTAGATGAGTCATAGAAGATGAACAACTAAAAATAGCATTGTTTGATTTAAGTAATGGATGTTTGAACACAGTAATAAATAGAGGAAAACCCAAGGTCTGTGCGTAGTAAAAAATAAATGAAAAATAGGTAAATATAGATTCATACCATGATTGGCTGGATGAAAAATAACAAAAGTTTATAATGTTTTGAAAAACTTAGTTTTCATGATTTGGTTGTATTTCAAAAGCTATACAATCTGAAGGAAAACGGTGAAGCCTAAACACTGTGTCCCATGTGGCCAACAATATATTTGAAAGTGACAAGGAATTTAGTGCTAGACTCATCTTTTACATTACCTGACAGTTTGTACATATAAGTGTGCAACCCTCATCTTGGACTTTAATGTGAACAATGCACGCATTTGATGTTTTGTGTTAATTAAACAAAAAAAAGTTAAGTTTGTCTTGTGTTTACAAAAATACAGTTGGTTGCATAGACCTGGGTTCTCAACGTGGCCATATGGCCCCCTAGGCCATGCCATATTTCTAGGAGGCCACATTAAGATGGTAAAGTACCTTTTTTCCAGCTAACAGCGACTATGAGAGGGGGGGGGGGGGGTCCACAGAGGTAAGTGAGGCTCAGGAAGGGGGCCATGAGCAAAAACAGATTGAGAACCCCTGGTATAGACCATTCAGCAGAATACTGTACTTCACCATCTTTATGTTTGCAGTTTTTGTGGGAGATAGAACCTGATTTCGGTTATGGGAGATAAAAAACTTATGTTCGTCATGGGAGATAGAACCTGATTTGGTAATGGGAGATAAAAACATGATTAGGGTGTGGTAGATAACTGTGATTTGAGCAGTGTAGTTCATTTTCTCATGTTTATTAACCTAGGCTATCTGGACATAAGGATAACACACATGACTGATCTGTTTGGAGCTGCAAAAGCAGGTGGTTCAAGGAATGAGGACCTGCACAGGACATGCATAAACAAAAAAATATTGTGTATAAGAGTATAAATATCATAGACATACAAGTCTACCTGTGTCATCCAGATTTTATCTTGTCATAAAACTTGGACGTAAAATTGTATCATTTATTACATGTGACACACACGACATTTTAAAATCAAAACGTGTTCTTGTAGTTGGCAGTCCTGTTCCAGAAAAAATGCCTACTTTTTAATGTTTTACTTCATTTAAATTTTTTCAGTTGAAACTTAGCAGAGATGTACAGTACATGTTTGTATGGTGTTTTATGTGCTTTTTTCAATAAATTCAATTATCTGACCCACTAGTTCTGAGAGTTTCTGTCAGAAAGTTCCAGAACATGTTGATTGTAGTAACAGCTTTGTTGGTTTGCATTCAGACCATGAAGCTCCTGTGGTGCACAGTCATAAAGATCTCATGTGAGAAATTCATAAAACATTACTTATCAAGTGCTTGGATTTGAACACAGATGAAATTGACACTTCTGCCATGTGTTGTGCACACATTACTTTGGGAATTAGCACCTTTAACTTAGTAGTTGTTGTGCACACCTTATTTTTTATCTTTCACCATGACCTCATAATAGTTTTAGTAGGGTTGATAGCTGTTGAGTTGTCGAAGTGAGTGCACATGATAATTTGATACCTAGTACCATTCACTTTGCCCTTCACAATAGCTATATCAGGGTTTGTAGATAATGAGTTTGTGGGTGTGAGAACACGGGTTAGAAATGAGATAAAACTTGAACAGTGTAAGGACTAACAGTGTTACGTTAGCTTACGAAGGCCAAGTTTGCAATTTACCTTAAACATTTTGAGCTCTTGATCAACTGACCATCATGTAATGTAGATTGTAGGATTGTAATTTTGCAACTTTGACACTTGTATAATTTGTTAAACAGTTTAACACACCATCATATCAGGTAGTCCTTAGCAGATAGTGCTGTAGGGGAATGAAAGACTTTACTATTGTAGGTGGGGCCACCAGTGCCTTCCTGGCTGCCTTTAAATCACGAGCAGAGGTACTCATTTTAGACTAGAGTGTGTCGATATAAGGTTTTGAACCTGGTGAGAGCTCTTACCACTCTGCCAATCAGACACTCATCAGGTAGATGCCTGAATAGGGTTGGCCATGTGTCGTAGATTTTAGATAGGAGTATTAAGACTAGGGTTTGGTCCCTTCAGAATAGGTTGGAATGAGTGATAGTCACAGTGAGAGCTGGTGAAAAAAAAAAAAACCCACAATAGAATTTCCCACACGTGAGATGATAGAATGTGATAAAGAAGCTGTCTTTGAGAATCGAGATAATCTCTCTCTCACCTATCTTCTACGACCGCTTTTAAAGGCGTCAGACAGTCTAAACACAGATATATGTATATATATATATTAATATCTCTATCTACTCACGGGCACGCACATACACGTGACGACAGTTAAACACACAGACGTGGGAATCTATCACAATGAATTTATATGTATTTGAACGAGCTGACCAACGCACTGATTTAGTTCAAGAGAGAGATTTTTATTATTATCATCAAAAAAAATCTTCTCACAACACCAAAAATACATCAAGGAAAAACATATACAAATAGTCATAAAATTTAAGAAAATGATACAAGTATGATAGCCCGTTAGAATCTTAGCTCTAGGTTTAGCCCACAGCCCCGTTAAGAGAACAGATGATGGCCCAAAGAGTTATAGATACGTAGGGTTTAGGCTAAGAGTTTTTCTTCTTTTCTCGTAAATGTATGCACAGAGTTGAATAATCTGATTTAGCCTAAGAAGTAAAGAAACTCTAGCAAATAGTAACAAATTCTGCAGGTTAAACAAAAAGAATTAAGACAGTAAATGGGTGACAATCTATAACTGTAGAATAACACTTTGATCTGCGTACACTCATTCATTCAGCCATGGCCATGCAGTTATACTCACAACTTTGCTCGCTGCCTCTGGGAACATACTCAATTCTAGGACCTTCACACAGACCCGAAAATGCAGTCCTTGACCAAGAAATCCCCAGTTCCAAAAGACGTACTAAACTCTCAGGGAACGATTCCTTGGGTGTTCTAATTTTTCGAATGTCTGATTAAGTCACATAAAATATTGTCCAGGCACGAAAGTTAGCAGAGCACAATGTCATTAGCTTTGGTTTCTAGAATTTAAGGAATGTCGGATCGGTGTCTACTTTCAGGAAGTTACTATATTTGGTCACCACAGTACTAGTCAAAACTCTGTCGGAATGTTTCTGATCTTTGCTTGCCACAACGAGCTGAATTGTACTGAAGAGTTATTCTGGAAGAATTAATTCTGGCGCGAAGGCCTCTTACTTCATTTAACTGTTACAGTTCAGGTAATGAAAGTGATTAGTTTCTTCCCAAATAAAGTTCACGTACTAGAACGCTGGTAAAGTTTGGTACCACCGTTTCACTCACACAGAACTACAGGTAGTCGCACAACTTAAGAATTATATGCTGAATATTTAAGGAAGTCTAGAAGTACGACAAATTGCCGAAACAAACTGAGAAACTTCGCTAACAGCTATTCTGTTTCGAACAACCTGTCTACTGCGAATATAGGAGCGAGAATGAAATTAAAGTTTCAAAAACCCGGGCCAATATCTTAAAATCAGACAAAGGGCCCAAACTTATTTCGCCAAGCGAAATTATCTCCCCTACTCCCAACATTTACGTCAGCTTAACGCGTGACGTAACTGCCACCAGTGACCGAGAAATGCGCGTGACAGTTGCAAATCTCAGACAACCGTCTACGACTGCGTCGTACAGATGCCGGGTTTGACACCTTAAGCTAGTGACAGGTGAACAAAATGGTAGACCAAAAGTCTGCTCTATGTCCAGCGAAATGAATTTCTCACACCTCAGGCCCAGAAATCTGGTCGGGCCGCGCTCTGACCGGGGGAAACTGCAGATGTATGTCTGGCGAGAACCGTATCTTCACAGCTATCTGCGCGACTGACATCTGATGCAATAAGGTTACTAGTCAGTATGAGAAAGAAAAACGATGATGGGAAAGAAATATATTTTTCGCAACGAATGATGCGAAAAAATACAGGAAAAACAAGTACGGAAAAGTAATAAAATGAAAGGATTAGGGTGAGAGAATAGGAAGAAGATGTAGGTAATTTAATGATATAAAGACCCACGTGACAGGACGTCCCCCCTTAAGATATGGAAGCACTCCATGTCTACGTTATGGAATTAAATTTCCTATAATCGTAGCTTCGGGGTGTCTGTCTTCTTCCCTCCCGTCTTCCCCCTCCCTCTCTCTCCAATTCCTACTCAAGTCTACTCCCAAAGTTTCCTTTCTCTGGAATGTTTCCCATGCGCGTTTGAAAGAGCGTCGCCGCTTCTGACATTTTTGAAAGATTTCCTGTGATAGCGGTGGAATATCCCTGCCACTATCGTCATCTTCGTCAGTTTTGGCGATCGTCAGGAGATGGTCGGAGGTTGGCACTGGTTTTTCCAAGTATCTCTTTAGGAGATTTAAATGGAAAACCTTCTCCTTTCCTTCAATAGAGATCTGGTAGTTAGCCTTAGAAATCTTTTTCAGGACGGTAAACGGCCCTTGCCATCCGATCTTCAGTTGGTTGTTCTCGGTAGGGAGCAACACCAAAACTTTCTCTCCTGCTTCCAGTTCTCTCTCTTCCGCGACTTTCCTGTATCGGTTAGCGTGCTTGGTGCGTGCTCGCTTAAAGTTAGTCGTTGCTAGGTCCCACCCTAGTTTCAACCGTTCCTTTAAAACCGACACATATTTACTGGCTGAGACAACTGTCTCATCAGCCTTCTCGTCTGTCAAAGACTGAAGTAAGGCTTCAAGCGGGCCCTTAATGGGTCTGCCGAATAAGAGTGTAGCTGGCGGAAATCCTGTGGAAGTATGAGGAGATTCTCTGTAGCCAAATAATGCTGCAGGAATACAGAGATCCCAATCTTCAGGTTTCACTTGTGCCAGCTTACTTAGCATCATGGTGAGGTTTCCATTAGCACGTTCCACGAGCCCATTTCCGGCCTGAGTATATGGCTTAGTGTGGATGTGCTGGGTCCTCAAGATCTTAACGATCTCATCCATCAACAGGTTTCGGTATGGAGATCCATTATCCGTCAACACTTGCTGAGGGAATCCCAACCGAGTGAAAATCTGCACGAGGGCTTCTGCGACATGCTTGGCATCTGCGCATGTTAGCGGGATAGCTTCTGCCCATAAAGTGCATGTATCGACTAAGGTCAGGATGAACCTGTTCCTTCTTTTAGTCCTTTCGAAAGGCCCTAAAATGTCGATCACAACCCGTTCGAATGGTGTTCCCATTATTGGCATTTCACCCATGTGGACTGGGGGTGTCCGTTGCTTGGGTGGTACACGTTGGCACTGGGCACAGGATTTGACGTACCTGATAATATCAGTGTTTACTCCTGGCCACCAATAATGAGTGGTTATCCGTTGGTTTGTGGCGTTCTGTCCCATATGTCCGCTGAAGGGAAGAGAGTGCCCCATTTCTAGGATTTGGCTTCTGTACTGTTTCGGTACTAGGAGCTGGTTGTAACCTTGGTCAGGCTTGCCCGTTCTCCGATAAAGTACGCCATCCTCAGAAAAAATGTCCCCGTGCTGTTTGGGTTCCTTAGCAATGGGCAGTTTCCTAAAGCAGGGTGCCAAGGTAGGGTCCTTGTATTGCGCTTCTTTAAGTTCCATGGGTAACAAATTAGGCGCAGGCTCCCGTTCCTTCTTGGTTTGCCCTCTTGTAGTTACTGCTGCCACAATCGGCTCTTCCGGTTTCCCAATACACACGTATCTCCCGCCAAGTATGACTGGGTAGATGGGATCATCCATAACAGCCACTTTGATCACACCTCTGACAAAGTCAGAGTGTATCTCCACCAATGCGATGGGAAGCGCTGTAGGTGCATCACTCTTACGAACTCCACAAAGTTTGACGGTCTCTCCTGTCTCTTGACCGGGTTAACCAGCTTTCTGGCAACAATGCAATCGTAAGAAAGCCCCGTGTCAAATAAGCAAGAAGTTTGAGAACCGTTCAAAGTAACAGTACCTCGCGTTGAGGGTCTATCCCCAACAGGTTGGGAATCACTGTCAACAATTCCGCCTTGCGAGACTGTCAATAAGCATCCGATGCGTTTCGGCTCGGTGTGCTCGGTCTGATCATATGTCCCGTGCTCAGGGGTTCTCCCTTTGCCACCTTGTCCTTTCTGGCTACGCTGCCATGTAGGGCGGTCGGGTTGATCAGACTGTTTGGGGTGGTTGGGGTACTTGTTCTTGTAGAATTTGGATTTTTCAGGAGGGGGGTTTTGAGGTCCAGTTTCTCTGTGGTTATTCTGATTCGAAGCATGAGAAGATTGCTCTAGGTTATGTTTTCGAAAATGCTCCTCTGACGGTTTCCGCTTTGTGGCCGGTAGTTCAGCCAGCGCATTGTGGTAACGCTCAGACTTCTCTAAGATGTCTTCCAGTTTTTCTGCCCCCTGCTCAGCGAGAAATCTCCGGGTATCTGCAGACAATGTGTTCTTTATCTGTTCTGTTAAAACAAATTCCGCAAGACCTTCGTAGGTAAAGGGGAGCTGTGAAAGCTCAAGGCACTTTGTTAGATATCCCTTTAGACGAGATGAGAACTGGTGAAAAGTTTCAGAATTCTCTTTCCGGCTGTTGCGAAACAGTTGCAAAAATTTGCGAGCGTTCATTTCAAAGCGCTCCAGTAACGCTTTCTTCAACAGATCATAGTTGTCTTGTTGGCTGCTTTCCAGTTTGGCGTAAACATCATACGCAGAACTTTTCAAAGCCTGGGAAAGCTTCATGTTCCAACGCGACCTCTCTAAACCGTACAGAGTTGCAATTTTCTCAAATTTCTCTAGCCATGTGTCAATCTTCTCATTGGGACAAGGGAAAGATTCTAACGGAAAAGACATAGCAGTGAGATGAGTAGATTGAGTACTAGCAGGATCAGTTAAGGAAGAATGCGGAGAAGACTCTCCGTTGCTGGAGGTAGAGGCAGCACCACGACTTTGGACTTCTAGAGTTTTAAGAGCCAACTCATGCTGTCTCTCCTTCTCTCGTTCCTCATGCTGTCTCTCCTTCTCTCTTTCGTTCGCCCTGCGGATTTCCATTTCCTCCTCAATCCTCTTCTGCTGTAATAGCCGGTCTTCCGCTTCTTTCCTCTCCGCATCGTATCTCTCAAGTTCGTCTCTGACAAAAGCTTTCGCTTCTTCACCTTCCAGTCCCTCCTCTCTCGCTTCGTCCCTGAGGAGTTGTCTAAGCTTTGCCCTCTCGGCCATATTATGTCAGTAACTGAGACTAGTGGAGAAAGAAAATGGGAAAAAGGATACCCTGGTTCCTACCACTTACGAGAAAAAAATGTACCAAAAATTCAAAAGATGATATCCTTAACCCTGGGATACCTCCTCCAAAGTAAAATCTAACTATCGCTGCTATTATCGGCAATAAAGCACTTAATGCAAAACACGACTACGCCAACTAAATGGTAGTTAAGATTACTTCTGAAAAATAAGTTGCTACAGTGGAAAAGCAAAATAATTATTGCAAAAATTAAAGAGAAAAATAATCCCTTAATTTTTAATCCACTATCAAGTTTACCACTGAAGACAGTTCGGGTGAGGGAGGCAATTAATCTGGACGGATAGTCCGAAACGCACTCCTTAGCTTTGCTCAAACACCTACCTGCTTCAGAACCCTTGTGAATGTTATACACTCACAAAACTTTACCAGCGTTTAGTATTACAAATCAACAATAACATATATTCTGACAAAATCCACCTGTAACTGAAATGATATTATTTCTAAATGCTGTGGAAAAAACTATCAGTTTGTGTGGTCAGCACGCCCGAAAACAGATCGTTAGTCTAGGGGATAAATTATTTAAAATAAAACTCACAAGACAATCACCCTCTTACTCTATTACAGAATAAAGAATCCTAAATACAAAATCCAGATAGACGAGTCCACGTTTGTCGTACTCGTCTTCCTATTCTAAGTTCAAAAATCCGTCGGACGAGAACCCATTTGTCGTACTCGTCTTCCTATTCTAAGTTCAAAAATCCTACGGATGAGAACCCATTTGTCGTATCCCGGACGAGCCCCCATTTGTCGTAGATTTTAGATAGAAGTATTAAGACTAGGGTTTGGTCCCTTCAGAATAGGTTGGAATGAGTGATAGTCACAGTGAGAGCTGGTGAAAAAAAAAACCCACAATAGAATTTCCCACACGTGAGATAACTCTAGCAAATAGTAACAAATTCTGCAGGTTAAACAAAAAGAATTAAGACAGTAAATGGGTGACAATCTATAACTGTAGAATAACACTCTGATCTGCGTACACTCATTCATTCAGCCATGGCCATGCAGTTATACTCACAACTTTGCTCGCTGCCTCTGGGAACATACTCAATTCTAGGACCTTCACACAGACCCGAAAATGCAGTCCTTGACCAAGAAATCCCCAGTTCCAAAAGACGTACTAAACTCTCAGGGAACGATTCCTTGGGTGTTCTAATTTTTCGAATGTCTGATTAAGTCACATAAAATATTGTCCAGGCACGAAAGTTAGCAGAGCACAATGTCATTAGCTTTGGTTTCTAGAATTTAAGGAATGTCGGATCGGTGTCTACTTTCAGGAAGTTACTATATTTGGTCACCACAGTACTAGTCAAAACTCTGTCGGAATGTTTCTGATCTTTGCTTGCCACAACGGGCTGAATTGTACTGAAGAGTTATTCTGGAAGAATTAATTCTGGCGCGAAGGCCTCTTACTTCATTTAACTGTTACAGTTCAGGTAATGAAAGTGATTAGTTTCTTCCCAAATAAAGTTCACGTACTAGAACGCTGGTAAAGTTTGGTACCACCGTTTCACTCACACAGAACTACAGGTAGTCGCACAACTTAAGAATTATATGCTGAATATTTAAGGAAGTCTAGAAGTACGACAAATTGCCGAAACAAACTGAGAAACTTCGCTAACAGCTATTCTGTTTCGAACAACCTGTCTACTGCGAATATAGGAGCGAGAATGAAATTAAAGTTTCAAAAACCCGGGCCAATATCTTAAAATCAGACAAAGGGCCCAAACTTATTTAGCCAAGCGAAATTATCTCCCCTACTCCCAACATTTACGTCAGCTTAACGCGTGACGTAACTGCCACCAGTGACCGAGAAATGCGCGTGACAGTTGCAAATCTCAGACAACCGTCTACGACTGCGTCGTACAGATGCCGGGTTTGACACCTTAAGCTAGTGACAGGTGAACAAAATGGTAGACCAAAAGTCTGCTCTATGTCCAGCGAAACGAATTTCTCACACCTCAGGCCCAGAAATCTGGTCGGGCCGCGCTCTGACCGGGGGAAACTGCAGACGTATGTCTGGCGAGAACCGTATCTTCACAGCTATCTGCGCGACTGACATCTGATGCAATAAGGTTACTAGTCAGTATGAGAAAGAAAAACGATGATGGGAAAGAAATATATTTTTCGCAACGAATGATGCGAAAAAATACAGGAAAAACAAGTACGGAAAAGTAATAAAATGAAAGGATTAGGGTGAGAGAATAGGAAGAAGATGTAG
Organism: Oreohelix idahoensis; assembly: GCA_024509875.1. Lineage (NCBI taxonomy): Eukaryota > Metazoa > Mollusca > Gastropoda > Stylommatophora > Oreohelicidae > Oreohelix > Oreohelix idahoensis. The sequence goes on from JAMPIV010005329.1 coordinate 23,678, forward strand.
GTAATTTAATGATATAAAGACCCACGTGACACCATGTCCTCAGAAGGAACGCTGACACTACCACCAGAAGTGCTGTGCTGTGGACCCCTGAAGGCGAAAGAGAGGCCAGTCAAAAACAACTTGCGATGTTAAGCATGAACCACAGTTGGAGCACCGAAATGAAGGATGGCCCCCGACTGAGCCAAGTGGAGGCAGTTTGTTGCTGCCCTACAAGATGCCAATAGGCCTGATGGTCATTGATTTCTTTGTAAGCCAGCGGCTAAGAATCCAAGAAGAAGAAACAGTTTGAAGTTGATAGCAAGTGTAAGATTTCTAGCTCTTAAACAGCTGAAAACAAGTCTGGCATGCATTGTCCATTACAAGGACAACTTTATATTAGAGCTTAATAGCGTACAGCGAAGTGCAGTAAGAACTACGAATATTGCATTAATATGTTTGAGGAGTGCAGTATATGGTGAGTACTATCATCCCTGCTGCGTAGCATCTTTGTGAACCCTAACTTCAGATGCTATAACAAATGCAAGAGCATCCAGGCTGCGCACAAAATGATGCATATTACCAGCTCAGCAGAAGTGAACAAGTGGTCATTTTCAGACTCGCGCGCGCGCCAAAACAGATTTGGATACCATCTATTCAACAAGCTAAAGATAGGAACTTACCGATGAGTGTAAATGTGGCACTGATAAAATAGCCTGGCTTAGTGAAATTTAATCTGAATGAAAAGGCCCCCGAAACAGTCAGTAATTTATCTGCCATGAGTCGCGATAAATCGCTGGGTAGCTATTGCGTTAAGGAGAGAAGACTTGAAGAATAAAAGCTTCTCATTATAAAACTGAAGGAAATTTTGAAGAAAAATAATTTGATGTCTATAGCTAATAGAGGAATATGTAAAGAAGTATACAATTTTAGACCCCAAAAAAAAAAGTTGGTGAGAAAGTGAAACGTCACAGGTGGGGTGACCTGTTCTCTTTCTCGCTGCTTTTGCCCTACCTAATTCAAGAACACAGTCGGGTACATAAGTTTGTTAGAGACCTATACTGCTTGGTGAGCTGAAGGATGATGAATGACTGAAGAAACATTGCATAACTTTAGCTAAAGTAACACCCCTAGAATGAATGACTGAAGAAACATTGCATAACTTTAGCTAAAGTAACACCCCTAGAATGAATGACTGAAGAAACATTGCATAACTTTAGCTAAAGTAACACCCCTAGAATGAATGACTGAAGAAACATTGCACAACTTTAGCTAAAGTAACACCCCTAGAATGAATGACTGAAGAAACATTGCACAACTTTAGCTAAAGTAACATCCCTAGAATGAATGAATGAAGAAACATTGCACAACTTTAGCTAAAGTAACACCCCTAGAATGAATGACTGAAGAAACATTGCGTAACTTTAGCTAAAGTAACACCCCTAGAATGAATGACTGAAGAAACATTGCACAACTTTAGCTAAAGTAACACCCCCTAGAATAATAATGAAAACTACTTTTTAACAACACGTTAAGGCAGGGGTAATCAACACGGTGCCCGCCAAGGCTTATTTGTTTGCGCGCGGAAAATATTGCAGATGAAAGAATAAATGTACAATTTTGCTTGCATCGTCAGAAATTATTGGTTATCCTCTAATAAACTTCTTTAGTAATGGAGATTAGTGGCCTCAATAACTTACTTAGTCGTCTTACTTAGTCGTTTATCTTTTACCCTGGGGTGTATAGGTTTGCCAGAGAGAGCGCCATACTATTCTATCATCTGTCTTCCTCTTGGCCTGGTTCCAATATAGTCCATCAGATATTGTCTAATGTCGTCCTCTCAGTGGACTCTGGGTCGCCCTGGAGGTCTGGGTCCCTGGCTCTTAGTTTCCCAGACTTGTCATGGTAGCCGATCTTCCCTCAAAGGTCGCAATAAAATTACAAACAAATGTGTCGATAGACACAGGAAGTTATGATATATTCAAAAGTTGCTCCCCGAACAATCTAAGCATTAACTTACAATTCAGCAGGAACATCATCATCATACACTCCTTATTATGAAAGGTTAGCCAGTGACCTGCAGTGCTAACGATCATACTACTTATATGTTTGACTCAAATGGAAAAAGATATAGAGGGCGACAAAGAGAGAGGATTCTGCACAGTTTGACATGATGGCATGGTAAGAAGTCAATAATAGAATTGATCAGTAGTACTGTGGACAGGAGCCACGGTAGCGCAGTGGTAAGTGCACTGGCTTCCTAGCTCGGTGGTCCATGGTTCGATCCTCAGTTGAGGTGAGTTTTTTTTTAGACCGCAAACGGCTCCGGGGGCGACCCATACTCATGAATTGAGTACCAGAGCAACTTCTGGGAAGGTTAAGGCGGCCGGCGTGATACTGATCACATCACCCTTAGTGTGCCGATGGTCAAGAAAATATAGGCCTAACACCATATTCCCAATATGCCTCAATGTGTAACGGGTTCCTTTACCTTTACTGTGGAAAGGAAGTTGTGGAGAGACATGATGACCTACGCCACCAGGTATGGTACTTGATGATGATGATTCTCGCAAGCTTTGTCTTTTTCTTGTGTATTTTCTGACCCAATTGTCGTTTCCTCTCATCAAGTACATGTATTTTCATTTTGTGCTACACATGGTTACGGTTTATGAGATAGAAGAGCCAGCTCATCGGTAAAATCTATAAAATACTTCAGTTACGCAAGGCGAAATTACTCGACCTTTTTTTTTTTTAAAATGCATCAACGCTTGTAATTATCAGGTTGTATTACACTTAAGCATTGCATCCTTTAGGTTTAACCAACGGCAACGATCAATTTTGGAGGTTGCTTGGTCGCTACTGTAAAAAAAAAAAAAACGATAAAGCAATAATGTATAGCTTTGTAAGGCGATGAACAGTTAACGTTTCATCCCAGACGATTTTGTTTTCCTGCGATAACAAGCGGCAGGCGTGGTGCCAGCAGGTATTCTAAAAGGGTTTGTATGTATGTAAGTTCTGTGTGTGAGATGTGTTGGTGCGAGAGAGAGAGAGAGAGAGAGAGAGAGAGAGAGAGAGAGAGAGAGAGAGAGAGAGAGAGAGAGGATTAATGGGATTATTACAATTATACGATTTACACAAAACCTATAATTATATATGTATTCATCTTAAAGTTGACCAACTTTCCTTGACTTGTTTTTTTAATTATACTTTTCACTTCCAACTGAACATCATCATCAGGTGCCATCTCCGCAACGAAGGTCGGCTGCAATGGATCTCCAGCGTCTTCTGTCTCTTATCTTGGTGGTGCACTCTGATAGACTCTTTCCTGTCTCTTGTCTTGGTGGTGCACTCTGATAGATCCTGTCTCTTGTTTTGGTGGTGCACTCTGATAGGCTCTTTCCTGTCTCTTGTCTTGGTGGTGCACTCTGATAGACTCTTTCCTGCCTCTTGTCTTGGTGGTGCACTCTGATAGACTCTTTCCTGTCTCTTGTCTTGGTGGTGCACTCTGATAGGCTCTTTCCTGTCTCTTGTCTTGATGGTGCACTCTGATAGACTCTTTCCTGTCCATCTCTTGATGTTATCTTCCTGTCCATCTCTTGATGTTATCTTCCCACTTAAGCGCTGCTGCTACCCTGTGCACGTTTGTCTTCTATTATGGTTTTCTGCAAGGAGTTATGCCTTTTTATATGGCCGAAATATTTTCGTTTAGTACCTAATTTTGATCTTCATTAATTCTCTTTTCATACCTAGGTTTTCTAAGACCTCTTGATTTGTTTTCTTCTCTTTCCATGAGATGCGCCCCACTATATATCCATATTTGGAGTGCCTCAATTATTTTCTACATATGCTTATTAATTGTCCATGTTTCTTTACCATACAGTAATGAAGAATACAAATAACACTTAATCATTCTCAGTTTTAATTTATGGGGTTAATTGTTTTGATGTCAGTACTTGTCTCGTTTTTTTTATAAAATGTAGCTCTGGCCATTCCTATAGTCTTCAAGATTTCTGTTTCACATCTGCCATCTTCTGTTATTACATGACCAAGATATGAGAACTCCAACTGAACACAGAACCTCTATTGAAGAATGCAACTTCACGTTTGTTGTAGATTTCGGCTAGTTTCATTGTTCTGTAGCACGTGTAGCGTGATAATCAAATGCCGCACCCTTCTCTTTTCAAGGAAATGTGTTAACCAATCAGAGCAGCGCAAGCTCGCTGGCGAAACGGGTTTCTAAATGGCGTCTAACAGAGGAAAGTAAATGTGCGTTTTAGTATCATGGAGTTGTATAAATTGCAAAATAATGGCTGGACGAAAAAGTTTGAGGTAAAGTGCATTTTATGCAGGCGAAGACCACATACTTATATTCGAAAAAGGTAAGACTGCTGTATGGAGTATTTTCAGAGATAATCAAGGTAAAGTGGGACACTTTGTCAATTATTACTATGTAAATGTTCTTTCCAAATTCGCTACAAATTCGAAGACAAAATCAATATAGGAAGACCATATAAGAAAAGAAAGCTCAGGATCGTCCCAATAAAAAGAGATATAGTTGAAAGCCATAGGAGAAAGGATTAAGAGGAACGAGAAGGAATGCTGGATCAATCTAACACACTGGCTCGATTCTGCACGAAAAGTTAATTCCAATAGATGGCAAAGTGTGACGTCATACTGCTTTCCGACACATTCGCTATCAACCTATAAATAAGGTCAGCGGACTTTTCAAAAAAATACACACACTCAAAGTAGAAGCCAGAACATACGGCAGGAAGGAGTTTCGTTTGCCTAGAGCTAGAGGTTTTACCATCTGAATGCCAGTACAGCTTTAAATACTCCAAGACCGAGTCTGATTTTGGGCTTCTCAACTATTCTAGAGGGTATGTACGTTTACGAATAATTAAATTGTGTTATTGCAGATTATTATGATAGAAATATGTATCAGGATCAGACCAGAGGACTGAACTGAAATTAAGTTGTGAATGTATAAAGGAATTCGATGTATACCAATGATTATCATGGATGTCACTAGGAGTGTTCAGTTAAAAGTTACTATACTGGAATAATGGACATGGCATTCCAGAATATAAAAGGCGAAGTAGCATCATGATTATGCATAAAATGTTTTAGATTTTATTCACGTATTATTTTAGAATGTTTTATGCAGATAGTCACCTGTCTTGTCTCGCTATCATGATCAGAACTGATCCATGTATCATTCATATACATGCACATATTCTGAACACTTTCATTCATGGACACGTAGGGCTTGTGGAACCGAACCTATGACCGAAGGCTAGCCACGTGACACATATTGTCTCCAGGTTCATTCGTGTCATACTCCAGCATGAGGTCTAGAATCTTATAGATCAACAGTGCCTTCCTGGACCAACTCAGGAGCATCATACATTGTTATCTATATTTGAGTGCTATTCCCCATCTGTGCATGGTGGCCTGGTACAAGACCTGCAACTAATACTGCTGTGAAGTATTACTAAAGGACATTCACATACCTTAATGATAATCATGTATGTGAACAATTCCATCAGCCATTGTGAGTGGTCATAGCAAAATACTATTTGTGTCATGATGGACAAACTGTTCTAAGATATCAGGCACGACAAGAGACGATTTAGTTAGAAGGAAAAGTTGGATTAACATTCTGTTATAATTTAAAGATTCCAGAAAGGGACTTTTTGTCTAAGTTAATGATTGAAACTCACTATTGAGTAATTGTGTAATTAACCATTTATTCATTCAATTTCATCACTTTCACCATTCATAATTTGCACAAGAACAAAACAAACGATAGATGTATATAATAAATAATTCAGTAATTGTATTTCTCTGACTTTCAATTTTATATTGTTGCATGTTGAGTTTTACTGAATTGTTGATTATCATAGGTTAGTTACTAGCGAAGGTGGCATCTTAGGCTCTAACTCTAATCTGAATACCATCTTGAGTAGAGACCTTCACAGCCGTGATGACTATCCTGTGATACCAGTGCTCGTCTCTGACACTGGGGCTATATTCTTTTCAGACAGAATTTTTTTCTGATCTATCAGTATCTACTACTGGCAACTATACTCAAAAAATTTTTTGCTACAGCATGAATGAAGAAAAACAACATGCGCTGCCTGAGAGGAGAAACGGACAATGCGAGGGACAACGTTTATATATATATATATATATATATATATATATATATATATATATATATATATATATATATATATATATATATATATATATATATATATATATATATATATATATATATATATATATATATATATATATATATATATATATATATATATATATATATATAAAGAGGCAGATCCTGAACTAGCAGAAGAACTTTTGGAACCAAATTATCCAGAGAATTTCAAAAGTAGTAAACCATAAACTGAGGAAAGAACAAGCAGGATTCACAAAGAATAGAAGATGTGCAGATCATATATTCACCCTCAGAACATTATAGAGCAGTGCTCGAAATTGCGGAGACAGCTGTACATTGTTGATTTTGAAAAGGATTTTGACAGCATTCACAGGGAACAGCCTATGGAAAATACTGAGGGCTTATGGAAGTCCCAACTGCACTGTTTCCATCATAAAAAGACTCTATGCTAACTTTACATGCAGTGTTGGGTTGAACAATCTAACTTTTGTAGTGAAGACAGGAGTACGACAGGGATGCCCCTTACCAGCAACTTTATTTTTGACAGTCACAGACTGGGGGATGCGCCAGACAACAGAAGGCAGTCCAAGAGGAATTAGATGGACAACATTTTCTACGCTGGAAGATCTGGAATAAGCCGATGACATCGCAATACTCGCACATTCACATTAACACATCCAAGAAAAAACAGATAGACTGAGTAAGTATAGCCAGCAGGTGGGGCTGAACATCAGTCTAAAGAAGGCAGAGGTCATGACACTCAATGTGGGCAGTCCCGAGCCCATGACAATAAGGAACAAGAAGCTGGAACAGAAGGACACATTTTACATACCTTGGATGCATAGTAGCACTAGATGGTGGAACAACCAAAGACATCAAGAACAGAATGAATAAAGCAAGAACAGCTTTTGCTTGTCTCACCAACATCTGGAAGTCTTCCCAGTACAGCTTACTTACTTAGTCGTTCCCCTTCTACCGTGAGGTGTAGAGGTTTGGAAGAGAGAGCGCCAGACTATCCTATCGGCTGTCTTCCTCCTGGCCTGCTTCCATTCTAGTCCTCGGTCCTTCAAAGATTGTCTAATGTTGTCCTCCTAGCGGACTCTGGGTCGTCCTGGGGGTCTGGATCCTTGGCTCTTTGTTTCCCATGCTTGTCGTGGTAGCCGGTCTTCTCCCATTCTGCAGACATGGCCAAACCATCTTAGTTGGGACTGTTCTACTTGGGTCTGCAGGGGGTGGGATTTAAGGCCTTGACGTATCGTCTGGTTGCGTACCATGTCTCTTCTTGTTACTTCAACCACCTTCCTCAGATTCCTCATTTCTGCAGTACAGCACAAACACCAAATTAAGATTATGAGAGCGTATACATTCTGTGCTTCTCTATGGTGCGGAATGCTGGAGAGTAACAGAGAAGGAAATGTCTAAACTGTCCTCGTTCCACACAATCTGCCTAAGGAAAATTCTCCGAATCTTTTGGCCGAATACTATCACTAGTCAAGAACTGCTTACTCGGAGTAACCAAGAGGACATGCACACCATCATAGGTTGCAGACGCTTGAGTTGGGTTGGCCACGTCTTCAGAAGAGACCCCGATGCCATCACAAGAACAGCTATGCTATGGACCGCCGAAGAAAAGCGAAAGAGTAGCCGACCAAAAACAACTTGGCCGAGATGCAAAGAATTAACCAGAGCTGGGGCAATGTACGAAGGATGGCCACCGACCGAACAAAGTGGAAGCAGTTTGTTGCTCCCCTACAAGACGCCATCAGGCGTGACCGCACTGACTTCTTTGACAATCGGCGGCTAAGGATCAAAGAAGAAGAATATATATATATATATATATATATATATATATATATATATATATATATATATATATATATATATATATATATATATATATATATATATATATATATATATATATATATATATATATATATATATATATAATTTTGTTCTTTATTCAAACATCCAAAATCCGAAATGCTTTAAAATCCGACAAAATATTGACTTTTACGAATTCGTTGTGGAAAGTGTAAAGATTAAATCAGATCGTTGTGTATATGTAACATGTGTACCGTCAGATACAGTCAGAAATCTTGAAGAGGAAGAAAAGTCGTTAACACAGATAATGATGCTCCCAATGTTCACTCAATGATTGGTGGTAACTAGTTGAGTGCTCTTAATCAAGGTGATTCGTGATTATACTTATGAGGATAAGAATGATACTGCAGAAGGCCCAGGAAGGGAACATGATATGCTTAAGAAAAGCAATAAATGTTACTAAGAGAGACAGAACGGAAAATGATGACTGTGACATTATTGGGTCAGTATCTGCTTCACTACGGCAGTAATCAGTTACCGTTTGTTGTGAGTACTGATTACTTGAAATTTCCGGGTCGCCACCTTTTTCTTTCTCTGCTATGTAGCAGATATTTTGTCATTTTAACATTCTTACACTCCTCTCAGTGTTAAGTCGTCATGTCTGTTTGGTTACCCGTTCATCACTGCTTTGCAAGGAACGGCTGAGATAATAATTAATCGACAACCATGTTGGTTAATCTCAGGTGTGGCCGACATCAGACTACAGAGTAACACTAAAATCGCCCATCGCATTTGTTTAATCGCTAATAAGGCTAGCGTGCGTTCTTTGCCAAGATGGTAAAGAGACGGATTGTGTGGGCTTAAGCGACAGATAACGAGATTACTCGTCTGTGCGACACATTTTGGACAGACATGTATGACATCATCGTTTCCTGCACACCTTGTGGCAAAGCAGGAAAGTAAGATGTTACATCTAACATATTGTCGAATGAGTTTACAGACGTGTGTGATGCTGCACTGTAATTCTGTCCTTCAACAGGCCCGATTCTGTTCTTCTATTTTGAGTTTTCACCATTCGTCTTCACTTTGTAACTATATGTGTTTGCCATGTTTCTTCTCATTTGAATATATCGTGTTTGGTATTTATCTGTAAGTAACATAGGTTTATTTTTTACTCCCACCAGTTTTATTTTCTTCTGATTTTCCGCGATCACGTAGATTTTCGTTGTTTACGAAAATTGCTATTTTCGCGCACGCCTGTATGACGCGTCAGAAACGTCACGTAACGTGATGCCATTTTTGTACACGCGGTCTGCGCGTTTTCAAATCTGATTGGCGTAGGTCGAAGGTATTTTATTTTCTAAGCGTGTCCATTGGTCCGAGTGGATAGCTTAAGCAGGTACGTAGGCGATCAGCGGGAGTGGTTCCCTGTGTATATATAGAATTGTTTAGAGGGGATCTGTCTCTATATGAAGAAATAATTGCCTGCCGGTCTACTTCGTATTATCGTCTCCATTGCGGGGAAAAACAATGGTAATTGGTATGTAGGAATTTTATTATCGTTTTACTTATTAGTGGGTTCTTTGATAAGAGTCTAGGCCCGTAAGTAAAAATTCTTCGGGGACATTAACTTATAGTTTTAAAACGTAAAGCGCCATCCATTACTTTCTTTGTATGCCTAAGAAAAATTCACCGAATCTTTTGGCCGAATACCATCACCAACCAAGATCTGCTTACTCGTAGCAAGCAAGAGGACATGCATACCATCATAGCTGGCAGACGCTGGAGCTGGGTTGGTCATGTCCTCAGAAGAGACCCCGATGCCATCACAAGAACAGCTATGCTTTGGACCCCTGAAGGAAAGCGAAAGAGAGGCCGACCAAAAACAACTTGGCGGAGGACTGTGGAGGCTGAGATGCAAAGAATGAACCAGAGTTGGGGCACTGTACGAAGGATGGCCACCGACCGTGCAAAGTGGAATCGATTTGTTGTTGCCCTACAAGACGCCACTAGGCGTGATGGCCACTGACTGCTTTGACGGTCGGTGGTTAAGGATCGAAGAAGAAGAAGATTACTTTCTTTGTAGAATGATGTAAATGTAAAAGTGTGCATAATTCTTTCTAGGATTTTGGCAGTAGATAGGAGCGTGTGAAGTTATGAGATACGCGGGTGCTCTGTAGTTGTAGAGTGTTGTGTAAAACCACCATTTATTCCTGTGTATTTACCAATGTAATTTTATTGGGAAATCAATTGTGTGTATGTTAATTTTATTGTACCTTAAATGTGAGAAATGCAGTAGGAGGGTACAGATTTATGTTATCAGTGAATTATACGGCTTAGGGGAGTAAATTATTCCTAAAGCACGAGGTTTAATTTGAATTGGGGCTTAAGTCGGGAACCCAAGGTGTAATGGGAAGGTGGGACAAAGGATTTCCCTAGTCGAAATGTTTGGACACGTGGTTAGCCATGCGTAACAACCACGTAACCCGTGAGACAGTGTCTGGGGCTTTGTTTACTTACCTGGCAGATTTAAGTTGAGGAGAGAGAGAGAGAAGGAGAGTGAGATAGAGATTCACGTGGGTAGAAATATTTTATGTATCGTTGTTCAGAACGAGAGAAGGGGAGTAGGAGGAGTGAGATTTAAGTGCCACGAGGGTAGTATTATTTATGTATTGTTGTACACAACGAGTGAGGTATTGAGTAGGGGTGTTGTAAAGATTATGGGAGCTATAGGTGTTAGAGATGCGTTATGTTGGAGTTGGTGTACATTAGACGCATTTCCTTTTAATTTCAGCGAGTCCCGGCAAACAGTGGGGGAGCATAATTTGCCAATACAAATTATCCACGGCAAAAGGAAATATCTCAGGGGTCAGAGGACTCGAGGTATCGTCAGCAGCGAAAAGAAAATAACCTAAACGGTCTATTTCAGTGAAGTTCAACTCTTCAGCGAGACCTAAACAGCTCTTTTTGCAGTGAGGAGCGGGAACGGGTTTATTTATCATACAGCCCGAGCTCATCGCTATTATAGTCTCCAGCACCGGCAAGTGGCCCGGGAGATTGGTGTAATCGTATACAGCCAGAAATCAAGGCTGTGTTTGTTTTTCCTCTAAATCCGGAGCGAGTTAAAAGTGGAAAATTATAGAAGATATTCAGCAGCAGAGAAATTTCGACAGCTAATCAAGTACCTCATGCTTGATTCCACGAATATCATCATCATCACCACATTCAGGAGCAGGTGATAGGGTTACAATACCTGGGTCCTGAAAGTAACGAGAGAAGAGCGTAACGGAGACGCCGCATCATCAGTCGTCGAGTGTTAGAGAGACACTGAGACCAAGAGGGAGAGAGAGAGAGAGAGAGAAGGAGGGAGAAAACAGACAGGACCAGCAGGGTCTGTTCATTATCCATTTGAAGGATAGACACTGAGCCATAGTTGTAAGCCAAGTCTATTATTGTAGCATTTCCAGTGGTGTTAGGTAGTGGCTCATATCGCCTACCAAGTTGGAAGCTGTGTAGACGTTCTTTTAGGAAGAGGCAACAGGACGGCAACAGTAGAAATCTTATTAGTGTTAGAGAGTGGAGGCTAAAGTTGACAGCCCCACCAAATAAGATTAGATTGGTTTAAATCACTAACCATTTTATTGTTTCCCAGCAGGGTGACAGAAAGAGTGAATGTGATTGGGGTTTTTCTAGTCTATCTAATTTTATTGTTACTTTGTTTTCCAGGCCGTGCAACAGTGCACGCTACTTATTTGATCGATGTATGATGAAATTTAATGATTTCTGTGTGTAAATAAATATATCTATAATATATACTGGATCAGCTTCTACTCTATACTATACCTATATGTGGTCTGTATAGTGGTGTCTGTGGTCCTTTTATACACCTTATCTCCTTGTGTTTAAAGGTAGTTAGAGGGGGGTGAATCTATAGCTTTTCTGAAGTCACGAAGCGGCAAGGGGAGAGTCAAATCCTGGTTCTAGCCCTTGAGCCAATAGTCTCATCTGTCCACAGGCATGTCATTTTTCATCTAAATTCTATCTTCTCAGACTTTCTCATACTAGGGTCTTGCTTTCATTCAGGCAAACTCTATAAACTTAAATCCACTTCGTGACAACGTGTTTGTGAGTTTGCATACAAGGCATCGGATGTTTTATTTCCATATATGGAGTAGCGACCTTTTGCATCACGCACATTATTTCGTGCGAAAATAATTTTGAAATTACCCCACTAAACACGCATGTTTGAAACGATTGGAGCTTTCTTAGCATCGTAACAAACAAAATGCGGAGGAAGAAGGGCCATATAACCTGACCTTTTCGCAGTTTTAAGACTTAAAATTCACACTCAGGATCGCTTGCCAAGACGAAACCAGACTGCCAGAAGTTAGAATTCAGAATTCTTTTTATCAGACCGGACTTTGTGGAACATCTTGAAGGACTTAAAGAGCCCAGGAAAACCATTTTAATATGGAAGACCGGCATCTGAGGAAACTTAAACACGGAGCCATAGTGGGAGTTTAGTGCTAACATAACGACCCCCAAGACACTTGAAAGAAAGGCATCTGTCAGTGCCTTAAACATCCTTCTCTGAGCAAACAGTCTGTGAGCCAAGATTGACGTAAGTTGTACTTTTTTACATTTTATATTACTAACATGTGAACTAATATGTATATATTGTCATGTGAATATTTGTAGCGAAATTTGGTTCCTCTTGCTTTGTTGTGGAAAAAAAATGTGTAGCGCGACTCCCACACACACACACACACCAGCGCAAGGTCAGCGCGGCGGTCTTTCTTTGAAGTTTGTAGTAGACGGGAAATGTGACTTACGGTTAAAAGCCATACAGTATTACCGAAGAATGATGAAATAGCTAATAAGAATGAATGGCGGACTTTCAAAGTTTGCATTTACTGGACATTAAATTATTAACTACCGGAGAACGCCCGGTTGGAATAATATTAAATAAAAATAATTCAACAAAGGAGATAGACTAGGAATTATATCCAAAAGGATATTATTCAAATATAAATAGTTTTAAAGATAATTAATATTTTTCACCTTCCTCACATCGGCTAAAAGTTAGCTAATAATCTTTAAAAATTTATTACACTAACAAGCCTCAACGGATTTGTATAAAATTTATATGTAATGAAAGCCTCATATGGGGAAAAGGAAATGATACATAGAAAGGACGGAAGAATATAAGTGTGTAGTGTACAGAAGAAAAAAACAAGTACAGGAAAAACACAGATTGCTTCAAATAGCCTCAAACCAGGAGATGAAATGAAAATCTTTTGGGACTTTTAGAGGTGCTTTCTCGTACGCGCGAGAGACTGAAATATAAGGACAGAGGGACGCGTTGAAAATCACACACACCAAATCCAGAAGCCAAAGTGAGAAACTGGAAGACAGTATCTGCAAGAAAAGTTAATTTTTCACGCTGCATGCAGGGCAGATTAACTTCAACCAAAATAATCTCACCGTGAGCTTATAGATCCTAAGAGGGTATGTAAGTTTATTAAAGATATATGTATGAATAATATCATTTTATTTCAGATTTTATTTCTGATTGATTGTATCAGATATAATAAAAAAGAGAATGACGCTAACCAGAGATAACCTTCACCGGCATTGTCAGGAAGCATAACCATTAATTGGTTAGCCACATATATCATGGCTAGTTCTTGCCTGGAAGCTTACGACATACCAGCAAGTACATAAGTGACTTAACATCCACAAGTGGAAGGCAAAGGTTATATTGTACCCATGTATCATAACCTATGATTTATTCATGTAATTTGTTAATTCTGCACAGTATACATTATCTTATCATGCTATCTCTGTAACATACTACCATGATTCATTCATTTATATACAAACACTGAAGACATGGTCGCATCATGAACAGTAGTTGGTGTTGAGATTGTTGGAACAACATGGTCACCTATTACTTCTTGTTCCAGGTTTTTATGATCAATGTTTATGATCATTCCTGATCGAGAAACTAAAGACTTGAAGAAGTTGATCCAGCTCACTGAAGCCTAGAGGTCAACCAAACTTCAACACCTTAGTCCCCCGTAGTTATAGGGCGGGCTGAAGGAAAGTCTTCCGTACTCCAGTGTGTCGGAGGAACCTCGAGCAGACGTGGCTAAAGTTGAGTTTCTTTGTATCCATCCAACAAATCCTGTGAGCAGTTTCTAAAACGACTGTCTAATGATGACAACTAGATGGCAAGAGATAATGTGACAATCCTTTTGTGGTAAATTCAGTGGAAGATAATCCAAGACTTTTTCTATTAGTTATTTTAATTTGTAACTGTAAATAATCATACATTTTACCATCTTCCAACACCCATTTATCATTACAAGAATATATAGATGTACATAATAAATTGGATAATTGTACTCATTTGACTTGTTAAATTTTTAACTGTTAAATTTTGAGTTACCTTTTCAAATTTAATTATATTATCACATAGGGTTACGATAGCGAAAGTAGCAACTTATACTTCTGAAGCCTAAATCTATTGTCCAGCTCAGAGTATTCACAGCTGTAACTCACTTGTGATACCAGTGTACTTCTCGGGCACTGGAACTTCATACTTTCTGGAGAGAGATTCTACTTCTGCTCTACCACTATTATCATAATAGGAAAACCTTTCGCTACACTGGGGGCTCTTTCGCGGGATATTATTTTTTTATCCTGAGCCACTATCTATGTATTCTTCTATCTTGAGCCACAAATAGTTTGTAAAAATAAATTTTTTTTCAAAAAAATTCTAAAACTTAGAAATTTTTTTTCGTAATAGTAGTACCATTGAGTACGAAGGAAATAGGAAACGCTCACAAGGTTTTAAGGATTTGTCTTGTTCAAAGTAATTAATTGATTTTAATTAAGTTAGTTGGTTGGTGAAGATAAAATTATATACCCTCTGGTAAGTAAGCATCATGGCTGAATTGGTGAAGTTTAGAGGTGCGATTATGCAGGAAGGAAAAGACTTGGGTATGACAGGAGATGCTCTAATTCGACATATCACAACTGAAGTGGATAAATATTTAGATAGAGAGACTAAAAGAATGGAAGCTGAAGCTGAAAGAGAGACTAAAAGAATGGAAGTTGAGGCTGAAGCTAAGAAATTAGAGGCAGAAAGAGAAGCCAAAAGAATGGAAGCAGAGAGAGAGAAGCCAAAAGGTTAGAAGCAGAAAGAGAAGCCAAAAGATTTGAAGTTGAGGCTGAAGCTGAAGAAAGAAGGTTACAAAGAGCTCATGAGTTAAGTTTAAAGGAACTTGAACTCCAGGGAGCAGCTAGCAATCATGGTGCTAGCTCACCTCACTCTGAGAGCTCCAACCACAGCACAGCAAATGGAGCCATGAGTTTCCACCTGGATCCATTTATTGAGAAGGAGGACGCCATTGAGTCATACCTGGATAGATATGAGAGACTGGCCTCTACCTATGGATCGGAAAAGGAAAAATGGAGCCTTAAGCTATCTCAGGGGTTGAGGGGAGTTTCATACGATGTTTATTTAAAACTCTCAAAAGAAGACCAGGAAGATTATGAAATCTTAAAACAAGCTTTACTGGTCAGGTACGAAAAGAATTCTGAATCTTATAGAAAGAGATTCCGAACTGCTAAGCTACTTCCAGGAGAAAACTATCACCAGTTTTCTGCCAGATTGGAAACTTATCTGACAAAATGGATTAGCTTAGGAAAATGTCAAGATATAAAAGAAATGGTCATGATGGAACAACTGAGAGAATCCATGCCTCAGGAAATGAGAAAATTTCTTATGGAGCAAGGAGCTGAGAGATTGGACGATATTTTAACCATGGCTGAAAGATATCAAGCAGCTCAGTCAGAAGTGTCAGGAAATAAGAAGAAGCAGGGTGAGAACTTCAAACCTTCACTAAACTTTACCAACTATGAACACAGGGACAATTCCAACAAGAACAAACCCAGAACTGATTATAAAGACAAAAACCCTCTAGGATCAGAAAAGAAACCTCCAAGAAAGGAAGGAAAGTGGTGTAAATCTTGCCAAATGAGTAACCACAATACTGCGGAATGCAGACGGAAAAACCCTCCTCATAACGCTGCATGCCTTACAACAGAGAACAAGGGAAGGAAGGACCTGGCAGATAGTCAGAAGGACCTCCATCATCCCCCTGTCTGTGAGGAAGTGACCTTGAATGGCACCCAAGTACTGTGCTTATATGATACAGGCTTGGACTTTGACTCAGTAGTGTGCTCTTCTCTGGTGAGTCCGGAACAGATAACCACAGAAACAGTGGAAATCAGAGGACCAGTCAAGGGAGCAGGAACCATGACACTGCCCATAGCCCGTATCAACATAAGATCTCGCTATGTGGAAGGAGAGATCAAAGCAGCAGTGATGGACAACCCTATCTACCCATTAATACTGGGATGTAGATATGTCTTTCTAGGAGAACATATAAGACCCATAGTGATGGCAACAGTCCAGACCAGGGCAAGCTCTAAGAAAGAGGAGGAAACTATCATAAATACTCATCCAGAAGAGATGAGAAAGGCTCAAACTGCTGACAGTACATTGAAGCCTTGCTTTGGCAAATTACACTAGTCAACAAATTTTCAAAAGTTTTTTGTACCAGAAATTAAATGTACCATTTCTTATTGATTTTGACATGCTGATTTCAAATATCATAATGAAATTCACCAATTGGCTCTGGTTTTTTTTTTAAATGATGGATTTACATTACAGTAATACAAATAATGTATGCTTGTTTACTTCTCTGGGCTGAACAGCTAGTCTTTCTACTTTAGCATTATAAAAATTGTGGTTACATACTCAATTAATTGATATTTTAACATAAAATGATAGAAAAAATAAAAACATTATTTAAAGTTCACATATCATGCTTTAAAAAGGCACATTTGAACCCATTCCGTCATTATTCAGTCGCTGTTCGAGCTCTCTTTGCTTGCTTCTTGTAGTCAATCGATGAGGTGTCTCTTGTCACAGTCCAACAGTAATCAACAAGCATTGAATTGCTCCAATTGCCTTGATACCTTGTCTCCATAGCAGCAATGTCCTGGTGAAATCGTTCACCATGCTCATCACTGACCGCTCCACAGTTTGACGTAAAGAAATCCAGATGAGAATCCAGAAAATGAATTTTCAAAGACATGTTGCAGCCAAGACTCTTATACTTCAGAAGGAGATTTTCTACAATTTCATTGTAATTATCAGATCTGTTGTTTCCAAGAACATTGTCCCACCACTGACTTAAATGCTAGCCATGCTGCTTTTTCCTTGCCATGCAACACGCAAAGAAACTCGTCATCATGAAGAAGTTTTCGAATTTGCGGACCAACAAATACTCCCTCTCTTATTTTAGCTTCACTCAGTCTTGGAAATTTTCTGATGAGATATTTGAAAGCCTCATCTGTTTTCTCCATTGCCTTGACAAAGTTTTTCATGAGACCCAGCTTAATGTGCAAGGGTGGCAACAAAATCTTGCTGGTGTCGACAACTGCTGGGTTCTCAACGTTCTTACTGCCAGGCTGCAATGACTGCCTGATTGGCCAATGTCTTCTGATGTAATGGTCACTTCGTGCACGGCTATCCCACTCACAGAGAAAGCAACAGTACTTGGTGTATCCACCCTGTAGTCCAAGCAAAAGAGCGACCACTTTTAAGTCACCGCAAAGTGACCAATGATGATGATCGTAGTTTTATACACTTCAAAAGCTGCTTAATGTTTTCATAAGTTTCTTTCATATGAACTGCGTGACCAACTGGAATTGACGGTAACACATTACCATTATTCAACAAAACAGCTTTAAGACTTGTCTTGGATGAATCAATGAAAAGCCTCCACTCTTCCGGTATGTAATTGATGTTGAGGGCTGCCATTAAACCATAAATGTTGTGGCACGCAGAAAGGTCACCCTCTTTGAAAAAAGAATGTAATAAGCGGCTTCTGGCGGTTCCTATACACAGAAATTGTAACATCTTCTGCCAGGAGATTCCACTGTTGCAATCTGGAACCCAAAAGCTCCGCCTTGTTCTTCGGTAAATTCAGATCTCTTACAAGATCATTCAGTTCACCTTGGGTTATTAAGTGTGGTTTAGTGGATGTAGTTTGCTCAAAATCTGTGTCACTTGAGGTTGATGGTTCAGGACCACCAATGTCCTCTTCATCAGTGGAAGCAGCTGAAAAGGATTCTGGCACTTTGGGAACTGGTAGATCATCGCCATGTGGTACCGGAAGTATTGCAGAGGGGATGTTTGGATATTCCAGAGTCCATTTTTTCTTCTTTGATATGCCTTTCCCAATTGGAGGGACCATGCAAAAGTAACAGTTGTTGAGATGATCAGTGGGCTCTCTCCAAATCATTGGGACTGCAAAAGGCATAGCTTGCCTTTTGCCAGTTAACCACAGTTTAAGATGTGCTGCACATGTATTGCAGCATATGTGTGGCGCCCAGCTCTTATCTTGATCTCCTATTCTGCAGCCAAAATACAAACTGTACGCCTTCTGGCATTTCTAACTACGATACTTTTGATAAGGACAAATGCACTAACTAATGGCAACATTTTATCAGAGATAAGGTATTTATACACAAAGGGGATGTAATCATAGGTAGGATTGCATCATCAACTTCTAGTAACATTTTTATTGGTCATTAGAAAAAATTATGCAATCGCCCACAACAGTTGCGTCATATATATATAAATTTACCGTAATTAAATAAACTAGTAGCATATATCTTGAAAACTAGAGCCAATCAACATTTTTTAATGTCATTTTCGTTTTCAGCACACCAAAATTAGTTAAGATCAGCTATTTTCATTTCTGGTACATTTTGGTTGTTGACTAGTGTTACCTAAAAGCCATAACCCTCCAGAGAAAGGAGACTTATATATGAAAAATGGCCTACTATATAGAAAAGCTGGAACAGGACCAAAAGGACATGGACAGCTTGTAGTGCCAAAATCATACAGGGAGCAGGTTATGAAGCTAGGACATGCTATACCCTTCAGTGGACATATGGGAATAGGGGCCACTGGACAACGGATAGCCTGTCACTACTTTTGGCCAGGGATCACAGAGGACATAAAGAGGTATGTGAGATCCTGTCCAGAATGCCAAAGAGTAGCTCCTAAACATAGGACTGCACCAGCAACACTGGGAGAAATGCCCATCATGGGAACGCCCTTCGAACGTGTTGCCGTGGATATTGTTGGACCCCTCAGTAGGACCAAGAAGAGAAATGCATATATCTTAACCTTGGTCGATACTTGCTCTATGTGGGGAGAGGCAGTAGCAATGTCATCGATAGATTCGAAACATGTGGCAGAGGCACTGTTAACAATATTCACCCGATTAGGTTTCCCACATCAAATATTGACTGACAATGGTTCTCAGTTTAGGGGAAAGCTAACACAAGAAGTATTCAGGTTATTTCAAGCTAGACATTATCACTGTAGCCCGTACCACGCCCAAGGGAATGGTCAAGTAGAGCGGTTCAATGGCACAATTCATTTCAATCCTTAGAAAGTTGGCTAGTGATAAACCTGAAACTTGGGACACATACTTACCCTCAGCACTATTTGCCTATAGGGAAGTCCCACATAACTCCACAGGATTGGCTCCAGCTACATTGTTGTTTGGACGACCAATCAAATGTCCACTGGAAGCATTGTTGCGGACATGGACTGATGAAAAAGCAGAAGAAACCGTGACTTCTTCATACCAATACGTCAACGAGTTGACATCTAGATTGAAAACAAGTTGGAAACTGGCAAATGATAACTTGAGACAGGCCAGGAGGAAGCAGGCTGCTTACTATAATAAAAAAGCAAAAGATAGGGAACTTGAGGTGGGAGAAAAGGTTCTGTTACTGTTGCCCAGCAGCAATAATAAATTGCAAATTGGATGGCAGGGTCCCTACGTCATATTGGAAAAACTTTCCCGGACCAACTATAAGATTGACAAGAAAGGAAAGGAGAAGGTGTATCATGTCAACCTTCTTAAAAAGTATTATGACAGGGAAGCATCAGAAGTTGCACATATCATGACCCTGGCCATTGCAACAGAAATGCAGGATGAACCAATTTCCTCCATGGAATACCCCCTAACAACTACGGAAAGCTATGCTCAGGTTAATGTGAGTGAACATTTAACTCTTGAGCAGAGGAAAAAGGTTCAGGAGGTGTTAGAAATCCATGCTGAGGTACTCACAGATAAGCCGGGGTGTACTAATCTGTTAGAGTATGACATGACGATTACTGACCCTACACCAGTTTGCATGCGGACATACCCTATACCTTATGCTAAAGGACAGGCACTCAAGGATGAGATTGACTATCTCTTAAAAGAGAAAATTATTTCAAAGTCTGAATCTCCCTACAGCTCAAGTGTGGTGCTATTAAGGAAACCTAGTGGTGAACACAGGTTATGCATTGATTATAGGAAACTAAATGCTATCACTGAATCTCAGGTAGACCCATTACCTGACTGTCGCGTGGTGAGAAAAAAAATACGGAAGACAAATTCTTGGTTGGGATATTTTTAAACCGAGCGGACGCGAGTGCCTCTCGCTATCATTTTCCAACGCTGTGTACTGGCTACAAAAACGAAGCGATATTTGGTTTTGATGGCTAACGAATAAAATTCATATAAAAAGAAGGAATGATCGGAAAGAGTTGATAATAATATCGTTAGGAGCGGAGAAGTCCACATTTATTTCCTTTTAAACAACTAATTCCACCGTTGTTGCAAAAAGAAGATAGAAGCTTGAGAACAGACCACTTCATCATATTTTGTCAAGTTAAGCCACTTTGAAAAATTATATAAATTCTAAGACCAACCCAATAGAGGAAATTATTGGAGGGAAAGAAGCTGTTGATGGTACAATTAAAGTAAGGTATAAACACACATGATTCATACAAAAGATAAAGAGAACGGAACGGAGGAAGAAAATAAGAAAACACAAAACAGCGGCGCGAGCCGGTTGGAACGAAAATTTTAGCCGCAGGCGTGAGCTGCTTTCTCGCTCGCTCGCTGGCTGTGTATAAATAGAGAGAAATCGTGGCAGACAGGTTACACACGAAAAATTGAAACCTCGGAAGAGAGACGAATCTGAAGGCAGAGAGGGAGAGAAGGATCAACACCTGAGCAAGTTCATTTCTATTTGTTATGCCGGGCAGTTGAACTTTTGCCAAGCCTTCAGTCAGTTCTACTTCTGATTTATCCTAAAAGGGGTATGTAATATTACGAATATATATGTATTTTTGTATGTAAATACTTCTTTTACAGGTTTGATAATTAAATTAAACTGCGAGACAATATTGGAAATTCAAAAGGGAGAATGAGGCAAGGACCAGGATGCATAACAGAGACGCGCAGGAATGGAAAGGCAGAACTAAGGGAAGGCCTATGTTGTATAACATTGTTTTATTGATGACTGCAATTCAAACTGACTGTAGAAGGAAACTGCAGCATCATGACTGTGTACAGAAATTGTATTATGTATTTTTGAGAATGTAATCACTTAGAACTTATCATTGCCTATACACTGCCATTGAACCAGAACTTATGCCATACCTATATAAGCATACACTGAACACATCACCTCACAACACGCAGACCTGTGAGAAATCACCACACAAGGACTAGCCACATGCTACATATTTTGCAGGTTTACTGGTCTAGTTTGGAACAGCCTGATCTGAAACTACCATCCACTCAACGTATACTGTGTGTGACGGAGTTCACGTGCTTTGGCTCCATCATTCCTTGGCTAGCCAAACATAAGATCCAAGAAGCTGTATTCCAACTACACTCGTGTGTTACCAGACATTGTCCAGGACTGTAAAGCTAAGTCCTAAGTGTTAATATTCCAAAACCTTCTGTGAGATCCCAAAAGAGACTGTGTAGTGATGAAAAGTGCAATCTGTGTTAACCCAGTGCAGGCAAAAGACTTTAGGATTAACGTAGACATGAACTTTATGTAAAAAGTTATAAATATTGTTGATTTTTGTATTTTTCATTTCAATTGAGATCTTCCGATTTTCTAAAGAGAAATAAGAAACTAGATGTACATTAATAAATAATTCAGTAAATTGTAATTTTATGACTTGTCAAGTTCTTATTGTTGACAGTTATACTTTGCTGTATTATTGTTGTCACAGTATAGTTAGGTGACGGTAGCACTCTAGAGCTCTTGATCTATACAAATTCCATCCAGACGTGTGCTCTTTACAGCTATAGCTATACCTGTGCCATCCTTACACCAGTGCTCTTCTCCGAGACTGGGATATACCTGTCTAGACTAAATTTACGTGTCTAGTCTTCTTCACTATCAACATCTGCCACTCTTATTAACTCATTACGTCACATTTTGGGGCTCGTTCGCGGGATTATCTTATTATCCTGAGCCAGTATCTATCCTTCTTGTATCTCTTTCTCATAGGAAGTCTTGGTAATAGTAAAAAATTTATTTTTTGAAAAAAGTACATTTTAATTTTTTTTTTGGAAAAGTACCTTTGTAGTACACAAGTTAAACAGTGGTCTCTCACATTGGTTGAAGGAATATTGTACGTCTTTAATTAAGTTAGCTCAAGTAATTAATTAGTAGTAACATTAGATACTCCTTTCAACGTAACGCCATGGCTGACTTGGTAAAGTTCAAAACTGCAATCATGCAGATGGGTAAGGAACTTGGTTTGTCAGATGAAGCTCTCATCCAATATGTTACTACGGAAGTGGATAAGCATATGGACAGGGAAGAACGAAAGTTGCAATTAGAGACTGAAGCAAAGAGATTAGAGGCTGAAAGAGAAGCAAAGAAATTAGAGGCTGAAGAAAGGCGGTTGCAAGCAGAAGCGGAAAGAGAAGCTAAGAGGCTACAGTTGGAAGCTGAAAATAGGAGGTTAGAGGTTGAGGCTGAAGCTAGGAGGTTGGAGGCTGAAAGAGGACATGAGCTGAGGATGAGGCAGCTGGAACTTCAATCGGTTGCTAGTTCCAGTGGGAGCACATCACCTCACTCCAACAACAGCAACTCCAACCAAAGTACTTCAAATGGAGCCATGAACTTTCATATGGACCCATTTGTTGAGAAGGAGGACTTCATAGAAGCTTATATAGACATATTTGAACGGCTAGCCACAACTTATGGTTTAGAAAAGGAAAAGTGGAATTTGAAGCTATCTCAAGGATTGAGAGGAGTTTCTTATGAAGTATTCTTGAAACTACAAAAGGAAGATCAAGAAGATTTTGAAGCCCTGAAGCAGGCATTGCTTGTTCGTTATGAACAGAACTCTGAGGCTTATCGAAAAAAATTCCGAACTGCTAAGAAGGAGGCTGGAGAGACTTATCAGCAATTTACGACACGATTGGAGACTTACCTACTAAGGTGGTGTAAGTTAGGAAACTTTTCTCCAGATTTCGAGGGGCTAAAGGAGATGATGTTGATAGAACAGCTACTAGATTCCATAACTCCTGAAACTAAAAAGTTCCTGATAGAGAATAAAAGAGATAGGTTAGATGACATAATCACCTACGCAGAAAGCCACCAACTGGCTCAGTCCATGAATCAAGGAGCTAAGAAGAAACACGTAGAAGTATTTAAGAAACCACAAAACCATACAATGTCTGAAGGAAGTGGCCACAACCAGGACCACACATTCAAGAATAGGCCCAGATGGGACTACACGGAAAGAACCCCTTTAGGATCAGACCGGAGACCTTTAAGAAAGGGAGATAAGTGGTGCAAATTTTGTAAGATGAGCAACCACAACTCTGATGAATGTGGGAGGAAAAAACCCCTTCATCATGCTGCATGTCTACAGGTGAGGACGTCTGATAGGAAGGAACTGACTGTGAGTCAGAATAGCCTCCATCCCCCACCTACACAGGAGATAGTGACTGTGAATGGCAACCCAGTCACAGGAATGTATGACACAGGTTTGTCCTATGACGCAGTCGTGTGTGCATCTCTGGTGCGCCCTGAACAAATCACCACAGAAACAGTGGATATTCAAGGGCCACTCAAGGAAGCATTACCCCTAACTTTGCCCATAGCGAAGATTCAAGTCAGTTGTCGCTATGTGGAAGGGGAAATAAATGCAGCAGTACTAGATGATCCCTTTTACCCCCTGATGTTGGGACGTAGATACGTTTTCTTGGGAGACCCTGTAAAACCTATGGTTCTGGCAGGAATCCAGACCAGGTCTGACTCCAGGAACATAGAGAGGGACACCAAATTATCATTTCATTCGACTGAAATGAAACGGGCTCAAGAAGCCGACAGCACATTGAAGCCTTGTTTCAGAAAATTGTCAAAAACTCATAACACTCCAAGGAAAGGACATTTCTGTATGGAACATGGACTCTTGCACAGGAAAGCTGGCAGAGGGACGAAAAGTCATGGTCAAATTGTTGTGCCATCCACCTATAGAAATAAGGTTATGGGCTGGGGGCACATAACAACTTTGAGTGAACACCTGGGTAATGGTGCCACAAAACAAAGAGTAGCCACCCAGTACTACTGGCCGGGCATTACGGAAGACATTAATCGGTATGTAAATTCCTGTCCAGAGTGCACCCATGTAGATTCAGAAAGTCGACGGAAGAGTCTTCATCAAAACTCGACAAGACAACAAAGCAGAATCATAGGAGGTAGAAAACAGGGTTGTACCAGACCATTGATGGATACAAGCCCCACTTCGGTATACTGCCCCTTAAAATAGAAATAGGTGTGGGTCCGGCAATGTTGTTGTCTGGCCGTCCCCATACACAGTCCACTGGAAGCATTGTTGCGGACATGGACTGAACAATATCAAGCACAGGCACTCAAGGATGAGATTGACTATCTCTTAAAAGAGACAATTAAGTCAAAGTCAGAATCTCCCTACAGCAAGTGTGGTGCTATTAAGGAAACCTAGTGGTGAACCTAAGTTATATATTATATATAGATTACGGGAAACACTTCACAGTACAATGTGATCATCAGCCGCTAACATTTTTAGCTGCATCAAAAAAACTAAACTCTAGACTTTTACGATGGAGTTTATTATTACAACCATATTCCTTTACGGAAAACTACATACCGGGAAAGCAGAATGTTGGTGCAGATTTTTTAAGTAGACACCCACTACAGCGGAAGGAGAGAACTACCAGAATTAGTCTCAGCAAATTTTTTTAGGTCTGCTGAGCGAGCTACAGCTTAAAGAGGAGGGCTATGTCGCGTGGTGAGAAAAAAAATACGCAAGACAAATTCTTGGTTGGGATATTTTTAAACCGAACGGACGCGAGTGCCTCTCGCTATCATTTTCCAGCGCTGTGTACTGGCTACAAAAACGAAGCGATATTTGGTTTTGATGGCTAACGAATAAAATTCATATAAAAAGAAGGAATGATCGGAAAGAGTTGATAATAATATCGTTAGGAGCGGAGAAGTCCACATTTATTTCCTTTTAAACAACTAATTCCACCGTTGTTGCAAAAAGAAGATAGAAGCTTGAGAACAGACCACTTCATCATATTTTGTCAAGTTAAGCCACTTTGAAAAATTATATAAATTCTAAGACCAACCCAATAGAGGAAATTATTGGAGGGAAAGAAGCTGTTGATGGTACAATTAAAGTAAGGTATAAACACACATGATTCATACAAAAGATAAAGAGAACGGAACGGAGGAAGAAAATAAGAAAACACAAAACAGCGGCGCGAGCCGGTTGGAACGAAAATTTTAGCCGCAGGCGTGAGCTGCTTTCTCGCTCGCTCGCTGGCTGTGTATAAATAGAGAGAAATCGTGGCAGACAGGTTACACACGAAAAATTGAAACCTCGGAAGAGAGACGAATCTGAAGGCAGAGAGGGAGAGAAGGATCAACACCTGAGCAAGTTCATTTCTATTTGTTATGCCGGGCAGTTGAACTTTTGCCAAGCCTTCAGTCAGTTCTACTTCTGATTTATCCTAAAAGGGGTATGTAATATTACGAATATATATGTATTTTTGTATGTAAATACTTCTTTTACAGGTTTGATAATTAAATTAAACTGCGAGACAATATTGGAAATTCAAAAGGGAGAATGAGGCAAGGACCAGGATGCATAACAGAGACGCGCAGGAATGGAAAGGCAGAACTAAGGGAAGGCCTATGTTGTATAACATTGTTTTATTGATGACTGCAATTCAAACTGACTGTAGAAGGAAACTGCAGCATCATGACTGTGTACAGAAATTGTATTATGTATTTTTGAGAATGTAATCACTTAGAACTTATCATTGCCTATACACTGCCATTGAACCAGAACTTATGCCATACCTATATAAGCATACACTGAACACATCACCTCACAACACGCAGACCTGTGAGAAATCACCACACAAGGACTAGCCACATGCTACATATTTTGCAGGTTTACTGGTCTAGTTTGGAACAGCCTGATCTGAAACTACCATCCACTCAACGTATACTGTGTGTGACGGAGTTCACGTGCTTTGGCTCCATCATTCCTTGGCTAGCCAAACATAAGATCCAAGAAGCTGTATTCCAACTACACTCGTGTGTTACCAGACATTGTCCAGGACTGTAAAGCTAAGTCCTAAGTGTTAATATTCCAAAACCTTCTGTGAGATCCCAAAAGAGACTGTGTAGTGATGAAAAGTGCAATCTGTGTTAACCCAGTGCAGGCAAAAGACTTTAGGATTAACGTAGACATGAACTTTATGTAAAAAGTTATAAATATTGTTGATTTTTGTATTTTTCATTTCAATTGAGATCTTCCGATTTTCTAAAGAGAAATAAGAAACTAGATGTACATTAATAAATAATTCAGTAAATTGTAATTTTATGACTTGTCAAGTTCTTATTGTTGACAGTTATACTTTGCTGTATTATTGTTGTCACAGTATAGTTAGGTGACGGTAGCACTCTAGAGCTCTTGATCTATACAAATTCCATCCAGACGTGTGCTCTTTACAGCTATAGCTATACCTGTGCTATCCTTACACCAGTGCTCTTCTCCGAGACTGGGATATACCTGTCTAGACTAAATTTACGTGTCTAGTCTTCTTCACTATCAACATCTGCCACTCTTATTAACTCATTACGTCACACTGACACCAATCAGTTGTTTGCTACATTGAGTAAGGCTCGGTATTTTTCAAAAGTAGATCTAAGCAAGGGATACTACCAAATACCAGTAAAACCAGCAGTTAGGAAACTGTTAGCCTTTAGTACACCGGATGGACATTACGAGTTCAATGTACTCCCATTTGGTTTAAAGAATGCTCCAAGTATCTTCACCAGAATGATGAGGAAATTGTTGGAACCATTACAAAATCCTCATATCACCAACTTCATGGATGATATTCTGATTGCTACCACTACGTTCGAGGAACACATAGTAGCACTCTCCATGTTGTTAGGTAGATTGAGAGAAACGGGATTGACAACACGCCCAACTAAGTGTCATATTGGATGTGAGACATTGGAATTTTTAGGTCACAATATCTCTACAGGGCAAATGTCTCCGGACCCAAAGAATGTAGAGAAAATGAGAAAAGCACCAAGACCACAAACTAAGAAGGATGTAAGATCCTTTGTGTCACTGTGCGGGTTTTATCAGAAATATATACCCCATTTTAACTCATTGTGCGCGCCATTAACCGACTTAACCAAAAAAAGGTCAGCCGGATAAAATACAATGGACTGCGGAGTGTGAACAGGCTTATACAGAGTTGAAAAATAAGCTGACAAATAAACCTATCCTTTCCCTTCCCGATCTCACACAAGAATTCGTACTAAGAACGGATGCTAGCAATGTAGGCATAGGAGCAACATTACTACAGCGGGCAGACACACCGCCACATATGCTATTACCAGTAGCTTTTGCCAGTAGAAAGTTAAATACAGCTGAAAGAAATTATTCTACCGTTGAACGTGAATGCCTCGCTTTGGTCTGGTCGATCAACAAATTCGCCCCTTTTCTTTACGGGAAACACTTCATTGTGGAAAGTGATCACCAGCCTTTGATGTTTTTAGCAGTGTCTAAAAAATTAAATTCACGACTTTTAAGGTGGAGTTTACTGTTATCTCCATATTCGTTCAATGTGAGATACATTCCAAGACGGGACAATCTTGGACCCGATTTTTTAAGTCGTCATCCTATCAAAGGAGATATAGAAAAACAGAAAAGTAAGGAGAAACTGCAGCATGAGTTACCAAAAAGTTAACTGTGCATGCACTGTTTTAAAGAAGAGGGCTCTGTAGCGAAATTTGGTTTCTCTTGCTTTGTTGTGGAAAAAAATGTGTAGCGCGACTCCCACACACACACACACCAGCGCAAGGTCAGCGCGGCGGTCTTTCTTTGAAGTTTGTAGTAGACGGGAAATGTGACTTACGGTTAAAAGCCATACAGTATTACCGAAGAATGATGAAATAGCTAATAAGAATGAATGGCGGACTTTCAAAGTTTGCATTTACTGGACATTAAATTATTAACTACCGGAGAACGCCCGGTTGGAATAATATTAAATAAAAATAATTCAACAAAGGAGATAGACTAGGAATTATATCCAAAAGGATATTATTCAAATATAAATAGTTTTAAAGATAATTAATATTTTTTCACCTTCATCACATCGGCTAAAAGTTAGCTAATAATCTTTAAAAATTTATTACACTAACAAGCCTCAACGGATTTGTATAAAACTTATATGTAATGAAAGCCTCATATGGGGAAAAGGAAATGATACATAGAAAGGACGGAAGAATATAAGTGTGTAGTGAACAGAAGAAAAAAACAAGTACAGGAAAAACACAGATTGCTTCAAATAGCCTCAAACCAGGAGATGAAATGAAAATCTTTTGGGACTTTTAGAGGTGCTTTCTCGTACGCGCGAGAGACTGAAATATAAGGACAGAGGGACGCGTTGAAAATCACACACACCAAATCCAGAAGCCAAAGTAAGAAACTGGAAGACAGTATCTGCAAGAAAAGTTAATTTTTCACGCTGCATGCAGGGCAGATTAACTTCAACCAAAATAATCTCACCGTGAGCTTATAGATCCTAAGAGGGTATGTAAGTTTATTAAAGATATATGTATGAATAATATCATTTTATTTCAGATTTTATTTCTGATTGATTGTATCAGATATAATAAAAAAGAGAATGGCGCTAACCAGAGATAACCTTCACCGGCATTGTCAGGAAGCATAACCATTAATTGGTTAGCCACATATATCATGGCTAGTTCTTGCCTGGAAGCTTACGACATACCAGCAAGTACATAAGTGACTTGACATCCATAAGTGGAAGGCAAAGGTTATATCGTACCCATGTATCATAACCTATGATTTATTCATGTAATTTGTTAATTCTGCACAGTATACATTATCTTATCATGCTATCTCTGTAACATACTACCATGATTCATTCATTTATATACAAACACTGAAGACATGGTCGCATCATGAACAGTAGTTGGTGGTGAGATTGTTGGAACAACATGGCCACCTATTACTTATTGTTCCAGGTTTTTATGATCATTCCTGATCGAGAAACTAAAGACTTGAAGAAGTTGATCCAGCTCACTGAAGCCTAGAGGTCAACCAAACTTCAACACCTTAGTCCCCCGTAGTTATAGGGCGGGCTGAAGGAAAGTCTTCCGTACTCCAGTGTGTCAGAGGAACCTCGAGCAGACGTGGCTAAAGTTGAGTTTCTTTGTATCCATCCAACAAATCCTGTGAGCAGTTTCTAAAACGACTGTCTAATGATGACAACTAGATGGCAAGAGATAATGTGACAATCCTTTTGTGGTAAATTCAGTGGAAGATAAATCCAAGACTTTTTCTATTAGTTATTTTAATTTGTAACTGTAAATAATCATACATTTTACCATCTTCCAACACCCATTTATCATTACAAGAATATATAGATGTACATAATAAATTGGATAATTGTACTCATTTGACTTGTTAAATTTTTAACTGTTAAATTTTGAGTTACCTTTTCAAATTTAATTATATTATCACATAGGGTTACGATAGCGAAAGTAGCAACTTATACTTCTGAAGCCTAAATCTATTGTCCAGCTCAGAGTATTCACAGCTGTAACTCACTTGTGATACCAGTGTACTTCTCGGGCACTGGAACTTCATACTTTCTGGAGAGAGATTCTACTTCTGCTCTACCACTATTATCATAATAGGAAAACCTTTCGCTACAATATTAATATATGAAAAGTGCTAGTGGATATCCAAGTCATTTGAGGCTGGCAACTTCATCAAATAGAATGATGATTTCATGAACCACCACTACAAGGGGTAGTGACTGCTTTATTGCTAGTTTCTTACAGAGAACTAAAAGCATAGGTTGTCCCAAGTTCCATATGGAGCTGGGAGGGAAAGATGACAGAAATTATGTACATTCTAATTATAATATGCACGCTTTCAAACCAGTTTAAATGTCTATGTAAACATATTCACATTAAAATTAACGAAAGTTTCAAAGCTTTTCAACAAGTGTAGATGTAAATGAAAAGATATTCAATCTATATTGTGAACCCTTTTCAATCAGTATAGATGTTAACGTGAACATATTCTATCTATACTATTAACCTTTTCATTTGAATGTAAAGTAAATATAAAGCTATTCAATTCAAATGTAAAGAAAGTTTTCTCTCGAGGGATTAAGCTTAAATCTCATCGAGGGTAAATTCTGAGGTAGATGGGATGGTGGAATAGGAGAAAGGGACCCATAACTATGTGTCGGAAAATGCAATACTCTGGAGAGCGTTTTGTTTCTATTCTTTTAACATAGTTGCTGGTGGTACCAGCTGAGGGTACTATCTCTGGAACAAGAAGGGAAAAGTGGCCTGAGCTTTAAGACGAGGGACCAACTTCGTAGACACTCCCTGGAACTTCTGAGAATGTGCTGCGCCCTACAACCTTGACCAGCGACGAGCGTGATCAGTCTACCAAGAACCAACCCATCAGAAGGAGCAGAACCGTCACTGACAGCCAAGTAATACATAAAAGATGCCAAGTGATCTCCTTTACACACTTCTATTCCATCACAACAGTGATGATAAACTTTTTTTTTATAAATAATTATTAATTTCTTAAAACTTTGTTAAAACCAAAATGACTATTAAATCTGTTATTTGTAAATATACAAATGTAACGTCGATTTAATCATTTTGAATGTACTGCATGTTTGTCTCAGTCAATTTACTAAATACACTCTAAACAGAGCTATACTAAATAATAATAAGAATTCCACTCAGTAAATTAGGGTGGGGGCTTGAACGAGCTGAAATTAATAATTACTTAATTCTTTATAAAAGGCGGCGGGCCGATATAAGTTAACCATTGCCCTGCCAATGCAGCATTGTTCTTGACTTCGGAAATATCATATGAACACAAACTTGAGATAGAAGCATCATTATCCTTCTATCTACAACTCTGCCAAGAGTAATCTTGAGCGAAGGTAGACACCTTTGAAGGCCCATATTAGATACTCTTGAGTTTTGGCCACTACTGCAAAGCAGGGGAGGCAATTCCGTGACAATGACAGAAAAATTGTAGGAACTACATCCTGCATTAAGTAGATAGTGACATAGGAAATCAAGTGGTCTGATCAACAGCGAGAATCGAGCCCGTTAAATCACCACTACTCGCCTACAACACTGGAAGATCTGGGTTCCGAACACGGGGAAGACCCAGAGGCAGATGAATAGACATCACAGACATCCACGGGCTCACAGCAGCCAAGGCGATACACTTGGCTCGGGAACGCAAACTTGAGATCCGAACTACGCTTCATGGCAATAGTGGAAGGAAAAGGTAAAATAAATATTCAGTGTGTCTACTCGCTCGCGCTTCAGAACATATCCCTTATTCAGTTCCTCTCTCATCCCGGCCCCTCATCATAGTCGCAATCCCCGGGGCTGGAGCTCAACCTGTCCGCTCCCGCATAACCAGAATTCACAAAATTTTTGAACTCGCGATGATACCACCACACAAGAACTGAACAATTTTTTGCGTGCGTTGCGCTAGTTTGCGAGGGCACGCAATTACGTGGGACCTGCCTTACCACGGCCGAGGGATTAAACACAGTT
This sequence comes from Oreohelix idahoensis, assembly GCA_024509875.1. NCBI lineage: Eukaryota > Metazoa > Mollusca > Gastropoda > Stylommatophora > Oreohelicidae > Oreohelix > Oreohelix idahoensis. The sequence continues at coordinate 55,785 of JAMPIV010005329.1, forward strand.
TCACATAAATAAACGTAAACACACTGTTCTTAACTGGGACAGACTCGTGTAGTTCAAAGATCGCGAGGGTAGCTTATTCATTTCATTAAACTATCGCAGTAAGTAACAATGTGTGCCACATTATGTGTTTGACAATGTTTGAATATTATGATAAACGTTCATGTACTGTGTAACATGCTTGGATCTTTTTAAATGTAATGTAGCTGAAACTTGGCGTAATAAAATGTCTCTCAGTCTTTCACGGCAGTTTTGACTTGTATCAAACAACGTTACAGGTTGTAGTAATAAGCATATACAGTGGTGAAAACTCTTAAGTGTAACGTAAAACATATTTAAAGGTTACTTTTGATGGTATTTTTGCGAACTTTTTTGTGTGAAACTTTAGTTAGTTCACTATGTTTAGTTCATGTTTACATGCAACTATCAGTCATGCACGAAAGACTACCGACACAAGTTACAGAGGAAAACATGAAAAAAAAAAAACGTGGCTGCATTTCCAGACAGTAAAAAGTGTTTGAAGTTTTATTCCCCCTCCCCCCTTTCCCCCTAACGTGAGTCTACCGAGTGTGCTTTCTTGAGTTAACAAATCAACACAACCACCAACCCACCCTCTTTTTCCGAGAATAACCAGCTTGTGTCAGTTAAATGGCTACAATGAAAAACAGTGCGGCGTGTTCGATACAGCCTTAAAAAGGGAATTAACGGAAGCGGTAAGAAGGGGTAAGGATTAGGAATCCTAAACCTAATTCTAAACCCCAACCTGGTTGAAATGGGGCACAAGGGGGCCGTGTGTTCGATAGGGCCTCAAAAAATAATTCAGAAACGCAGTAATAAGGGGTAGGCCCTACGGACTAGGGTTAGGAATCCTAAACCCTAACCTGAATCATAATCCGAACGACCTCAGCATTTTATTTGTATGATATCAAAGAACGTGACCCCCTGTTCTTCTTCATTTCAACCCCCTAACCTTAATTCTAACTCTAATGAATTGAGCGACTTATTTGGATGTAATCAAAGAACATGTCCCACCATATTCATTTAAACCCAGTTAAAACACGGCGTGTACTTTTCTCTTCATTTTTCTGCTAGCACATTTTCTTTTAAATTGAAGAGAAAAAAAAAAAACCATTCAACCTCTGATGGGTTATAATTAGGATATATAGTAGGCCTATAGCAAATTCAAGATAAAAATGTTGATTTCCGATATCTAAATATGGCATAATTTCACCCTTCCACTCTGTCCAAATGGAGTAAATAAAGTGTAAAATTGTGTGAATGTGTGTGTATGTGTATATCCTTCCCTGTCCTAAAATAGCAGTTTCTCACATCCTTCATGTTGTTAACAAGAGGGAGGATGGTGGGAAAGACTGGGTGTCTGGGGTGACACCCAAGTCACTAGTCATCTGTCATCATCAATATTCATTATGAGAACCTCGCTAGACGCTCACTTTCCAGTCACACCATCACTAATCCTTATATATTCATTTTTGTTCAAGTTATATCGGAGCTATTATAGACCGAAAGGGAGGCATCAAAGAAGAGTTGGCCACTCGAAAAGCAGCAGCTGGGAGACTTTTTCAGGCCATAAATCGAGGATTCCTCAGCAAGAGAGAGGTTGGTAAGAAAACGAAGATGGCTGTATACCGCTCCACCTATGTCCCAGTCTTGACATAGGATGCGAGTCATGGGCAATGACTACAACCCATAAAAGCCAGATCCAAACCTCAGAAATGAGGTATCTGAGGAAGGTGGTTGAAGTAACAAGAAGAGACATGGTACGCAACCAGACGATACGTCAAGGCCTAAATCCTACCCCCTGCAGACCCAAGTAGAACAGTCCCAATTAAGATGGTTTGGCCATGTCTGCAGAATGGGAGAAGATCGGATACCACGACAAGCATGGGAAACAAAGAGCCAAGGATCCAGACCCCGAGGACGACCCAGAGTCCGCTGGGAGGACAACATTAGACAATCTTTGAAGGATCGAGGACTAGAATGGAACCAGGCCAGGAGGAAGACAGCCGATAGGATAGTCTGGCGCTCTTTCTTCCAAACCTCTACACCTCACGGTAGAAGGGGAACGACTAAGTAAGTGTTACGGTATATGTTATTAACGCCGTCTGCTAAAGGTTAGCAGACGTGCAATTGTAAAGGTTAAGACATTTAATATATTGCGATAGATGTTTCAATTATTGAACGCTCCATACACGATCGATTATGACGTGTCTAGCGTTGTTTGGGTCACAGTCGGTAACTAGGAGACGCTACCCTTTGTTACTTGACCGTCAAGCTGAATAGCTGCGTTTTTCTAGCCTTCCAAATTAATGGCATGATATAGCCATTTATATGTGTATTTATGCAGGACCAGGGTCAGTCCTAGAACTCTACGAGAGAGGAAACTTATGGAGGTTAGTGATTAACTAAATCCTTGGAAGGAGAAAGATAATCGTCTACTTTATACGAACTGTGACCCAAACAACGCTAGACACGTCATAATCGATCGTGTATGGAGCGTTCAATAATTGAAACATCTATCGCAATATATTAAATGTCTTAACCTTTACAATTGCACGTCTGCTAACCTTTAGCAGACGGCGTTAATGGTGTAACGTGATTCAACGAATAATGCCTCCGGTTCGAGTCCTTCACAATTTAATATGGATTACACACATACATAAACAGTTCAATTCACACATGAGGTACATGCATCAATCAATCAATAGCGTAGACTGCTGTTTTACGTGTCAATGTCCGTTTAAGGATACAATGCAGTAATTGTCGTCAGAACATCACAGCTATATGCACGCGCAGATAGAATGGCTACCTGCCGACAGTGAGACTGTGAGTCTAATTACTTCGTATAAAGTAGACGATTATCTTTCTCCTTCCAAGGATTTAGTTAATCACTAACCTCCATAAGTTTCCTCTCTCGTAGAGTTCTAGGACTGACCCTGGTCCTGCATAAATACACATATAAATGGCTATATCATGCCATTAATTTGGAAGGCTAGAAAAACGCAGCTATTCAGCTTGATGGTCAAGTAACAAAGGGTAGCGTCTCCTAGTTACCGACTGTGACCCAAACAACGCTAGACACGTCATAATCGATCGTGTATGGAGCGTTCAATAATTGAAACATCTATCGCAATATATTAAATGTCTTAACCTTTACAATTGCACGTCTGCTAACCTTTAGCAGACGGCGTTAATAACATATACCGTAACAGTAAGTAAGTAAGTTCAAGTTATAAACTTTTAAGTAGATAAGGACAATAAGCAGCTGAGGGCTGTCACCTCATAGTCATTTATGACTGAAAGGGGTATTATTATTATTATCATTATTATTATATACTTTACGATATTGAGAATAAATATCGAGGTCTGTCAGTTCTCAACTCCTATTCTACAGTTATGGGTGAATTGCATGCCTGTAAATAATGTAATATTGGTATTCTGTTGTTCATACTTCCTACAATTAAGTAGTAAATGCTCTGTATTATTTTCTTATAAACACTCTGTGGAGTAAGGTTGTTCTATTGAAGTGTGAAGAAACTTTATGACTTTCAACATAAATTAAAGGATTATGGTTACAAATAAGATATAGAAAATTCCATATCAGGAATACTGTATAAAAGAATGTCTTGGAAACAAAAGCAGACTATAAAGCACAAAGAAGTGAGAAGGACTTGCTCATATTGTTGGTCAGTTACTTCTTTTGCATTGGAGGGCAATTATTGATTAATAAATATACATGTTTAACACATTAACTACCGAATTGAAAAACACACCGTGGCCGAATTAAATTTTTTTCCTATTTTCATCCTGTAGGTGTTTGCACAAAGTAAGCTGTAGTTTTCGTAATTGTTTACAGATTTGTATGAATTACACGTCATTTTAAAGATAAATGACTGTACTATTACAATAAACACCGGTTGTAACTCTAATAGAGGTTGTTGCTATTTAACGGCCCTCCGATGGCCGAGGACTTGCAATATTTTCACAATTATAACTGCTTGCACCCCATCTCTATCAAAATCACAATTTCAATCAATGTGCACACCGTTTTCACTCTTGTCCTCGTCGCTAGATCTATCCTATTCAGCCGTTAGACGAGATGTACATGCATTTTTTGTAGTCCTATCATTAGTTGCCACGGTAAACAGTTTTACACGATTTGGTAACTAACCCAAAACGCTGAAAAATATGAACATAATATCAATTTTCCAGTGTTCTACAACAACCATGCTTTGGGAATTTGTTTTCCGGTGGCAACTTAAAATCTCGAACCAGATCAGAGAGTGTTTCAGTACATTTTTCATTTATTTTATTACTAAAATTAGATTGGCGCTCTGAGCGGCTTGCGGTCCAAATGTGATTATTTTGTGAGCCGCTGACAGCGGCTTGCGGTAGTTAATGTGTTAAACATTTTTTTTTAGTTCTAGCAGTGTATAACAGTTTTATTATTGTGCTGTAAAAACTTTACCTCAATAAGGAAATGTAATTTAACCATCAAAATGTAAGCTTGGACACAAGTTTTAGCTTAAGTATTCAACTGTTCCAGTTAGCAAGTTAGTATATTTGAATTTAACTTTTAAAAAAGAATGGAAAAGAAACAGAGGCAGATAAAGATAAATTGCTTAACATTACATGAATTTCTTCTAGTTAAATTCAAATTTATTTAATACTGCCAAGCAAACCTCATTGTATTTTTACAGAATTTTCTTTCTACTAAACAATTATTTCACTTTTGTGAAACTGGTAATTGTTTCATTGAAAACAAAATAAACAGGTGTAAAAGTTTTATGAGGCACATCTCATGGAAAGAGAATAAAAGAAATAAAGAGGTCCTATAAAATCTAGGAATGAAAAGAGAATTAATGGAGATCAAAATTGGACAGCTAAAATAATTTGGCCATGAAGAAAGGCATAGCACTTTGCTGAAGAACGCAGTGGGAGTAAGAGTTGAAGGCAAATATGCAAGATGAAGACAATTCTATAGATGGGAAAAAAACATCAAGAGATGGACAAAACAGAGTCCATCAGAGTGCATCACCAAGAGACCAAAGACATAGACAATCCATTGCCACCAACCTTCATTGTAGAGATGGCACCTAATAATGATGATAAATGAAAGTTGTCCTTATGTGAGGTTTTGCTGCCAAAACTTATTGTTTTTTTTTTTTGGTTCTAGAATTCTTGCACAGAACTTGACCAGCACATGTAGCAGTGGCCAATCATGGAGCTAGATCTTTTGACCTTTAAGAAGATCGAGGCTGTTGGATGGACCATAACTTTCTGCATACTTTTCTTTTTCTTTGGACATGTTTTTGGTAAGATACTTAATATTTTGCTTCTTGTGGTAGTTTAATAGATGTAGGAGAAGGGAACTAACTGACTAATGTTAGCAGACGTATTTGTATTAATAACAGTAATTTTAAAAAAAAAAATGGTATTAAAGGCAGTTTTATTATGAATGAACAAATGAGATTTGGGATGGCCCTTTCGTCAGCCACAATCAAAGAAAACAATGACGTGGAATATATAAAAACTATGAGTGAATAACAAAGGACACGGGCCACAAAGGAAAAAAACAGTAGAATTACAGAATTAGAAAGGAACAACAAAAAATGAAACTATGAACAAAAGAACTGAAATTAAACAATATATAGCAATAGATGAACTACAGTAAGTAAAGTATGGTCTTATAGAGAAATAAATCCCCAGTATGGAAAAGAACATCTGTGATAAGATATGCAGAAGTAAACAAAGTACAGTAAAAATTGGATAATGAAAACCCCAATAATCCAAAGTGTCAATTTATAAAATCACAAAAAAAAAGAAACGCTGGCATGGTCTATGGTCTATGATGCAAGCACCCCCTCCAGTCGCTGAATCAACCCAATGGTCAAATATCCAATCCCTTCTAGTGTGTTCCAAGCCATAGTGTATTGAATTTTAATAATGTGGGTTGTTTTATTTTCAAACCAATTATTTTCATGGATGCTAAAAAATCTACAGCGTTAAGTAAATGAAAATGTGCTGTTCAGACAGTTAAGTAAATGAAAATGTGCTGTTCAGACAATGGCGGATAAAGTGAAGAAAATTACTTACGTACATAGTTGTTCCTTCCACCACTGCCATGAAGCATAGTGGGAAACTGAAGTTTGCATTCTTGGGCCAAGTGTGTCACGTTGGCTGCTGTGAACCCCTGTTGTTGTAGGATGTCTGTGATGTTGTCTGTCCCATGTTGTTGTAGGATGTCTGTGATGTTGTCTGTCCCATGATGTTGTAGGATGTCTGTGATGTTGTCTGTCCCATGATGTTGTAGGATGTCTGTGATGTTGTCTGTCCAGTGTTGTTGTAGGATGTCTGTGATGTTGTCTGTCCCGTGTTGTTGTAGGATGTCTGTGATGTTGTCTATCCTTCTGTCTCTTGGTCTTCCCCGTGCTCTGAGCCTAAATCTTCTGCTGTTGTAGGTGCAAAGTGGTAGTTTATCGGGCTCCGCTCTTATGAGGCAGCCAATCCACTTAATTTTCTGTCTCTCTGTATACTTGATGCAGGATGTAGTTCCGACAATTCTTCTAATGTCACCATTTCTCATTCTGTCTCTCCTGGTAAACATTGATTGCTTTACTTAAATATCTCATCTCACAAGATGTGATATTCTCTTCTGTGCTTGGGTCAGGGACCATGTTTGACACTGATAGCAAAGAGTTGGTAAGAATATACTATTTATCAGCTGTCTTTTTAGTTTCTATACTGATGTTCTGATGTTTGAGTAGTGGTGACAGTTGGTACGCAACTTCACTGGCTTTTTGACATCTTGTTTCAATGTACCTTCACTGGCTTTTTGACATCTTGTTTCAATGTACCTTCACTGTGTCAAGTCTTGCATTTTCAGTAAACATGCTTCCTAGGTATTTGAACTCTGGAATCTGCTTAAGTCTGATCTTGTTGACATATATGTCCATTGATCTGCTAATCTTCATAGTTTCTTTCTTGGATGTGTTGATCTTCATATTGTATCTTCCACATGTTGCATTAAGCGTGTCTGTATGTTTTTGCAATAGGTTTTCATCTTGATACATTATACTTTGGTCATCTGCAAAAAACGTAACTCATTCAATGGGTAACTCATTCTTCACTTTCTACACTTTCTTCATCATCTGGGTTTGCTTCTGATGATATTTTGTCCCTATAAACATTGAACAGTAATGATGATACATACATGCCAACCCCCCGGGGTGAAAAACCTGTACAAACTTTCACTTGTTATAAGTCACAAGTGTAATAAGAACATCATCAGACATACACATTCCCAATTACTATACTATATGAACTTTTGTTCTTGTTAAATACTGTGTGACTATATTATGCAGTTCCCTGTAGTTTGACTATATTCATGAGGTCATGAGGGAGGAAGATAAAAGAGGCAAATCGTTGCTAAGATAAGAAGGTAGCAATTAAAATGTGAAGGTCACTCTGAGAAAAGGAGAATGGGAATCCATGACAACAAAAGAGTATGAGAGGATGACAGAGAAAGCAATGTGTAGATGGAAGTTTGACATGGGAGGAAGTCACCAACATAACTCTTAGGCAACAGTGGAGACCAAAGTATGTGGAGTGATATGGTTGCCTAGCTCACCTGGTATGGCATGGAATCAGGTGAGGTTTAAACAAAAAGTAAAGGTAATCCAGGTACTGCTGTAGGGGAAAGAAGTGTAACAGACTTCACTAAACTAGGTCCAGCTTCGAGAGATGGGGTGACCAGTTTCCTTCCTTACAACTTTTGCTTTTCCTAACTCAAGAGCAGAGTCAGGTACCCATTAACAGTTGGGTAGACTGGAATATGATGCCACTATATTTTGAACGTAGTACCTTTACTGCGAGAGGCTAGCCCTCTAATCATTTTGCCAGTCAGGCACTGAAGTCAGCTTAGGGTAGTCAAACTAACACAAGTTAATTGCACACATAATGCTGAAGAGTTGCAGGAAATGATTGATACAGTAGTGACAGAAAGTGAAAATAAAGGTCTTAGCCTTAATAGCAAAAAGACAGAAGTTATGGTCATCTCGAAGAAAATGACGTTAAATAAAACTGTTTTAAAACAAGTGAATAGATTCAAATACGTAGACACGTGAATAACATCGGATGGAAGATGCATCTCAGAAGTGAAGAGTAGAATAGCCCAGGCAAATGCAGCGTTCTATTTTATGCAACAACTCTTTGTTAAAAGAAGTAAGAAAGAGAGTTCTTCATTGTTATATAGAACAAGTCCTGACATACGGAAATAAGTCAAGGACAATTAATAAACCAGTAGGAAAAGTACTAGAGGCCACAGAGATGTGGTTTTACAGAAGAATGTTAAAAATGCCATGGACAGCTAAAAAGAGAAATGAGGATGTCCTGAAAGAGGTCAGTGCTTATTCCTCTTATTAGAAGAAAGCAGTGCACTTTCTTTAGGCGTGTGATGAGAAGAAGTAAGTTGGAGTATATCACGACAAGGAAAGATTGAAGGAAAAATAGATAGAGGATGACAAAAAGAGAAATTACTGGACAGTGACATAATGGCATGAAAAGAATTCAACAACAGAATTTATAAATAGTACTGGAAGTTGCGGAAAGACATGATTGCCTACACCGCCAGGCATAGTACTTGAAGAAGAAGAATACTACTAACCTGACACCTACATTTTTTTAACTTTCTTCAAAATTATGGGAATATTTGTTATGCCTTGATCAGAAATATTGCAGACACCTACATAATGGCAGTTGTGTATTGATATTGGTTGATACATCTGTGGTGATGACGTTGGAGGTATTAGATATCATTTGTATGAAAATAAATTTGAGCGTGATTGGTTTTAAAATGAATGGCAAAGAAAGTATTACTGCAGATAAATTCTGCTTATGTAGTTGCAATACAATAACCATAGGTTGGCACTAGACCAGCTGCGTGTGTATATTTAGCCACGTCTAAGGTATCAAAGAATTAACGAAATGTAGCCTTTGCATGGCTACATTTATAACTGTCATAATCTGCTTACTTACATAGTCATCTCTCTTCTACCATGAGGTGTAGAGGTTTGGAGGAGGGAGCACCATAGTAACCTATCGGCTGTCTTCCTTCTGGCCTGGTTCCAATCTAGTCCTCGGTTCTTCAGAGATTGCCTAATGTTATCCTCCCAGCAGACTCTGGGTCGTCCTGGATGTCTGGATCCCTGTCTCTTAGTTTCCCACTGTCATAATCATCAAGAGCTAATGCTCATTGATGGTGGATCTGTCATGTGATTCTGTTGAGCTGCTACTTCTGTTATTATTCATTACTTTCCTTTCTCTTCTCCAGTGTTTGTTATTATTATTTTGTATTTGTTTTGTTTCCTAAGAAAATACATTTACATTTTCATGTGTACTTTGACCTCATGCATTTTTATTTAAAAAAAAATAAAATTTTAATTCTCTTGATTATGTAAAACTTTTCAGTAAACCCTTTTTTTTTCTTTACTTTTATCACAGCATCAGTCTTAATAGTTTACTTCATTAGTTTTACATCTGTGCTAGCCATAACTAGTGAACTGACATAAATAGTTTTTTGTGTTAGTTAAATGCCACATATAAATGCCTTGTAGTTCCATAAATGCTATATTGCCTCATGTAGTTCCCAGAACTGTCCGAGGAGACAAAGAAAGACTAGGACTTCTGCTCCCTAGGCATAGCATAGGAGGCAACTAATATGAGGTTGTGCTAGGGCTGGCAACTTCATTGTGTAAAACAAGTTGCTACAGAAACCACCAATACATCCACACATGAATGCTTTGATGCAGGGGGGGGGGGGGGGGGGGGGGGGGGGGGGGGGGGGGGGGGGGGGGGGGGGGGGGGGGGGGGGGGGGGGGGGGGGGGGGGGGGGGGGGGGGGGGGGGGGGGGGGGGGGGGGGGGGGGGGGGGGGTGGGGGGGGGGGGGGGGGGGGGGGGGGTGGGGGGGGGGGGGGGGGGGGGGGGGGGGGGGGGGGGGGGGACGGGGGGGGGGGGGGGGGGGGGGGGGGGGGTAGTGGTAGCTCCATGCTCCAGAAGGAGCGAAAAGAGAATAGAAGAATTATTATTACCATATTGAAAGACTGCAGTATTCAGTGGCCTTGAAACAGAAAACGTAATGCAGGTGCTGATGTTTCTAAATGTTTCATCTATCCTTTTCTGCTCAGTATTTCTGGGCATCTGCTTCTTGGTGAGGAAACTGTACATGTGGTTTAAGACGAGGCAGCTGGGACTTGTTGACCCCAAGGGGAAGGCAGTAGTAGTGACTGGCTGTGATTCAGGTAGGGAATGGTGTATACAGGGTGTCTTTAAAGTTCTTGTGCAACTTTGAACTTTAATAACTTGGGATTTACACATGATTGAAGCATACTATAAACAGCATATAAAAACATAGTTTTTTTAAGTTTTAATGTTATATAGTTCAAATGTGTAGGCTTCAACGACTACCATCTTTCATGACAAATCATTCAGTTCAATTTTCTTTTAATGAAGCGGTTTTCACTCTTTTTTTATTTTCTATTTTATTTTAATGATGGAAAATATCCCATTCAACCTCTGATGGGTTATAATTAGGATACATAGTGTTTTCAATTCCTAATAAGATGAATAACTGCTGATATAGGAAAATGGCATCACATCTGTCACATCATTGTAAATATGGCAAATAAAAATTACCAATTTTGCTTGTATGTAAAAAAAAAAAAAAAAACCAAACAAACAAAAACAAAAGAAAAATAATATTCAAGGGGAGGGGTATAAAGGCCTGGTGTTTCCAGTTAGATATTTAATTGACTTTCACCAGTCTAAAGTCATATGTAGCCTATTGTAAGAACATCATCAGACCTTCACCTTCCCAATTACAACATATCAGCTTTTGTTTGACTAAATGATGCAGTTCCCTAGGTCTGTCTATTTTTAGCACCTCTTCTATATTTATAGGGAAATTTGATGTCTGCAAATAATCTAATATTGGGATACTCATTTGCCATTTCAATCTGTTACATGATCTGAAAAGTATTATCACAAAATTGATAGCATTGGCATTTACAGAAATGTATAACTTATGCTTTTACATGCTGTATGCACCGTATTAATGTCATGTATACATTCAAAGTTTTTAAAGTTGCACAAGGACTTTATAGACATCGTGTATATTTTTTCTTTTTTGTCTGTCAATTAGCCTACCTCATTTGTTATTTTCTAACTCAACTGATCCACCACCTTTCACTTTGTAGAAGCGTGAAGGTGGTTATATTATATATATAGTTTTATGGTTAACGTTGGTAGTGATATAATATAGTACTTGATAAACAGGCAGAATATACGAATGGTCATGGCACCTGACTTGAATTGAGAGAATATTATGATACACTGTATGAGTAAACATTTGGAACACTATATACCCAAATTATAACCCATATGGGGTTTAACCGGATATCCCGTGCACAAAACAAAATTTAGTGGTTTGTGTAAGGTCTTAAAATCAACAACATTTGGAAATTTGAAAGGCAACAGTTACAAAATCAAAAAAAAAACAAAAAAAAAACTTACTTACTTAGTCGTTCCCCTTCTACCGTGAGGTGTAGAGGTTTGGAAGAGAGAGCTCCAGACTATCCTATCAGCAGTCTTCCTCCTGGCGTGGTTCCATTCTAGTCCTTGGTCCTTCAAAGATTGTCTAATGTTGTCCTCCAGCGGACTCTGGGTCGTCCTGGGGGTCTGGATCCCTGGCTCTTTGTTTCCCATGCTTGTCGTGGTAGCCGATCTTCTCCTATTCTGCAGACATTGCCAAACCATCTTAGTTGGGACTGTTCTACTTGGGCCTGCAGGGGGTGGGATTTTAGGCCTTGACGTATTGTCTGGTTGCGGACCATGTCTTTTCTTGTTACTTCAGCCACCTTCCTCAGATACCTCATTTCTGAGGTTTGGATCTGGCTTTTGTGAGTTGTAGTCATTGCCCATGACTCGCATCCATATGTCAAGACTGGGACATAGGTGGAGCAGTATACAGCCATCTTCGTTTTCTTACCAACCTCTCTCTTGCTGAGGAATCCTCGATTTATGGCCTGAAAAAGTCTCCCAGCTGCTGCTTTTCGAGTGGCCAACTTTTCTTTGATGCCTCCTGTAGTGAATGTGAATCTGTATGACAACACGCTCAAAATTTCCCCGCTCAAAAACTAGCTATAATATTTGAATCTAAAAATAACTATAGTATTTGAAGCAGTCTAAGAACCCAGTTAAATTTACCGCCCAAAATTTATCTAGTGTATTTGAATTTGTCTAGGAACCAAGTCAAAATTTACCGCCCAACAAAATTATCTAAGAGCATAGTACAAATTTCTTTTTTTTTTTTTTGGTAAGGATAAAGAACCCTTTTTGACTTGGTGACAATACCTATTTTGTGTTTTTGACAGAACGAAGATATTTTATTTCTTAACAACTAAAGATAATTAAACTGGAAGAGATATCCCGACTTATAGCGCTGATATTGCTTAACACATAAGCATAAAGATTCCCTCATTATAAACTTTTATTGACTTAGAAAAATTGATTTTAGGGATATTTTCATATCAGGGTAATGCCAAAATTAATTACTTAAAAATTACCCAGATTGAAATGCAAAGGAATAACTAAAGGAAAACCATATAGAACGATAGAGAGCAATTGGCCATTTAATTATCACTTTCGATGATTAAAATCGGTCCAATAATAACTGTAATATAAAATAATAAAAATTAGTCAGATTATACAAACACGCTCAGAATCGCATAAGTCACAAGTCTCAAATATAATTTTTTGACTGTGTTTCCGATTGGGCAGGGGTAGTTCTATAAATAGTAACAAAGTAGTACGATCTGGGCCACTCGATTTGAAAAATCTGCACCGAGCTGACAGAAACTAAAAGACGGAACGACCAAGTCTTTGCCTTCTGATCTGAGAGCAGTTCTAGATCTATTAGACGGCCAGTTCAGCTTGTGTGTGTGTGAATATATTTGCCTGAGGGTTCTATCACGAAATTACCTCATGGCTGCATTCACTTGAGAGGAAGTTTGTGGGAGATGAGAGTTCCTTATATATCTGGAGCCAGACCCCATCTTCTCAGTCAGGAGCTATAAAGTTTGTGGTCCTGACTTGTGTATATGAGAATCAGCAGCAACATTCTAAGATAAGTCCTTTATAAAGGCCAGTGTCAGTTTATCCAATCATTCACCCAAGAGTAATCAAACTTGGATTACAACCCTTTTAAGGATGAATAGATAAGACCATCAAAATAATAAAGAGAACTGACAGCATAGTAATAGCAGAAGTTATCACTCATATGAACAGAAACTGTAAGTGTAGTTATTCCAGTGAACACTCTACAAAATGGAAAGATGTTTCCAATATATTTATTTTAATTTGTAAATATCATTTTCTTGCTTTTGAGGATTCCTGACCTGAAAAGATTGAGGTTCAGGACAATTAAATTGTAAATAAAATTTCATACAGTCTTGCTTAATAATTTTAGTAAAGTTAAAGTTCTATTGTGAAATTATTAACTATTATATTAAATAAATTACCCTAGACGTAGCCAAATAAAGCAAAGCAGTTAATTATTTATCATAGTGGGATCACAAGAGGTAGCAGTTAGGGACTCAGAGTACTACATCATCATCTTCTCTGAGAACTTACATAGCTTGACCCCACCTTGATGTCTATACACCCTTGCTCTTTTCAGAGAACGGGGTATTACTTATAAGACCAGTCTCTTATCTGGCACTATCCTGGTATCCTCTGATACACCTATTTGTCCAGGATATCCCATATTTTAGTAACATCAAAACCTCTTATGACACCTCCCTTTCGGTCTATAATAGCTCCGAGGTATTTAAAGTGGTCAACCTACTCCAGGACCTGTTCTCCCAGCATAATCTGATGTCTTCTTTCTTCTCGTGATATCACCATTGATTAAACTCACTTCATTTATTTCCGTCTCTCAGACTATTTACGACCCTGTGTCATTTCGCTGTGTTTTGACCACCAGCCGCGGGTATATAAATACTTTGGGAACCGCTGTGTTTCGATGTAACACACAGACAGAAGTTCACTTCCACATCTGTATACCATAGCACTGTGCTTAGCTGGTGGTCATATAAGGATGACTCCAGATGTGCCTCCACACATGTCTAAGCGGTGTATACATGCTTTGACGGCCAACATGTGATATTTGTCACTTTGTCCTTCCTTGAAACCAAGGATGTAGTGTTGACACCTTAGATAGAAAGGATTGGGCCTTCTTTCTTGCTTAACATAGGTTATCCGATTCTCGCTTCCATATAAAAATGTGCTCGTGATGCAGGTAATATATACAGTACAACATCTTTGACCTACGTTGTGAGTTTGAAGTTTCTCCAAACACCCATTGTGAAGCGGGCAAAGATGGCTGCAGCTTTGCCAATTGGGTTGTCAGTTTCAGTGCCCAGAGAGAGTCTGTCATTGATGGTAGACCTTGGGTATATGCTGCACCACTGCCAATTCATAGCTATCGATAGTAATAACTGGTGCAACGTCTACATCCGGACAGAGTCGGAGCCAGAACGCAGCCTTGTTTGACGCCACTGCGTATGTCACAGGGCTGTGATGTGTTTTCCGAGTATTGGACTGTTGTCTTCATATCTTCATGGAATGACACTATCAATTCCACTAATTTAGTGGGGCAGCCTATTTTCAGGAGGATTTTGAAGAGTACATCCCTGCTAACCACGTCAAATGCCTTTGTGAGACGATGAAGGCGACGTATAAAGGCTTTTTCTGCTCTCTTGATTTTTCCTGAAGTTGGCGGAGAGAAAAGATCATGTCTATGGTTGATCTACCAGTTCTGAATGCATACTACGACTCAGGATATATGCGCTCAGCTAACTTGTATTGTCACACTAAGGTGACTGGCGAAGACCTTACCAACAATACTAAGAAGAGAGATGCCTCTGTAGTTGTTGTACTCGCTTCTGTCTCCTTAATTTTTATATGATGTTACAATCTTGGCATCTCGCATGTCTTGAGGAATAATTGCCTATTTCCAGCATTGACACTGCACCACATGCAGAGGATGCAGAAATGTGCTTTTACAGCATTTGATCAAATTAGGAGGAATACCATCGCTGCCTGGGGCTTTTCCAGAGGCCAAGCTATCAAATGACCTTGCTGAGTTCTTCCAATGTTGGTTCAGCATTCAGCTCCTTCATAGTTGGGAGGCATTTAACAGCGTCAAGGGTTGCGGGCGTGACAGTATTTTCTCTAGTGTAAAGCTCGACCAATCTCCATCTGTTTACTTTTACCGGTTAGTTTGTCTCTGCTGATGTTTTTGAGTGGTGCCGCCGTACATTTGTCTTGTGTTGCCTGTGTGCACTGTGATCTGGATGTTTGAGCCAATACTCATTTGCGAAATGTCCAACAGTTTGTTGGACTTAGCTTCTCGTAGGGTTCTAGCACTCGGCGAACGCTTGTATTCAGTCACAGCAGTGCGTTTAGCTTCGATGACAGGTGTCAACACATCTGATGAAGCATTAAACCAGGCGTTTAGCTTCGATGGCAGGTGTCATCACATCTGATGAAGCATCAAACCAGGCGCTTAGCTTCGATGACTGGTGTCATCACATGTGATGAAGCACCAAACCTGGCGTTTAGCTTCAATGACAAGTATCATCACATCTGTGCCCTGCATGAAACCAATTGTTTGACTTCAATGACTGGTGTCATCACATGTGATGAAGCATCAAACCAGGCGTTTAGCTTCAATGACAAGTATCATCACATCTGTGCCCTGCATGAAACCAATCGTTTGACTTCAATGACTGGTGTCATCACATGTGATGAAACATCAAACCAGGCGTTTAGCTTCAATGACAAGTATCATCACATCTGTGCCCTGCATGAAACCAATCGTTTGACTTCAATGACTGGTGTCATCACATGTGATGAAGCATCAAACCAGGCGTTTAGCTTCAATGACAAGTATCATCACATCTGTGCCCTGCATGAAACCAATCGTTTGACTTCAATGACTGGTGTCATCACATGTGATGAAGCATCAAACCAGGCGTTTAGCTTCAATGACAAGTATCATCACATCTGTGCCCTGCATGAAACCAATTGTTTGACTTCACCGTCTGCTTACTAAAGTAATAAATAATTAAAATCTTCACAAGAAAATTAGTCCCGTCATCAAGACGTGCAGCAGACAGAGTACAATATAATTACTACCCGTCATGTTTTAACTGCGTACACGATGTAACATGGCGCACTCAGTTTTACATGCAGCATGTGGCTTATCTTATCCATGCTGCTGAATAATGCCGTCAAAGGCCGTCCATGCGTCACGCTTTTGTTTAAGTGTAGTTTGATTGATTCTACGCATATATCATTGTTCAACAACAATGGGCGCCAGATGGTCCCAGAAAGTGTGAACTTATCTGATCCTTGTAATACTTCCCAGCGAGTGACCTAATAAAAAGCAGATGTTTTTCTTCAATAACTCAATCGCGTGCTGACTGTTTAGCATTAACTTAAATTATATATATATATATATATATATATATATATATATATATATATATATATATATATATATATATATATATATATATATATAGTAACCGAATATCCTTTTGATCCAGTTTCATCTTGACCTGGTGTCGTTTTGAGCTAGTGTACTTGTTGTCAAATATCATTTTAACCGGTTGTCGTCGTTTTGGGTCGGTTAGCATTCTGAGTGGGTGTACTTATGGCCGAGTGTCATTTTCCATCGGGTGCGTTTTGACCTGGTGTCATTTTGAGAGGGGCGCATCAGTGGTCAAGTGTCTAATGGTCATGTGTCCTATTGACCGGCTCCCAGATTTTATAATATACAAGGGGCTTGACATAAGTCTTGGGCCTGACCATGAAGGAGTCACAGGAGGAAGATGAAACTTGGCACATTTAAAGTTCATCATATTTGCACTGAATGTGTGAAGTACGCGTTTGTTTCTTCAATGGGTTTTCCCGCTGCGGTGCACGGCGCAATGTACCCTATTGACCGGATCTGTTGCTCCAAAGATTTGACAAAACAATGGAAAAGAAGGAGGCAAGAGCTGTGATAAAATTTATGATGTTTCAAGGAAAAACACCTACAGAAATACACAGGGAGATGGACCCAGTGTTTCGTGATTCTTGTCCTTCATATACTTCGGTAAAAAAACTGGTGTCAACAGTTTAAGTGCGGCCGCTCAAATGTTGCTGATCTGCCAAGATCTGGTAGACCAGCCTCAGAGTGCAACGATGAAAATGCAACAAGAGTGAAGAAAATCATTGACCAGGATAGAAAAATAACAATTGTGGAGATAGCTAGTAGAGTAAAACTGAATGAAAGAACAGTTTATAGAATTTTACACAACAGACTGAACATGAGAAAAGTGTGTGCACGCTGGGTTCAGCGACTGTTGACACGTGAACAGAAGCAAACGAGGGTAAATTTCTGTCAACAGTTGCTCAAAAAGTGTCAGTCAAAAAACTTTTTGGAGACCATGGTGACAGTAGATGAGACTTGGGTACACCATTATGACCCCGAATCCAAAATTGCCAGCATGCAATGGAAAACCCCGGGCTCCCCAACACCTGTCAAGCCGAGAGCGCAGAAATCTGCAGGAAAAGTGATGCTGAATGTTTTTTGGGACGCCAAAGGTGTCCTGTTGAAAGATTATCTGCCTCGTGGCAACACAGTTAATGGACAGTACTATGCAGATCTTCTCACCAAACTAAGAAAGGTTGTGACCAGGAAACGAGGGATGACGCGCACTAAAAATCTTCCTTTGCTTCAAGACAACGCGCCCTCTCACAAAGCACGGCTTGTGCAGCTAGCAGCCAACGATTTGAATATTGAAATTCTTCCACACCCACCATATTCTCCAGATTTGGCTCCATCAGACTTTTTTCTATTCCCAAATCTTAAAAAACAGCTAAAAGGAATTAATTTTGACAGCGATGAAGAAGTTATACTGGCATGTGATGACCGGTTTAGTTTGAAAAATAGGGTGTTTTACTCCAAAGGTCTTTTCAAGGTCAAGCAGAGATGGCAGAAGTGTGTCAATTCAGACGGTGGCTATAATGAAACGGAATAAACACTATACAAAATTTCAGCTCTCTGTGACATGTCCTTCATGGTCAGGCCCAAGACTTATGTCAAGCCCCTTGTATATATATATATATTTTCCCCTCTAATTTGCATTGCATATTACAAAAGAAAGATATGTGAGAGTTGTCACCATCTTCCTTTTCGCTCCCTACGGGACTTGTAGCTAGCTCCCCTTGCAGGAAGCCTGCACAAAGGATTCACAACCTGATGCCACGGTTGGTTTCTGTAACAATTAGTTTTACATGATGAGGTTGCCATGTACAGTTTCATATTAGTCGCCTTGTACGACATGCCTGAGAGAGCAAAAGTACTGTTCTTTCTGTCTCGTTACAGACCACGAGAACCACGCGGGGCAATGTGAGAATGGTGACTAGTGTTTAATTATTTGTTAGCTGTGGTTTCCGCACCGGCCACATTGTTGATTACGGGCTGACAGTGGCGGACTAAGCGTTGGGCAATTTAGGCACTGCATGAGGGTTCCCGAGCTGTAGAGGGGTTCACGCTTCCCTGATCATCTCTCCAGCCCAATAGGCCTACATGAAATCGATAGTCAATGGAAAATGACACGGGTCAATGTCAGTCCGTCCCTAGAAGATACATAGGTTTTCTTATTTCGTATCACTCTCCCCCTTATTTTTTCAAATCTAATTTGTTAATGTGAACGTGAGTATGCTGTTATGTTACAGCGTAGCATTACTTGAAATGAACTTGTGCAATCCATGTGAGAATAAATGAATTCAGTATAACAGATGAAAGGAAGGGCAGATTGCTAGATTGTTGGGCCTACGTGCCCAATTCTCAACCCTTTGAAAATAAAGTTTGTTTGGTATCTCTCTCTCTCTCTCTCTCTCTCTCTCTCTCTCTCTCTCTCTCTCTCTCTCTCTCTCTCTCTCTCCCCGCATTGTCAGCCTTTCTTTTCTTCTTCCCCTTGTTCCACGCAGAAGCATTTCTATGTGAATAATTGTCATTATCTCTATATCTCGATTATATGATAATATGTATGTGAAGATGTAACCACGTGTCACTGCTTTTTAGAAGTATGTAAAGCTGTCATTTGTTTAGAATGCGAGGATGTGTGTACAAGTATGAACAGATATACTTCTTTAAAAATATTTTAAATTCTTCTAATGTTTTTCTCCTACAGCAGTGTGGAAGGAAGGTTTTTTTTTTGCACAATGTGCTGATATGGGCGAGAATATGTTGATATGTGTTTAGTATTCATGATACATGCAAAAATGCAGATTAATTGTTTACGGTTTGATCGAGTAAGCGAGTTTCAGGAGACCGGGTGAAAGACAAAGGGCAGGATGTCAGACGGGCATGCGTGCTCAATTCTCAACCCTTTTAAATAAAGTTCGTTCGTGCGTTCTCACCCACTCTCTGTCTCTCTTTCTCTCTCGTTCTCTCTTTCTTGACCTTTTCTGGCTATAGGATTTAATAATCAATAGTGGCTGGGGCAGTAGAAATATAGTGAAAGAGGGCCATAAACAGGAAATGATTTTGTGTAAGGAGAGGCTCGAGTTGTCAAATTTGTTAGCGGCAGCTATGGGTGAGCAAGGGAGACGATGTAGTTAGTGGATTCTGTGGTAAGACGGATTATAGCAAAGTCAGATAAGCTTATCAGTCATTCTGGTCATCCGCGAATCGCGTTCGATCATTGAATACCTGTCTGTAAACCCGTTCTGGTGTTGCCGGATTTCTATCAGCCTGTATCACTTTACATTTATGGCTAACACCTATGCAGTCTCATCCAATTTATGGTGCCTATCTTCAGGTTGATTCTTTGGAGATGAACTGATGAAACGATGAAATAAACGGGAGGAAAAAAAATGAAAAACCCGCATCTTAGTGTTTAAAAAAAAGGTAAAACCAGTCCCATAGTAGATATTGCCGTAAGGGATGGAAGTGTTAGAGACTTAACTATATTATATCCAGATTTGTGAGGTAAAGAGTGAGGGATCTGGTCACCTCACCTTATTAAAAACAGCAGGAACTACTATGATGGTCTCCAACTATTCACTCCCCTACTGCAGTATCTGGTATGAGACTACCTTCACCGTTACGAGGTGGTGTGATCAGTTCTTTTCCTCGCTGCCTGTGCCTTCCCTAACTCAAGAGCAAAGCCAGGCACCTATTTACAGCTCGGTAGACTGGAGCGTGACGCAGGGAAATGGGTAAAGAGAAAGCGAAAAGGTGTAGCAACGAAGGTGCTGAATGTGTCGGAATCATTTAGAGGAAGAGTGACCAGGAGACAAGTCTTTTAAAATAAAGTTTTTAGTCGTGTGCGAAACTTTTGTTTCGTTGTTCGTCCATGTGATTCGTATCTCGTTGAGGTATCGGCGTCCTTGCGCTTGTTACCAACTGTTTCTCGACTAGTTTCGCATTAGAAAGGAAAGGGAGAAGAAACAAATTAGCGATAATTTATAGGAGTCAAGAATCGATTACATAGATTTCAGTTTTTGGGTCTCCTTGTGCCGCTGGGTGCCCAATGAGAAGAAGTTTTCGTTCTGGGAGTGGGGTGTTGCTTTTGGTTATTTTCATGCCATTTTGTCTTGAGAAGTTTGTAAATGTTGTCTGCCAACCTTCACCTTGCATCCCTGTAGCTGGAATATCTGATGTTGAACTGTGCGATGGTAGCTGAGTTTACTGCATTCTGATAAGGTGTTCATTCGAGTTGGATATATATCATCACAACGACTTGTGATCATGCAGACTCGATTCAAGAGTTTTTTTGTTTAATGTTTTTTTTAAAAATAATTAGCGAGTCCACTCGACTTGGGACTTGCCAGTTTTGGCTAACCAGCTTCGCGAACCTCATTCATGACGCAACCATACGGAGAACTCGAAAATTGTATTTAAACCTGTTACTTAAAATGCACCCAACAGTCTTCGGTGTCTATGTAAATACTGTTAATAACTGAGTTGTGTGTAAAAATATCACCAGCGATCTTTGATCAAATAAAAGCTTTCAGTATATAAAATACTAAAAAGAGAGATTAGTATTATTTTTCATTATTATTTGTAGTGATTGATGATTGTTCTAAAAAAGAAAAAAACGAGTATTAGATTTAATGAAAAAAAAAAAAGGAGACTCGACTTGGTAATTGATTTGAAAGCTGTCGTAGGGGCTTGAGACTTGACTTGAAACTTGTTGTCACATAATTGGTCGTTCTCCTTTTCGTGTTTTCTTTCTCTCTGCCACCATCTATTTATTTCTTCATTTTTTTCCACACATAAAATTGTGCCGCGCCACTCCTTAGATTTGTTCACCTCTGTTCATACTGCGATCGTGTCATTTCACGCATAATTGACCATCCTTAAGGATTAATTGTAATCGCTTAAGTTGTTGAACCAGATTGACATCATACGGTAAACGTAACAGTAATTGTTGACTTTCTACGTAGTTCTTTCTGCCAGACACGCATGCCCGTCTGGGGGCATTGTTCGCTACAAACGCGTTCAGACACTGGCAGAATACAAAAGGAAGACCAGATGTTGTCTGTGAAAAATGTCTGTGTACAGCAATGTGTCGCTGCTTATCCTTCTGGGACCCGCGAAAGTACAGGTGATATTGCATAAGCACTTCCGTCCAGAAGTTTCTATAATAATTATTACAGATAAACCCGTCTGGGGAGAACGAACGAACGAACGAACGAACTTTATTTTCAAAGGGTTGAGAATTGGGCACGCAGGCCCATCTGACATTCTGCCCTTCCTTTCTCTCACCTTTCATACTGAATTCATTTATTCCCATATGCATTTTACATATCAATGTCAAGGAATTCAACGTTGCAAAGTAAAATAAAATAGCACACTCATATTAACATTAACTACTTATAAACATGCCATAAAATATGTAGAAAAGTACAAACATCGTCATTAGAACCTACAATTGATATTATAAGAAAAGATAATCTGATTAGGGGGGCATGTAATCAAAACTAATAAAGTATTCAAAAAGTCTACGATTGTATGAATAGGGACTGAAAGAGAGCGAACGAACTTTATTTTCAAAGTGTTGAGAGAAAGGAACTTAGGCCCGTCTAAGAGAGAGAGAGAGAAAGAGAGAGAGAAAGCGAGAGAGAGAGAGAGCCAGCGAGAGAGCGAACGAACTTTGTTTTCAAAGTGTTGAGAAATAGGAACATAGGTTCGTCTAATAGAGAACGAACGAACGAACTTTATTTTCAAAGGGTTGAGAATTGGGCTCACAGGCCCGTCTGACATTCTGCCCGTCCTTTCTCTCGTCTTTTATACTGATTTCATTTATTCTCACATATATTTTACCCATCAATTCAAGAAATTCTACGTTGTAAAGGTAAAATAATAGCATACTCACATTCACAGTATCTAATTATAAACATGAAATAGAATATGTTGAAAAGTACAAACTAAGTATTACCATGAAACAAAATATGTTGAAAAGCACTAACATCACCATTAAACCTACACTCGATATTATACCATTTGTTCGGAAAAATAATCACATTAGACAAATTAACGAGGACACTATCTTGCAGCTGAGGCTGCAAATCTGATTTGAAAGGTTACCTAAGAATAACGGAAGTAGCCATACCATATATGGAAGAGGCCATATGTTCAAATTTTAAAATGATATTTTAAAACACGAGGGTGAAAGTAATAACTAAAGCCCCGACCCATTTAATTCCTGGCTCATGGATTGGATCAAATGAGAGCAAGCAAAATACATTCATTCTGATTGGAAGCCGGTCAGAAAACAAGGTGGACGCGTAGGTAGGAAAATTGCGATATAACGTAGCACAATTCGAGCTATACGACTGCATTCCAAGATCGTCAAAGTAGACAGCCCAGACAAAGCAAGGAAAGAATAGAGTTAGGATTCTGAATTAAAGGACCGGACACAAAAACATTTTAGAGCATCTCCTGAAACATCGGTAGAATACGGAAACTGGATTCTACAGGACCACTCACAAGTCACAGGGGGATTCTAAATAGAAATAATACCCCAGGCACGTGTTTGAAGCTTCATCATAAATTTACCAAGACTATTCTACTGAGCAAGAAGTCTAGAGTTCCCAACTATTGGGGTGAATTGTAATATATATTTTATACTTTGAATTTGATATTTTTGCACTTGCTGGTGGTTATACTGGTCCATGCGAGGCTGGCAACCTCAGCATGTGAAAAGGATATATTCATGGTCCACCACAGCAAAGCGCTGGCGATTGCTTCGTGCTAGCTCTCACAGGGAACTAAAAGCAGAGGTAACCCCAGACTCCGAATGGAACAAGGAGTGGAGGATGAGGACATCATGTGTATATATTTATTATCATTTGTAATAAGCTATATGTATACTTAGGCATGTTCACCCAGGAACTAGCCATTGCTTTCTCCGCTGTCCAGACGTACTTTTCGCTCAGACTAACCGAAAGTAATGGTGAATTTTTATCATATCCACAGAGCTATAATGTATACTCAAAGGGGATAAAATTGCTGAGAAAAAGAGTCGTTGGAAGAGACAGCGGGAAGGCGCCTGATTAGTATCAGAACATAAAACTTAGCAGAGGCCTTTGTTTTCCTCTAAAGTTTATGGTACGAGTCTACAAGACCATTCGTGGTTCGAGTCTGCAAGACCATTTGTGGTGCCAGTCTATAATACCAGTTTGGAAGACGAACCTGTAGCTCAGAGCTTGTAATCAACACTAGACACCTACTTTCAACGGCCTGTGAAGATACCCGCATTGACCGGGAGTGGTTACCCCTTGCACTCACGTTTTGGGACGTGCCCTCGCCACAGAAATCATAAATTGACGGAGCAGTCAGCAGCAACAACAACCCATCATCAATCTGACAGCTAAGTCTAATCTTATCAGACCAGAACCAAATGAACACTTTATAATACATTTCCAGCGAAGTTTCAGTGAAAATACCAATAATAACTCATCAATCATTTATTTATTTTACCTTTGTTAAAAGATAATTGATCATTAAATGTGTTATATGTTTTTAAAAATTCGTAGTTGATTTAATTATTACAGAGATAAGTGCACACGTATGAACCAGTATTTTACATAGGTAAACGAGCTAATAAAATAGCATTTTACTGTTAAATCAGTTGGGGGCTTGAAAGAGCTGAATAAAATACACAATATATCTCTTCACAAAAGGCGGCGGGCAGATAATGTTAACTTTGCTAATACACATTCAGCATTGTTCTTGACTTCTGAATATCTTGTGAAGACCCCCTCAAGGTAGAAGCATCATCATCCTGCTATTTGCATCTCTGCCAAGAGTAATCTTGTGCGAAGGTAGATACCTTTGAAGACCCACATTAGATACTCTAGGTTTTGGCCATTGCTGGATCATCACTGCAGAGCAAAGGGGAGGCAACTCATGACACTTGTATTGAGAGGCTTGGAAACGTGACTTGAGACTTGTTAAGAAATACTTGAGACAGCTCTGTCTATCTCTCCATGTCGCTGTTGCATGGTGGTGTTCCCGCCAACTTTTGTGTTGTTGTCTCTTACAGTGACATTTGCAGCATTTCTCAGACAGCTCATCTCATATGATGGGATCTGTCTTCTGCTGTAGACATGGATCATGTTTGACCCTGCGTCATGCAGTTCCCAGGGGTCTCAGAAGAGACACAGGAAGAATAGGAATACTGCACCTCCAGCTTGTCGTACTAGGCTATTCATTTGAAGTTGTGCGTGCGGCTGGCAGCATTATCATGTAAAACAAATTGTCACTAAAAAGCATCGCTACAAGAGCATGTGAATGCTAGATGCAGGCTTCCTGGAAGGGGACCAGCTGCCGTAGTGGTTCAGTTATACGTAAGGAGCACACGGGTAAACTATGATGATGATGATTGACACTGATAGCAAAGAGTTGGCTTCAATCAATCAATACCCTTTAGCTCCCCGTGGAGCACAGGCCTTCAACAAACACATGCCAAGTCTTCCTGTCCTGTGCCATCCGCTCAAGTTCTTTCCATGTTTTCCTCATCATTTTCACCTCTGTTTCCAGTTCTCTTCTCCACGTGTTTTTTGGTCTACCGTTGCCTCTCTTTCCCTGTGGATTCCAGAACAAGGACTGCCTTGTAATGCTATCAACAGGTCTCCTCAATGTGTGTCCTATCCATCGCCAGCGTCTTCTCAACTCTTGTTCCACTGGCACTTGTCTGGTTCTTGACATCAATTCCACATTTGTGACTTTGTCATATCATTTCAGTCCTTCTATTCTACGCAATCACCCTTTTATAAAAGTCTGTAGCTTTTTGGTTGTTGTTGTTGTTGGCATAATTGTGATATTTATTATTATTATTGTGGGTCGAAGTGGCTAAGAGCTATGGCGTCCGCCTCGAATTCTAAAGGTACCGGGTTCGATTCACCGTAGAAGGAATATAATTTATGACGGTAGATTCTTTACAGCGTCAGTGTTTAGCATGTGAATTCTGTTTAACTCCTGTGTCTAAGCGATGGATTATTTTTAACGCGAGTATCTAGTATGTGAATTCTTGTTAACGTCTGTATCTAGTAGGTGGATTATTTTTACCGTCTGAATTTAGTTGGTAGATTCTTTTTAATTCCTGTATCTAGTATGTGTATTCTTTTCAACGTCTGTGTCTAGTAGGTGGATTCTTTTTAACGTCTGAATTTACTAGGTAGATTCTTTTTAATGCCCGTGTCTAGTATGTGAATTCTATTTAACGTCTGTATCTAGTAGGTGGATTTTTTTTAACGTCTGAATTTAGTAGTTAGATTCTTTTTAATGCCTGTGTCTAGTATGTGAATTCTTTTTAACGTCTGTATCTAGTAGGTGGATTTTTTTAACGTCTGAATTTAGTAGTTAGATTCTTTTTAATGCCCGTGTCTAGTATGTGAATTCTTTTTAACGTCTGTATCTAGTAGGTGGATTTTTTTAACGTCTGAATTTAGTAGGTAGATTCTTTTTAATGCCTGTTTCTAGTATGTGAATTCTTTTTAACGTCTGTATCTAGTAGATGGATTCTTTTTAAGGTCTGTATCTAGGTAGGTGAATTCTTTGAACGTCTGTATCTAGTAGGTGGATTCTTTTTAACGTCTGTGTGTAGTAAGTGGATCCTTTTTAAAGCATGTGTGTAGAAGGTGGATTCTTTTTAACGTATGTGTGTAGTCGGTGGATTTTTTAAACATATGTAGTAGGTGGATTCTTTTTAACACCTGTGTGTAGTATATGAATTTGTTGTAACGTCTGTGTGTAGTAGGTGTATTCTTTTTAACGTTTGTATCCAGTAGGTGGATTCTTTTTAACGTCTATGTGTAGCAGGTGAATTCCTTTTAATGTCTGTATCTAGTAGGTGAATTCTTTTTAACGTCTGTGTGCAGTAGGCGGCTTCTTTTTAACGTCTGTGTCTAGTAGGTTTTGGTCATATACAAAAAGTAATTCGCTTATGTTATTTTGACTCTGAATTCACGTTCGATGCCATCTTATCCATATAGATGCTAAATATTAGGAGTGATAGTACACATCCCTATCGCACTCACATGTTGACCTCAAGGGATCCCGTTACACGCTTATTGAGGCATATTGGGAATACTGGTGTTAGGCCCGTATTTTCTTGACCATCGGCACACTAGGGGTGATGTGGTCAGCATCACGCCGGCTGCCTTAACCGTCACAGAGTTGTTATGGTACCCAATTCACGAGGCTGGGTCGACCTCAAACGTGTCTGTTTAACCACCTGTTGTTCATGCAGTATTTAAACTATTATGCTACAAGGCTTTATTGTTATCCAAAAAGTGTTCTTATATTCAGCAGCCTTCTGAAATATACCCAGCACAAGTTGGCTCCTGCCAGTTCCGTGGATGGATATCTCCAGACCTATATAAACTTTATCATCATGATCATCAGAATTTTCTATTTCGCTCCCCGTGGAGCATGGCGCCACCACTGCAAACGACCCTCTATCTAGAAGCCTACATAACGCATTCGCGTACTCTTGTAATGGTGGTTACTGCAGCAACTTGTCTTCCATGATGAGATTGCCAGCCCCAAGCACATCCTCATACTAGCCGCCATGAACGACGTGCCTGCGAGTGCTGTAATCCTAATCTATTTTTGTCTCATGAGAGACCCCGTAAACTAAAAGGTAAAGGTAGCCCGATATCAGATACTGCTGTAGGGGAGTGAAATAGAGCCTTCATTATACTAGGTCCAGCATCGAGAGTTGAGGGGACTAGTTCCCTTCCTAGTGGTTCAACAGTGGCGAAAACCTCGAGTATCTAATGTGGGTCTTCAAAGGCGTCTACCTTCACACAAGATTACTCTTGGCAGAGTTGTAGATAGAAGGGTAATGATGCTTCTACCTCCAGGGGGTGTTCACAAGATATTTCAGAATTCAAGAACAATGTTGAATGAAACTGAGCACATTCACTTTTTTAATCTGACCCACCGCCTTTTGTGAAGGATTATCTTATAATTAGCTCGTTCAAGCCCCCAGCTGATTTCATTCAGCGAAATTCCTGTTATTAGCTCGATATATATATATATATATATATATATATATATATATATATATATATATATATATATATATATATATATATATATATATATATATATATTAATGTATATATACTAGAGATTCTGGAGTATACATATGCCTCTCTCTCTGTAATGATTAATTAAACTATGAATTTGTCAAAATCAACATATACCAATTTAATGCTCAATTACTTTGAAACAAATGTAAATACTGTAAATATGACTGGTGATTATGAAAAATAATTAGGTTTCTTCACCGAAAAAGTTTTAGGCTAGATGAATTTTGAAAAAATAAAGTTTGTTTTGTTGGCCTGTTAAAATTGTGACTTGTGAAAAGGCTGAAGTGCCAATGCTGCTTTTCCGTAGATTCGTCTCTGTAGTGAGGGGCACGTTTCCAGATCAGTTCAGGAAGTAACCTCTCTGGGTCAAGGCAAGAATCTTCAGGTGTCGATTTCAAGCTTCGAACCACAGTCTAGTAGTCGAGTAAATGGTCTCTCCGTGTCGTACCACAATTAATCAGGTCGCCTTGTATCACAAACTTTAGAGGGAATAAAAGAACAAATTCCACTGCTAAATATCTGTTTGCCTGATATTAATCAGGCGCCTTTTCCAGCTGTCCTTCAGCCATTTGTTTTCTTAGATTTTTTTCTCTCTCTGAGCGTATATCATATCACTCAGGGCATGTGATGAAAAATCACCAGTATGTCAGTTAATTTAAGGGAAAATGTGTGACTGGACAGCGGCAGTGGCTTGAGCCTGAAGGTACATTTACAATTTACATACATTCACCAAATGATAATGTACAACTATTCACAAGTTGATGTAATTATCACTCATTCCCTGCTCCATTTGGAGTCTGAGGTTACCTCTGCTTTCGGTTCTTCCCTGAGAACTACCAAGAAGCAATCACCAGCGCTTACTGTTGTGGTTTATAATTGTATTCTTTTCACATGCTGAGGTTGCCAGCCTAGTATGAATCTTTAACACTACTAGCACGTTTAAATATGTCAAATTCACAGCATAATAAATATGTTTTACACTCACCTCAATAATTGAGGAATCCTAGCCTTCTCGCTCAGTAGAATAGTCTTTGCAACTTAACACAGATGCTCCGAACACACGTCTGGGGTATTATTTCTATTTCAGAATCCCTCTGTGACTTGTTAGTGGTCCTGTAGAATTCCGGGTTCCGTATTAATGTTGGCGAGTTTTCTACTGATGTACAGAGATGCTCTTAATACTTTTTGTCCGGTCCTATAAATTCAGAATCCAACTCTATTCTTTTCTGTGGCAAGGTCCGAGCTGTCAACGGTGACTTTTTCAGGAATGTAGTGCCACATGTCAAACTTTTTCTACGTTATATCCTAAGTTCCCGGCCCACGCTTCCACCTGGCGTTTTCTGACAAACTCCCAATCAGCGCGGTCGTTTATTGGCGCTTTAAATGCCAGCCAATACATTCAAAGTCCATATTATGAAAACTTTTCCTCATGCAGTATTATGTATGACTCATACGTTTGAAAATTTCCACAGTCATCCTCTGTATATTGAGTTGCTACATCCGACAATTCTTGGTAATGTTTGCGTTACAACTTCTTACATTTTTCCTGATCATAACCAGGTTGTCCGGAAGTTTCCTTACATCATTCGTTCTGCTCGCTCTTCCAGATGTCTTCTAAGATTGCGGTATCTATAATCACTTAACCGTGCTGTCGAATCGGAAGTAATTATGCAATCTTAGGCAAACACTTCATGCTCGCATTTACCTGGAGTCAATGTGGTACTATCATGTTTTAGGGACTCAGTTAATCTCTCAGGGATGGGCGATGCGCTTGTCTGCCCAGTTATGCATCGAAGCGTGAAACGTGAACAATGACAGTTGGGGAAAAGAGTGTGCTAACAAAACAATAATGCACCTAATTCAGTACGCACTACAAAAGTAGTTCAGTACTGCCGGAGAGGAGAAGAGAGCGCACAAATTATTTCACACGTACCCATTTACAGCTGAATAGACGGAAGCGTGACACTTTCGTGTTTCGAACCGCGAGAGGTCAGCGCTATAACCACTCTGCCAATCTGACACCCCCAACCGCGAACTATACCGGGCATCAATAACTATATAGCATGTTTTATTATATGTATTGGTCTACAAGCAAATCTGTCTTAGGGTCACCAAGCCACCAGTGCATACTGTTTTGTTTTCCTGGAACCAAATTATGCTTTACATCATTGACTAAAGATCTTATTCTGTGCTCGAGTATTTTCATACATGTTGCTTGCATGACTGTTGGGTTCTTTTGTGATTGTAGTTGATAGTAACGATATGCTAGTGGTAGATGTATCAATGACTAGCTTAGACACGCGAATGGTTTCAATGAAAAGTTGTCAAAAGGTTATTCAATCAAATTCCAACGAGTGGTAGGCAATTGGCCAATTCATGACTAGAATCAACTCGTTGTTAAAAAAGTGGTCTGTTGCAAGTAGTGGTTTGGTTAGCTCTGAACAATGTTCCATATAATGTCAATAAAGTAGTTATAAATTCTGGCCATTGTTTTATCTTCTTGATATTCTTGAGTGATCGTGTATCGTGCCTTCTATGTAAGATTACGCGAATGCAGGGGTGGAAGATTCTGAATAATAATTGAACCTTGGAATACGATTGATGTGACAAGTCGGTTCCATTGAGTCCACAATTATTTAATACAGATTACACGTCAAGACGATTCATGCATGTTGATCACAAAGGTACATATTATAACTTGAAAATATATGGCATAGATATGTAGATATCCTATCAGTCCTTGTCCAATAATCAAATTACTGTATGCAGATTGTCATAGCTGTATGCACGCGCGGTTGGGGTTTCCAACGGCCGACAGTGAGTCTATGAGTCTGGCAAAATCAAATACTATGGACTGTAATTCATCCTTCCTTAATTTTCACTTCGTACTGACCTTTAATCATTTCAAATCTTCGTAATAGCAATGGACTGACCCATGTCCGTACTTGCATAAAATATATCTGTATGGCAATACCATGCCCAACATTGGAAGGAAAGTCATACGCGTCTTAACAGCTTGACGGTCAATGTGAAAAGGGTAGCGTTTCTTAGTTACCGACTGTGTCCTAAACAACTCTATACACGTCATAATCGATCGTGTCTAAAGCGTTCAAAATTGAAACCTCTATCGCAATATATTAAATGCCTTAACCTTTTACAATTGCACGTCTGGTAACCTTTAGCAGACGGCGTTAATATCATATACCGTAACAATTCCCTGTACACCGGGGAAAAAAAAATCGATAGATTTTTTTTCAATATCTATCCGACTTAACAATTTTTCAAAAAAAATTTAACACAATTGTGACATATGGCCGACGATGTTCTGAGTAGAACTGTTGCGGTCGTGTCAACTAACTATTTGTCATAGTCATCTAACGTTATATATATCAATATTATACATATTATTATATCAACTAAATAAATGTCCAATGTTAATAGTGAATGATAGAATTAAATTAAAGTAAGGTCTGTCGTATTAGTATGTCATATATGAATTAATTTGACTAATTAAAATTAAATTAATTAATTAAACTAAGAGTTAAATTATTAAGATTCTAATTTCACGCGATGTTATGAGAGAAGAAAAGACAAACTAAGTAAGAAGAAATAGAAAGAAATTCGAATATAAGTTTTAACTTAATTGTGTGTGTTAAGTGTTAGTGAATAATAACTAACTAACTTAACTAACTAAATACTGTATAGGTACATTAAAAAAAAAATTATTAATCTAATACTTGTGTGAGATTTATTTTCTCTTTTCATAATTTCTTCTTTTTAGTATTTCGTTCTCTTTTTTTTTTTTTTTTTTTTTTCATTTAATTTTTTTTCTCACCTTTCATTTTATTGATAATAATTCAATTAAGAAGTTAAGTTAACTAATTAATTAGTATAGGATATGATGATCCATCCGTAGTCTTGATCCTGATGAATTCTTTTAGGCAAAAGTGTTCAAATGTCCACGTCGGAAAGAAATGTCATTTATAACTGCATCGAAGAATTAAGAGTCCATAGGATAATAAGTTCGACTTGTCGTCAGATATTATTCCATGATTGTTCAATGATATTCGTATATCGTGTATGGATATTATACGAAGTTCGAATGTAAGTATATATACCTTGATTGTCTTGTCGTTCAATTCTGTGATGCATATAGTGTTTATAAAGTTTGAATTGAAGGCAAGGTTAGTTCCTTTATAGTTGATACTTCGTTCAATCCAATGTAGTTCTGATTGATGTAGTTTAAGAGTGTCAATGTTGATTATTCGTCGTCAATAGGATTACGTGACAACGCATCTGCCACACAATTTTCAGTGCCAGGTATGTGTTCAATGGAGAACTCGAATGGCTGTAGGATGATTGAATATCTGGCAAGTTTTTGGCTTTTGTGGTTGGATCGACGCAAGGATGCGACCGCACGTTGGTCCGTCTGTATGGTAAAGGGGGCACCGAGTAAGAATTTCTCCAGCTTCGTTATTGCCCAGATCACAGACAAAAGTTCCTTGTCGACTGTGGAATACTTTGTTTCAGCCGGCTTCAGCTTTCTTGATATATATAAGGTGGGGTGTAGAATGCCGTCATGGTTCTGGAGCAGGCATGCACCAATGCCGTAGTTACTAGCATCTGTTCGTAAGAAAAATCTTTTGGAAGCATCGGGAAGTCTTAAAATTGGTTCATGTGAGAACAAATTTATAATTTTGTTGAAAGTTTCATTGCATGTACCAGTCCATGTCACCTTCACCGGCATATCTTTTTTTAACAATGAAGACAATACAGCCGTGATGGATGACAAGTTTGGTATGAATCTACTGTAATATTGAACAAGTCCTAACAAACTCCTGACCTGTTTCTTCGTCTGAGGAACTGCTATGTTTAGAATTTTTGAGACTGTACTAGGTAACGTTCGGATATATCCCGATCCAATGATATGTCCCAAAAAGGTTATCTCATTACACGCGATTTGCACCTTTGTAGGTTTAGCAGTTAGATGATAATTCCTTAGAGTGTCAAAAACATATCTAAGTCCCGAAACATGTTCCTCAAACGACGAACTAAACAAGCATATGTCGTCAATATATGTAATAACGTCTGGTCTACCTGATAAAATTTGTCGCATCAGGCGAATGAAGGTAGCTGGCGCATTAACAAGCCCAAAAGGCATCACATTCCACTGGTATAGACCTTGTGGCGTGGAAAATGCGGTGTAGTACTTAGCCTTTTCGGTCAGTGGTATCTGCCAATAACCTTTAGTTAAGTCTATCTTACTAAATATAGTTGCGTTGGATAGACGTGGTAGTAAGTCGTCGATAAGTGGATGTGGTTCGCTGTCAACTATAGTCTTAGCATTTAATTTTCTATAATCAACACATAGTCTAATGTTATTGTCCTTCTTCCGGACAATCACTAATGGAGAAGAGAATGGCGAATTACTAGTCTCAATGATTCCCAGAGACAACATCTGTTCAAGTTCTTTAGTAGTTTTAGCAAGGAAATGTAAAGGAACAGAATAGGGATGTACACGAATAGGTGTATCGTCATTGAGAGTAATGTCATGACTGATAGCCGATGTGCGACCCGGAACGTCGGTCAACACATCTGGATAAGATTGTAATAGATTAGCAATCTGTAGACGCTGTTGCGGTGTAACCGTTGAAGAGATGGTTACATCCCGCCAAGATTCAGTAGGTTGAACTACTGGTACAGGTAACGGTAACTGTACCTCAGGAAAAGAAGATTCTTCTTCCTGGATGACAGATAAGTTAGTATAATGACAAGTGGATACTGTGTTGTCATCTAGTTCATGAAAAATTGACTGTAAGTGTTCAGGACGTGTATGAAATTGCTTGAGCATGTTAATATGAAATATCTTTTTGTGTCCCTTGATATCTAAGACGTAATCGACGTCGGAAATTTTATCAATGACTTTGTAAGGACCATTCCAAGATATCAATAATTTATTGTTATTGTGAGGAAGTAACACATAAGCCTCGTCGCCTGGGAATAATTGGCGTAATCGTCGAGACATATTTTGTAGAGATCGAGCCTTAGCTTTTGCAGCCTCAGAAGAAGCTGTTGCCAACTGGCAAGACTCAATAATGTTCTTCCGAAGATTAATCACGTACTCGTAAGATGACTGAGTGTCCTGAGTCATCTCGTCGTCAATTAATAAGTCTTTTATTAGTCCCATAGGACCTCTTGGGGGAGCACCAAAAACTAATTCAAAGGGAGAGAAGCCAGTTTGTTCATGCGGTACCTCCCGATAAGCAAATAGAACAGCTGGGAGTGCTCTGTCCCAGTCATGAGGGTGCTTAGCAGTAACCTTATGTAGTAGTTGTTTAAGTGTACGGTTAAGTCTTTCAACCGCACCATTACTCATCGGATGATAAATACTACTTAAATTCCTATCAATGTCCCAAGTTTTCATGACTTCCTTCATGGTGTCAGATATAAACTGTGACCCATGGTCTGATAAAAGTTTTCTAGGAAACCCTATTCTAGAAAAGATGAGATGTAGTGCATCAGCTACATCTGTGGTAGTGGTGGTCTTTAATGGGATAGCTTCCGGCCATCGTGTGCACAAATCAATGCACGTAAGGACGAATCTATGTCCTCTGGCCGATGGTAGCAATGGACCAATAATGTCTATTGCCATCTTGTCAAAAGGTCTCACTGAGATATCGCAAGCCTGAATAGGCGCCGTGTGAAAAGCTCCACGTGCTTTCACTTCTTGGCATGTAGTACAGGAACGTACATACTGCGAAATATCTCTTGACACCCCTGGCCAAAAGAATGAAGACAGTACTCGAGATCGTGTTCGAGTATATCCCATATGTCCAGCACAATGTGAGTCATGTGCATGTTGAAGAATGTACCGTCTAAAAGTATATGGGACCATAACTTGTTGTTTCATTTGTGATTTGTCATGAAAACATCTAATCAATATGCCATTTTTAATAACAAAACAATGTTTGTTATTATTACCTGAGGATAGATTGTCAACTTTATCAACCAACGTAAAAAATTTTTTAAAAGATTTATCCTCTTTTTGTTTGGTTGCAAATGTTTCCCTGTCAATAGGTGAATTGACTACAAATTCCTCTTGGTTGTCTGCATCCATTTTTATTATCATCAACTTTCTCCATGAGTTGAGTCTGTGCTCTAGTCGTCACGGCGTTTCCAGTGCATAGGTTATGTTTCTCCCATTCTATAATCTCATCTGGAGTACAATCTTTACTGCCGTGTATACGACCAACCATCAAATCAGCTATAGGCTTTTTTAGCATACATACTTTTACGTTTCCTGTGAAGAAAGGAGTGTTGACATGAATAATAGCTGTGGGGTAAAACTCTATTGTTCCACCAAACGTCATGCAACGAACATATTCCCCCGTTGCACAGCTGGGATGTACCAGCGACTGTCGTACACCAATCGTTGTGGATCCCGAATCCCTCAATACTGAGACGACGGATCCATTAACTAATCCTCTGTTAAAAATTAGTAGGCCTGTTCCATCGTTGACTGCAAGACCTACCTGTGGTATAATATGTCCGCAGTTAAGCACTGTTTCTTTCGCCTTCTGAAAAATAAGATTGCATTGCTGGCAACTATTTGCCACATTATAATTAATAGCAAAACATGCAGCAGAAGACTGTGTTGTATTATTGTCAAGTGGAACCTGAGCTATAGGGGTAGTATTATTTGTAACTGCCGCCCCTGTATTATGGTTGTAATGAGATGATCCCCGAGAATGAGATCGATTCCGAGTATAATTGTTAGAATTATCTCGTCGTCCTCTATAGTAACTATTATCTCGATGTCTCGAGCCATGATTATTACCCTTCCAGTTACTATTATCATTGGGAGTATGTGATCGATTATAATGAGTGTTATGTTGACCATTGTGGTAGTTTGTTTGAGGTGAATAATTTCTATCTCGTGATCTACCTCTGTTGAACTCATTTTTATTGTTGAAATCATTATTATGTCCCTTCTGAAAGTTAACATTGTGATTTCTTTGGAACCTGCTTCTGTCTACACTGTGATGTCTTTGTTTGTTATTGTGATTGTAGGCCATATTAGACGCCACAGGTAGAGGTTCTCTTAATGAGGAGTTAGAAATGGTTGCATTCGGGTGTGCCGAACAGTAGTTTAAAGAAATTTTTTCTAACTCATCCATAGTACCTGGTTTACGCTCCTGCAAATATGCAAAAAATGGCTGGCTAACCGAAGATAATACCTTATCTCGTAGTAGTAAATCAACTAATTTGTCGTATGATTTGTTGACTTCTGCCAGTTCAACCCATCTGTTAAATGTATTGCGTATATTCGCAATGAATCCTGCAAAATCCCTTGGAGATTCAGGTAAAATTCCCTTAAATTTCAACCTACAGTGTTCCTCGTCCAGGTGAAATCTTCGTAGAAGCAAGGACTTAATAGCACCGTAGTTATTAGCTATTGATGGGTCAGCATTTTGAGAAGCTGTCAGTGGTTCTCCAACCAAGAATTCATTTAACTTGAGTACCCATGACTCTTCAGGCAAATGGTTTGTTTTGCAAGTCTGTTCAAAACGTGCCAGGAACGATGAAAGGTCGTCGACGTTCAAGTTGAAAATGGGTAGTTTAAAGTTGTAGAAGTGTTTAGGCTGGCTGGATGATGATCCATTTTGTGCGTTATTATTCTGGTTTGCATCAGCATTTTGTGCTTGTAATCTTGCTGTCTCCAATTTAATACGCGCCAATTCCATTTCTTGTTGTAAAATAATTTCCTCTCGTTTCAATTTATTCTCTTCTTCCTGCCTGGAGATTGCTCTTTGCTCTTCTCTTTCACGTTGAGCAATCTCTCTCAACCTATTTTCCTTGGCAATTTGCTTCATCTCAAGTTCTGCTTCCTCTTTCTTTAATGCTGCCTTTTGTTCCTCTTCCTCTTTCTTTAATGCTGCCTTTTGTTCCTCTTCCTCTTTCTTTAATGCAGCCTTTTTCTCTTCTTCCTTTCTTTCATTTTTTTCAGAGTTCTGATTCAGCAAACTGACGAAGTTCTTGAGATTTATAACCATATTCACGACCAATCTTAACGAAATGGTCTATAGTAAGCATTTTGACTTTTATCTGTAAGTAATTATTGATAATTACTGATTAAATTAGTCAATAGTAGCTTCAGAGTAATTATTATACTTACTCAACTTAGGAATATTCAATATAGATAATCACAATAGTACTGAACTTAATGTCTAAGTTCAACTAATAGACAATATTTTGTAACAATATTGTATCTAAATAATACTATATCATAAATAGTTATGATATCTGTTAAATATAATGTAATTATATCACACAATTAATTTCAATGTCCAATAATGTTGGGTATAATTCCTAGTAATGATATTGTTCAATGTACTAAGTCACTCTCTTAGTACCAGAAAAGTATATTAAATAATATACAATGGGTCTATTACCTCAAAGGTAGCTATAAGATTATTTATTTTGTCAATATATATATTATATTATTATGCCCTAGGCATCTATGATAAATTGTAGTGCTACTTTCTTGGACTATCACTGCATAATTATGCAATGTCCCATATTACCCTTAAATTTCAGAAAAAATTAATTAAATTAGATTACAAGTGTATTATTGCATATAATAGCATATTATTAATGTAATATAAATATATATCATGAGGACAGACAAGCAATGATGCAACTAAAGGGTACAAACAATGTCAAGACGCAAACAAGACATTTTCACAATTAAAAATGAATTTATGAACTAAATAAAATAAGCGGAAATGTCACAGACCAAATGAAAGGTCATGGTCTGACCCGAGGTCAACTTAATATTCAAAGTACACAAAAAATAAAAATGACTGCGAAAAATGATGACGTCACAGGACTCATAACGGACGAAAATTAACAATCATAAAATAAATGATAGTCAGAGGAGAATGGACGAAATAGTGACGAACATGGTACAGAACTGAATAAAATTATTAACTGAATACGAATAAAATAAATACACCAATTATCTACGGGACAGTACAGCTAACGCAAATTGTCAAACGGTAGCAAATTTGGACAGACTGTCCAATGGCAACCTCAATGGGCTTCCAAAAGTGCGATCGTTTAAGTTCCCTAAGAACGACTGAAATCTAGGTGGTCAGCTGTTCGCGACATTCCCAGAGATTTCAGTTCCCTCTCCAACCGGCCCACGAATTAACAACAAATACATACGATGGAAAACAAATTTAACATATATACATGAAAATACATAGACATGCCTAATCAAAGCGAAATGGACTCAGTATTACGGTTTTGCAATGACGACAATTTAAACAGCTAGACTTATCTTTCCCGTTGCTTCGGTCAGTGCTATAGGTCGTCAACAGCTAGGCTAATGCCCTTGACTGCCTGCTCCTGTAGTCCATTTCTTGTGTCTGCTTCAAATGACTTATTTTTCCCTTGGTTAGGCTTAAAAGAACGACTTCAGTTTTTCTCCGATAGTTTCACCTACACGAATTTCAGTGACGTCGCGTTGTTAGGCATTAGACTGAGTACTGCGTCATAGGTCATAATTCAGCACATCATGTGATCGTAACTTGATCGTAAACATTTCATTCGAAAGTCATTCAGAAATTTTTTTGTCGATCCCCAGACACCGGACACCACTGTTGCAAGTGGTCTGTTGCAAGTAGTGGTTTGGTTAGCTCTGAACAATGTTCCATATAATGTCAATAAAGTAGTTATAAATTCTGGCCATTGTTTTATCTTCTTGATATTCTTGAGTGATCGTGTATCGTGCCTTCTATGTAAGATTACGCGAATGCAGGGGTGGAAGATTCTGAATAATAATTGAACCTTGGAATACTATTGATGTGACAAGTCGGTTCCATTGAGTCCACAATTATTTAATACAGATTACACGTCAAGACGATTCATGCATGTTGATCACAAAGGTACATATTATAACTTGAAAATATATGGCATAGATATGTAGATATCCTATCAGTCCTTGTCCAATAATCAAATTACTGTATGCAGATTGTCATAGCTGTATGCACGCGCGGTTGGGGTTTCCAACGGCCGACAGTGAGTCTATGAGTCTGGCAAAATCAAATACTATGGACTGTAATTCATCCTTCCTTAATTTTCACTTCGTACTGACCTTTAATCATTTCAAATCTTCGTAATAGCAATGGACTGACCCATGTCCGTACTTGCATAAAATATATCTGTATGGCAATACCATGCCCAACATTGGAAGGAAAGTCATACGCGTCTTAACAGCTTGACGGTCAATGTGAAAAGGGTAGCGTTTCTTAGTTACCGACTGTGTCCTAAACAACTCTATACACGTCATAATCGATCGTGTCTAAAGCGTTCAAAATTGAAACCTCTATCGCAATATATTAAATGCCTTAACCTTTTACAATTGCACGTCTGGTAACCTTTAGCATTGGCATAGGCATTACAAAATATCCGATATTCAAGATATGATCAAATAGTTATCCTTTACTCGTAGGACTTCCCACTACGAAATATTTACAGTGAAGTAAAGATCTCAACTGTTCCATTCTAGGAATCCAATAACATATGGATTCCCGCTAGAATCCAGTGATGATCATCTGTTCCACTTTATTCATAGACGTATTAATATACATGAAGGTTCAAACGAAACTTACGTATTGAACTGCATGTTGGCTTCATCCTGAAGACTCAACAAAATCCTTCAGAACAATTCTTCCATCGAATTGTTCAGTATCAAAATAATAACATACGGGCAGAGAGAGAGTCCATCTTGCCCTTACAACAGCTGACGTCATAATCCCCAACTAGGTTACCCGTGCGCAAAGAGCAACTCATACTCTGCATTGTGCACGTCGGTGCGTGAATAAAACGTACGCACAAATAATATAACTATCTCAAGACTGGTGCGTACATTGGCAGGACCGAAGACTACCCCCTTAGGTAAAACGTACGCAACAGCTCCCTTATCACCGGCCCTTAAAAAAAATTAATTCTATTAATTTTTTTTAAAAACTAAGTACCCAAGAGAGGTGAGTCAAAACTACATCGACGTCTATGTGCATAAATTATATTCATAAAGTTATACAATATTATGAAAAAGAATATGAAAATGGAAATCAATATAACTGAATGAAAGTATGCATTAAAGCACACATCCACAATCGACCTACTTTGGAACGATGTGGTAAACTACGAAGTAAAAGAAAGTTGAAAATGAAAACCAAAAAAAAATGATAAAAACATTCAACTAAATTTACAACTCAAACATGTGATTTCAAATGAAAATGAATAGCAACGATGATGATAATAAAGACAAGAGAATCAAAAAATGAAAATGAAAGATGCAAAATGCAGCAAAGCATAATTAAACACGTTAAGAAGCAACACCCGTAATGTTTCTAACATTATGACGGTGGACTAGTTATCTAAACGTGAGAGATAATGTATAATGAGAAGTAAATATAAGTATAAAGAGACACTCACAACTATTCAAGTTAATTAATGTGTACTCTACAAGTAATTAAGTGGCTTAATTGATTTCATCTAATTAAGATAGTTCTTAATTACAAACAAATAACTAATTACTAATTTATTTAAGTAATTGCAATTTTACTCAGTGTTACTGTTCCATTAACACTAGTTAGTAATCGACTAGAATATGTTCTTAATGTTCCATG
This sequence comes from Oreohelix idahoensis, assembly GCA_024509875.1. Lineage (NCBI taxonomy): Eukaryota > Metazoa > Mollusca > Gastropoda > Stylommatophora > Oreohelicidae > Oreohelix > Oreohelix idahoensis. Next base: position 96,221 of record JAMPIV010005329.1, read on the forward strand.
CAAGATGCAAAGATATTCTTGAATACAGTATGTAGTGTAATATGTTCCATAGAATAATGAATGTCTATGTGTCACTATGAACAGTGTTTCCGTACTAATAAAATGTTACTACACACGAAGTTACGTTATAATCCAAAAGTAAGTATATCCAGGAATTTTTTTGCTGGTACGAATAATTCAGTTCCATACAGAGCACGTATAGAAGTTCAAAAATTGATAATTTACTCAGTTCCTCTTATTATATTTGATTGATTATCTATGAGGACGTTTCAACATCCGGAAGTGGTTTAGGTTCGACCAGTTCGCTTGGACATCTTGACAGACAGTCCGCAAACACATTTTTCACTCCAGGAATTGCTCGAATTTCATAGCTATATGGCTGAAGAGCAATAGCGTATCTGGTTGACTTTGATGATTTAACGTCCTTAGTGTTCAATGCTGTGAGAGCCTTTTGGTCTGTCTCCACTACAAAGTGGGAGCCCAGTAAGTAACGTTCCAATTTTGTGATTTACCAAACTAACGCGAGCAACTCCTTGTCCAGAACGGAGTATTTCATTTCGCTCGCCGTCAGTTTTCTCGAAACATACATGACTGGAAATAAGGTGCCCGTATATTCCTGCATCAAAACTGCAGCAATGGCGTAAGAAGATGCGTCACTACGAAGAATAAAAGTAAGATCTTTGTTAGGCAACTTCAAAAATGGCGCATTTGAAAAAAATCTTTTTATATAATCTAACGCGATTTGGTGTTCGTTAGTCCACTGGATTATGTTAGCTGTCCCTTTTCTCAGTAAAGAAGAAAAAGGTGCAGTTAAAGTAGACAAATGAGGGATGAATTTAGAATAAAACTGTATTAGTCCTAAAATAGACCTAACTTGTTTTTTTGTCTTAGGTGCTGAGATGTTTAAGATTTTCGAGACATTACTGTCATCTGTATACATTAAACCCCGACCTATACGATGACCCAAAAAGGAGATGTCATGAAAACTGACAAATGCCTTAGAAGGTTTCGCTGTTAAGTTATAATCCCGTAGAGTAGAAAGTAAAGCTTTTAATCCCTGAATGTGTTCATCCCAAGAGTTACTGAAAAGACAGATGTCATCTATGTAAGTAATGACATCGGGACGATGAGACAGTACGCGGCGCATCATGCGTACAAAGGTAGCTGGCGCATTCATTAATCCGAATGGCATAAAATTCCATTGGAAAAGTCCCCGTGGCGTCGAGAAAGCGGTGAATGGCTTTGCTTTAGGTGTGAGTGGCACTTGCCAATAACCCTTTGAAAGGTCAAATTTCGAAAAAAATGTAGCATGGGATAATTTCTCCAATAAGTCATCTAAGAGAGGTAAAGGTTCCGCATCAAACTTTGTAACTTTGTTTAATTTCCTGTAATCTACGCAAAGACGAATATTGTTGTCTTTCTTTCTAATAATCACCATAGAAGAAGAGTATGGTGATGAAGATGGTTCAATTATATTTAATTGAAGCATCTCATCCAATTTCTTATCAACCTTATCACGAAAGTGTAAAGGGATAGGATATGGGCGCACTCGAATAGGCGTATCGTCAGTCAGAATAATGTCATGTTGGATGACTGACGTATGACCTGGGATGTCAGTGAGGACATCCTCATACGAGTGTAGAATATTAGAGACTTGCTGACGTTGATCAGCCGAAAGAGTAGATGAAATAGTAACATCATTCCAATTCTCAGTGGAATGAAGTGGCACAACTGGTATTGGCAGTTGTACATCATCGAAAGAAGATTCTTCTTCTTGGATGACTGACAAAGTAGAATAGTGTTGAAAAGGAGGTGTAGGATCGTCAGTTGCTTGGAATACTGACTGTAGATAATCAGGACGTGAGTAATACTCCTTCAACATGTTAATGTGGAAGGTTTTATGTTTACCATTTACATCAACGATGTAGTCAACATCGGATATTCTTGAGATGATCCTGAAAGGACCTCTCCAAGTAATTAATAGACGATTGTTATGAGCAGGGAGTAAGACAAAAGCTTCGTCACCAGGAATAAGCTGGCGAAGACGTCTATACTTGTTTGCAAATAGACGAGCTTTTTCTTTGGCTTGTTCGGATGATGCAGTAGCTAGTCTACAAGCATCTATGATTCTCTTTCTCAGAGAGATCACATACTCATAAGAGGATTGAGTTTCCTCTTCAATATTCTCTTCAACCAATAAGTCGTGGATTAACGACATCGGGCCACGTGGTTGCATGCCAAAAACAAGCTGGAACGGAGAAAACTCCGTGGCTTGATTTTGCACCTCGCGATACGCGAAGAGAGCGGCGGGTAGGACCCGATCCCAATCCTGAGGGTGATCTTGGGTCATCTTACCCAACAACTGCTTGAGTGTCCTATTTTGACGCTCAATTAACCCATTGGACATCGCATGGTAAATTGAACTAAGTGATCTGTCTATACCTAATGTCTTCATAACTTGAGACATGGATTCAGAAATGAACTGAACCCCATGATCCGATAAGATCTTCCGCGGAAAACCAATGCGTGAGAAGATCAACATTAACGCCTCTGCTACACTGGCAGATGAGGTGTTCTTCAGAGGGATGGCCTCAGGCCAACGAGTGCACATATCAATGCAAGTAAGAATATGCGTATGCCCTCTGGCAGATGGAAGCATCGGACCAATAATGTCGATAGCCATTTTATCAAATGGTCTAATCGGGATGTCCGCAGCTTGAATAGGAGCCGCATGAAATGGGCCCCGTACTTTAACTTCCTGACATATCAAACATGAACGACAATAGAGAGTAATATCTCTATGAACGCCCGGCCAGTAGAATGCAGAAAGCACTCTGGATTTGGTACGTGAAAAACCCATATGGCCCGCGCATTGCGAGTCATGAGCATGTCGCAATATTCGCAATCTCATAGAAGATGGGACTAGAATCTGAGAACATAAGGATGAATCCTTTTCCCGTATCAATCTAACTAAAATCCCATTTTTAAGAATAAAGTCATGTCTAGATTTTGCAAGTTTGTTGCTTGTATTCTTTTTGTTCACATACTGAAATTTTTTTTTTAATGAATCATCATTCTTTTGTAAAGTTGCAAACGACTCCCGTGAAATAGGAGCATCATCATCACAAGTGGTATGAACTGTAGGTTCATATGGTGTATCATGCGACATAATAGTAGCTTGAGCTCTAGTCACTACTGCATTTGCAGCCTGAAAATGTCGCTCTTCCCATGCAGCAATTTGCTGTGGTGTACACTCTGTTATACCATGTATACGACCCAATATGACATCACAAATTGGATTAGGAAGAAGACAGGCGTGGATATTCCCTGAAAAAAATGGTGTATTTAAATTAATAATGGCTGTGGGAAACATTTCCACTGTGCCTCCAAAGGTAACGCATTTGACTGTGTGGCCCGTGGCACAACGAGGATCTATCAGCGAAGTCCGTACCCCGACCGTGGTACAACCTGAATCAAATAAAAGAGAGCATGGAATATTATTGACAAGTCCTTTGTGAAACTTAAGAGATCCTTGTCCCTGATGTACAGAAGTTGCCGTGCAGACCGCAGGTAGGCTAGGCAAAATGTGTCCGCAGCGCAACGTCGTGATCGTAAATTAATATGAAACAAATATAAAGGTATGTGTAACTGTCTTTTTTTTCTTGTTGAGGTGATCACTGGCCCAAGACAGTATACATGTTGTTAGATGTGTAGTGCGAGCGTATGATGAATTGAGTGTGGGTGCGAATGAAGGCGCGAATGTGTTTAGGCTCGTATAGATGTAGATCCTGCAACCCATACTCTCACATGCAGTAATCAAGGATGCTTTGACACTGCAGGCATGTTTCAAGACATTTATTGACGGGAACACACATAATATCAACAGGAACAGTCAGTGTAACAAGGTCATGCTGACCTGACATCGATAGGTATACATTTGGCATTCAAAAAGGTAAACATCAGAATAGACGTGCATGGTCAATAGCAAAGTTCTTCAATAATGACAGTTCGTAACGTCGCCCTTGGCGTCTCTGACTAAACGCGTCAGATGCCTTAGTCACTTTGACACACAGGTGCAACTTGGCACTCCCCGCCAATTGCACATATCAGGCTGTAGTATAATAGCCGAAAGCACAGGCCTCGTTCTGACGTCGGCCGTGTACTTCTGTTAAATAGGTTATCATCAACCCTGCAGTAATACTTATTGTAGATAGAAGTTCCGCCAATCTGCGGCTCCCACAATATATCTTCGTCACTGGATTTCTGGACAATATAAGACTAACAGTCTTGGATGGCTACCTCGAGCACAAATATATAAGTTCTGAAATGGCGGATCAGTGAGCTGCTGTTCACCCTAGGTAATCCTTTACATGTTCTGCCACCGAAAAGCGTAATAATGCATAAAGGTCGGTATTACCTGGCAAATGAATCCTCAGAACATCACAAGGAATTCTGTCGTCATCCCGACGCACAGAGATTCACTGGGGAAAACTGCCATAGCAGTTACTTCGAAGATTCTCCCCGAAAAACAATGGACTCTTGGTCCCTTCAGAAAAACAGGACCTCCCGGCTTCCCGGAAGTATATCTCACTCCCGCTTAAAAAACCTTCCCATAGGCCTACGCCGAACTGTCAACCTCTGACCCTAAAGGTCAAACACAATGAATGAATAAACAAGGGAAGACAACCCCTAATCAACCTGACATCGCAGGTAAAGACACAATTATTCTTATGATACAAACATAAGCAAATAACTTGACAGATGACTCCGTCGAAAATGACAGCAACATTACTACCACCCCCCTGTAAAAAAAAAATGCAATTTTTTTTTTTTTTTTAATATGTTCATGAGCAAGATAGCACCAGTATCACTTCTGTGCTCATGCAAACAATGAACCTAATATCAGGTACAATAGAAGAGGGTACAAATCATCTCCCAACATAGGAGAAAATATTTCCTTTAAGCCAAACAAACTAAGGGATACCATTCAAGAAACCTAAGTTGCTGGCAATACCAATCATATATCAAACATTACTAAATAATATAATCATAGCAATATACAAATGTCAATGCTATTTTAGCAACATATCACTGATGGATGGACAAAATGAAATTTGTTAAATTATCTAAACATCATCCAAATACATTTGTATTACAACATATTATGATATTAAGGACAGACCTAAGTCTGAAAATATATCAGGAAAAACTAGGACACAAGATTTAACTGGAATCATGTGGGCATCTAGACAATATGTCCGCCATCACATTATCCGAACCACGGATAGCTCGCACCGTGAAATGGAAAGGCTGAAGAGCAATAGCATAACGAGTAGATCTCGAGCTCTTCAAATCCTTACTTTGCATAGCCGTAAGAGCTTTTTGGTCGGTTTCCATAAAGAAATGCGCGCCCAGAAGGAACCTTTGTAGCTTAAGAATGGACCAAACCATAGCCCACAATTCACGGTCCAAAACCGAGTAATTCCTTTCTGCCGCATTCAGCTTCCTAGAAATATACATTACAGGATGCAGAGTTCCTGAATATTCCTGCATTAGTGCCGCTCCAATCCCAGTGGAAGAGGCATCACTACGAAGGACAAAAGTCTTATCAATCGTCGGTAGTCTTAAGATAGGATGAGATGAGAACAAATTCTTAACCTGATCCAATGAAGATTGGCATTCTTGGGACCAACGCACCATATTAGGAGAACCTTTTTTCAATAACGTTGAAAGTGGTGCCATAATGGAGGACAGATTCTCAATGAATCTTCCATAGAATTGTATCAATCCCAATAGACTACGCACTTGCTTTTTTGTCTTCGGAACCGAGATATTTAATATCTTTGAAATGTTTTGGTCCTCTGTCTTCAACAGACCATGACCAACTCGATGACCTAGGAAGGAAATTTCACTAAACCCAACAAAAGCTTTAGAGGGTTTAGCAGTCAATCTATGCTCACGTAGAGTAGATAGCAATTCCTTTAGACCCACATAGTGTTCTTCCCAAGTATCGCTGAAAAGACAGATGTCGTCTAAATATGCAATGACATCTGCACGATCTGATAGAATTCGTCGCATCATGCGCACGAAAGTCGCTGGGGCGTTCATAAGCCCGAAAGGCATAAAATTCCATTGAAACAGACCCCTAGGTGTCGAAAAAGCAGTGAGAGGTTTGGCGTGTTCCGTCAGTGGGACTTGCCAATAACCTTTCGACAAGTCTAGTTTAGTAAAGAATTTAGCCTTAGAAAGTCTAATAAGTAGATCATCTAATAACGGCATAGGTTCAGCATCGAACTTCGTAACTTGATTTAATTTGCGATAATCAACGCAAAGACGTATGTTATTGTCTTTCTTTCGAACAATAACTATTGACGAAGAATAAGCTGAAGTGGATGGTTCAATTATTTGTAGTTGAATCATTTCATCCAATTCTTTCTCGACTTGTGCTTGAAAATGAATAGGTATTGGGTATGGTCTTACTCTGATCGGATTACGATCAGTAAGTATGATGTCATGTTCTATGACATCTGTGTGTCCAGGAATGTCGGTAAGGACATCCTGATATGATTGTAACGTAGAGGATACTTGACGCTGTTCCTCAAAAGACAAGTTGGAAGAGACTGTAACGTCTCTCCACGATTCCGTTGAAGTAAGTGGAATCGCAGGAAGAGGTAAGTTCACGTCAGAAAAAATAGTTTCCTCATCCTGTATAACAGACAGGGATGAGATGTGACCATGTTGAACTGGAGAGTCGTCCGTCGCCTGGAAAATAGGCTGTAAATAGTCTGGACGTTCAATAAACTCTGTTAGCATATTTATATGGAAGGTTTTATGCCTTCCATCCACATCGACAATATAGTCGACATCAGAAATTTTCGAGACTATAGTGTATGGACCCTTCCAAGAAATGAGAAGTCTATTCTCTCTTGAGGGCAGTAAGACATATGCTTTGTCTCCAGGACAAAGTTGACGTAGGCGTCTTTTCTTATTAGCAAATCGCCTAGCTTTTTCTTTCGCAAATTCGGAAGATGAAGTTGCTAACCTGCACGATTCGATAATCTTTTCTCTAAGAGCTATAACATATTCATATGACGATTGTGTATCATCGTCAATATTATCGGAAGTTATCAAATCGTGTAACAAGGACATCGGCCCGCGCGGTTGCGCGCCAAAGACAAGTTCGAAAGGAGAAAACCCTGTATGCTCGTTGGGAACCTCTCTATAGGCAAAGAGGACTGCAGGTAAAACCCTGTCCCAATCTTCAGGATGATCCTCCGTTATCTTGCCAAGTAAGTTCTTTAGTGTCCTGTTAAGACGTTCTACCAATCCATTGGACATTGGATGATAAATACTACTGAGAGACCTTTTAATGTCTAGCGTAGCCATTACCTGAGACATAACGTCCGAAATTAACTGAGTGCCGTGATCCGACAGTATTTCTCCGGGGAATCCCAGACGAGAAAATACGAGCCAAAGAGCATCAGCGATATCGACAGTTGATATGCTCTTCAGAGGAATAGCCTCTGGCCAACGCGTGCACATGTCCACGCAAGTGAGGATAAATTGGTGTCCTCTGGCTGACTTAATTTTGAACGGACCAATGATGTCTATAGCCATTTTCTGAAACGGCCGAATCGGAATATCTGCAGCCTGAATAGGAGCAGCATGTCTCGGACCCCTAGACTTGACCTCTTGACAAATTTTGCAAGATCGGCAATAAATTCGGATGTCTTTATTCACGAATGGCCAAAAGAAAGACGCAAGGACTCTAGTTTTAGTTCTGGAAAAACCCATGTGTCCAGCACACTGAGAATCGTGTGCATGCCGAAGAATTAAGGCTCTCATACACTTAGGCACAAGAATTTGAGAATGCATAGACTTGTCCGAGTGTTGTACCATTCGTACCAATATACCATTCTTCATAGTAATATACGATTTGTGATTCGTATTTTGATTGGGATCCCCTTTCTTTGCAAGAAGGAAGTATTTCTTCAAAGAAGGATCCTCTTCTTGACGTTTAACAAACGAGTCATGGGAAATCACCAAGTGCTCGTCTTGGCTATCAACTTCATTACTATTATCAGATGAAGTTGGGGGATTAAGAGCTTGAGCTCTTGTCATCACTGCATTGACCGTTTGAATGTTTTCTTCTTCCCAACTAGAAATTTGTTGCGGGGTGCATTCCTTAACCCCATGAATACGACCGATTATAAGATCCGCAATAGGATTAGGAAGAAGACATGCATGGACATCTCCTGTGAAGAAAGGAGTGTCAATCCTAATAATAGCAGTAGGATAGCTTTCCATAGTACCACCAAATGTAACACATTTGATTGTTTTTCCAGTGGCACAGCAAGGATCTATCAGAGACTCCTTAACCCCGACGGTAGTACATCCCGAATCGAAAAGTACTGAGACTAGCCTATCATTTATTAGACCTTTATGTAAGATGAGAGATCCTCTCCCATCATGCGCAACTGTAGCAGGTAGAGCAGGAAGAGGGTGACCACAACTTAGCGTAGATACAGTCGATGAATCGAACAATGTTAAGCATTGGGGGCATTCAGTTGCTCTCCCAAAATCGAAAGCACAACCAGTGATAGCCCTAGAGTTACCACTATCATTTACTGTATTACAGGCTCCATCAAACTCTTGTTGCGCAGAGTTTGCCTGTTGGTAAGGTCTTTTCTTGTTAAACCTAGGTCTACCTCGATTATCATTTCCCCTGTAATTATTTTGACTATCATTTCCCCTGTAATTATTTCGACTATCATTTCCCCTGTAATTGTGATCATATTGTCTATTGTACTCATCATTCCGGTTTGAATCCCGGTTTCTAAATTCACCATCGTCATAATCTTGACGTCGAGAATGATTACCTCGAAAATTTGAATAGTTATTATTTGGATAGCCTTTGCGAAAGTGTCTCAAATTATTACCACTAAAATTACGAGAACTACCATCTTGTCTCCACTGCATAGACGAAGAACCATCATGTGTTGGATTACTCCGCTTCTGAGTGTAATTTTGATTACTTCCCCTATTCCAATTTTGTTGAGCACCCTGAAATTTTTTTTCTGAAATTAGGGCCATATGGTGTTGCCGAAGCAGCTGGCAACCCTTCTTTCACTTTAGAATTGCTAACTGTAGCATGGGGATGTGCTGTGGCATACTGACAACAGTATTCCTCCATTTCTTTTAAGTTTTTAGGCTTACGCTCATGAAGGAATGCAAGAAAAGAATCATTAACAGATGACAAAACCTTATCTCGCAATAATAAGTCCATTAGACCTTCATATGTTTTCTCAATCTGAGACAACTCAACCCATCGTGTAAATGTACGACGTATCTTTGTAACAAAATCAGAGAAATCTACTCCATTTTCTGGCAACATTGTCCTAAAACGAAGACGATAGTCTTCTTGTTTTAGTTGATATTTTTTTAGCAATGCTGCCCTGACAACATCATAATTAGTCCTCTCATGTTCGTCTATTGTCATAAGAGTAGTCACTGTGTCACCTGTAAAAAATGGCATCAGTTGTTCAACATATTTTTCCTTTTTTATGTTATGCGTATCGCACAAAAATTGGAATCTATCTAGATAATCTGCTACGTCATCCTTTAAAGGATTGAAATGAGGCAATTTAATCCTACTAACAAACTCCTTTGTCGTACTCGAAGTTGTTTGCTGAGCACCCGTACTCGCCAATTTCAATTTCTCTAACTCCAAAGTTGCGAGTCTTTCCTCGTGTTCCATTTTCCTAATTTCAGCCTCGGCTTGAGCTTTCCTCTCCTCTGTAGCAGCTTGAGCTTTCCTCTCCTCTGCAGCAGCTTGAGCTTTCCTCTCCTCTGCAGCAGCTTGAGCTTTCCTCTCCTCTGCAGCAGCCTCTTTGTCTAATCTCTTTTGTTCAGCTTCAAATCTCCTTTCCTCCACCTGCATCTGCAATTTCTTTTGTTCAGCAGCAATATCAGCTTCTCTGTCTAGCCTTTTTTGTTCAGCAGCTGCTTCTCTTTCTAATCTCTTCTCTTCAGCCATAGTTTTTTTTTTTTCCTCTGCAGCAGCCCTTCTCTCTTCAGCAGCTAATGCTTTGTCATACTGAGCAACAGCCCACTGTTCTAACTGTTGACCAGTCTTATCAAGGGCTCTCCCTTGTGTAATAAAGTAGTCCAATGTAGACATCTTGTCTACTGAGATCAGTAACTTGCAGAAGCAAATATATTAAATTATCCCACTTTAATGGGAGACAAGTCTGAAATGATAGACTTGTATACTCACTTCACTTTCTTTCACACTCTTAGTCTTGTTTATAATGTACCCAAAAAATCACCTGAGTACCTGTGGAAAAAAAAAATTCCCTTATATCCCACTCACTATGGGCACAAGTCTTTTTTATAAAGAACTTGAATATGTATTTCACCTTGTCTCAATCTTTGTAGATAACAAGTCTTTTATCAAAGAACTTGTATAAATATCTTATATAATAATATTTTATTAAGAAACTCTATATGAAGAGTCTACCTTATCAATAATATCAAAACATGACCAAGTATGTGTATGTAGACTGTGCATGACAGTAATGTAGTACAACCAAAAAAAAATACAAAGACAAAAATACAAAACAATACAAATGGCAACACTGTTTTAACCAAAAATGTGTAGAGAAATACACAAGAAAGGAGAGACCTACAGAATACAAACAAAACAAATCGACAATCAAAACTAAAAACAGACAAAATATTACAAAAACAACGTTAAGTACAATTACATCACAGCTAACATCAATAGCGACCAATTGTCACTAGCAAATTTCCAAATTAAGAAAATTTGCACCTACAGAACGCTTACAGTAAGCCTCGATCAAGTGGCATATTTACCGTAAGACCCACCAACCGAAAAACCCGCAGAAAAATACACCAAAAACAGTAGAAGTAACATAAACATATAGCAATCAATTTCAATGTGTTGCAGAACAAGTTCAGTCACAGCTGAAACTAAAATAAATTCCTTGCTCCTTGCGAACACAGAAACGAAATGTCAAACGCGCACTGAACGTCAAATCCACTGTAACATAAAGTGGTATTCACGAACCAAAGTTACTATGACCTTCTCAAATTAGGGCTTGCACATTGAATGTTTACTATTTTCACGTACTGTTTACAGACACTTGACCTCCAACAATGTAGCTTGAATGCTCTGACCTAGAAAAGTCTGTTGTTGAATGAAACGTGTAACAACCAGCAGTACTGTTTACAATAGGAACCCGCCTTCTATGCAGTTATGGTCCACGTAGCAAATGCCTAGTAGTTAACTTCAGTACATGTCTTGTTATGCTTTATGTAGCATTATAATATAAATGCTCGTACTGTTTATTTGGGTCAACCGTTGATGACCTATATCTGTCCTGTTGTAGCCAAAACTTGCAAGTGTAGAATTAGCGCTGTGTGTTACGGCTGTCCCGTGTGTAGCTTAGACCCACAGATCAGAAGTGTAATGTGTACTTGTCCTTCTTGTAACTTTCTCGACAAAACTGGAGACATCATACATGTAACAGCCAACCAGGAATGTAAATTTCTGGATCCATAAATGTCAACAATAATGTCAAATGCTCGCTCTGTTCTTTTTAAACCCACAGATCTGGTCCATCAGAAATGTAAGTTTCTAGGCCACATTGGCGACAAGAAATGTATCATAAGAGCCCACGTAACTGGTCCACCAGAAATGTAACTGTCTTTTTTTTCTTGTTGAGGTGATCACTGGCCCAAGACAGTATACATGTTGTTAGATGTGTAGTGCGAGCGTATGATGAATTGAGTGTGGGTGCGAATGAAGGCGCGAATGTGTTTAGGCTCGTATAGATGTAGATCCTGCAACCCATACTCTCACATGCAGTAATCAAGGATGCTTTGACACTGCAGGCATGTTTCAAGACATTTATTGACGGGAACACACATAATATCAACAGGAACAGTCAGTGTAACAAGGTCATGCTGACCTGACATCGATAGGTATACATTTGGCATTCAAAAAGGTAAACATCAGAATAGACGTGCATGGTCAATAGCAAAGTTCTTCAATAATGACAGTTCGTAACGTCGCCCTTGGCGTCTCTGACTAAACGCGTCAGATGCCTTAGTCACTTTGACACACAGGTGCAACTTGGCACTCCCCGCCAATTGCACATATCAGGCTGTAGTATAATAGCCGAAAGCACAGGCCTCGTTCTGACGTCGGCCGTGTACTTCTGTTAAATAGGTTATCATCAACCCTGCAGTAATACTTATTGTAGATAGAAGTTCCGCCAATCTGCGGCTCCCACAATATATCTTCGTCACTGGATTTCTGGACAATATAAGACTAACAGTCTTGGATGGCTACCTCGAGCACAAATATATAAGTTCTGAAATGGCGGATCAGTGAGCTGCTGTTCACCCTAGGTAATCCTTTACATGTTCTGCCACCGAAAAGCGTAATAATGCATAAAGGTCGGTATTACCTGGCAAATGAATCCTCAGAACATCACAAGGAATTCTGTCGTCATCCCGACGCACAGAGATTCACTGGGGAAAACTGCCATAGCAGTTACTTCGAAGATTCTCCCCGAAAAACAATGGACTCTTGGTCCCTTCAGAAAAACAGGACCTCCCGGCTTCCCGGAAGTATATCTCACTCCCGCTTAAAAAACCTTCCCATAGGCCTACGCCGAACTGTCAACCTCTGACCCTAAAGGTCAAACACAATGAATGAATAAACAAGGGAAGACAACCCCTAATCAACCTGACATCGCAGGTAAAGACACAATTATTCTTATGATACAAACATAAGCAAATAACTTGACAGATGACTCCGTCGAAAATGACAGCAACAGTATGTTATCAGGCACTCACAGGAAATAAAGAAGTAGAACACCAGACAACAGAAAAACAACAGACATGAGTGGCTTACCCAGGATTTGAACACTGGACCTTCCGTGCGACAACCCCGCCTAGCCATGCAAGCGAATCGCACTATCCGCTCTGCCATCTACGCATCATCATAAAATGATGTTTCAATGGCAGGTCAATAGTGCGAACCACAATACACGACACCAGAAGTCCTCCATGGGCAGTTCAGCCTATTAATGACGCAATCACTTCTGTTGTATTTCTATCAAGCAGTATAGGCCGAATCCAACAAGACCCTTAGGACCTTAATACTGTGTCCAGTAAATGATAGTAGACTAGAACAGTGAGAACAGGATAGTGGGTAGGTTTGGTATTGTACAAACATTTATTACAAATAAGGGAGGGAAACCTGAGGCCTGTAAACAGTAAATTAATATGAAACAAATATAAAGGTATGTTATCAGGCACTCACAGGAAATAAAGAAGTAGAACACCAGACAACAGAAAAACAACAGACATGAGTGGCTTACCCAGGATTTGAACACTGGACCTTCTGTGCGACAACCCCGCCTAGCCATGCAAGCGAATCGCACTATCCGCTCTGCCATCTACGCATCATCATAAAATGATGTTTCAATGGCAGGTCAATAGTGCGAACCACAATACACGACACCAGAAGTCCTCCATGGGCAGTTCAGCCTATTAATGACGCAATCACTTCTGTTGTATTTCTATCAAGCAGTATAGGCCGAATCCAACAAGACCCTTAGGACCTTAATACTGTGTCCAGTAAATGATAGTAGACTAGAACAGTGAGAACAGGATAGTGGGTAGGTTTGGTATTGTACAAACATTTATTACAAATAAGGGAGGGAAACCTGAGGCCTGTAAACAGTAAATTAATATGAAACAAATATAAAGGTATGTTATCAGGCACTCACAGGAAATAAAGAAGTAGAACACCAGACAACAGAAAAACAACAGACATGAGTGGCTTACCCAGGATTTGAACACTGGACCTTCCGTGCGACAACCCCGCCTAGCCATGCAAGCGAATCGCACTATCCGCTCTGCCATCTACGCATCATCATAAAATGATGTTTCAATGGCAGGTCAATAGTGCGAACCACAATACACGACACCAGAAGTCCTCCATGGGCAGTTCAGCCTATTAATGGGTAAGCCACTCATGTCTGTTGTTTTTCTGTTGTCTGGTGTTCTACTTCTTTATTTCCTGTGAGTGCCTGATAACATACCTTTATATTTGTTTCATATTAATTTACTGTTTACAGGCCTCAGGTTTCCCTCCCTTATTTGTAATAAATGTTTGTACAATACTGATGATGCATAGATGGCAGAGCGGATAGTGCGATTCGCTTGCATGGCTAGGCGGGGTTGTCGCACGGAAGGTCCAGTGTTCAAATCCTGGGTAAGCCACTCATGTCTGTTGTTTTTCTGTTGTCTGGTGTTCTACTTCTTTATTTCCTGTGAGTGCCTGATAACATACCTTTATATTTGTTTCATATTAATTTACTGTTTACAGGCCTCAGGTTTCCCTCCCTTATTTGTAATAAATGTTTGTACAATACCAAACCTACCCACTATCCTGTTCTCACTGTTCTAGTCTACTATCATTTACTGGACACAGTATTAAGGTCCTAAGGGTCTTGTTGGATTCGGCCTATACTGCTTGATAGAAATACAACAGAAGTGATTGCGTCATTAATAGGCTGAACTGCCCATGGAGGACTTCTGGTGTCGTGTATTGTGGTTCGCACTATTGACCTGCCATTGAAACATCATTTTATGATGATGCGTAGATGGCAGAGCGGATAGTGCGATTCGCTTGCATGGCTAGGCGGGGTTGTCGCACGGAAGGTCCAGTGTTCAAATCCTGGGTAAGCCACTCATGTCTGTTGTTTTTCTGTTGTCTGGTGTTCTACTTCTTTATTTCCTGTGAGTGCCTGATAACATACCTTTATATTTGTTTCATATTAATTTACTGTTTACAGGCCTCAGGTTTCCCTCCCTTATTTGTAATAAACGTCGTGATCGCCTTGGGCTGGAAAAGTGTTGAGCATTCTGCACAAGCTGTCACCTGATGACTATCAATAGAACAAGACATGGCATTATGAGCATCAGCACCTTTAACCTGTTCATTGTTGTTAGCCTGAGTATCACTTAAAGCGACATTAGAATGTCTACGTGTCTGGCTCGACGATCTATCTCTTCGTCGCGATCTGTTCTGATTATTTGCATTAAAATTGCCCCAATTGTCATTCCTGCTCGCGTTAAAATTTTGATGAGTACGATAATTAGTATAATTACCATTATAATGTTGGTTAAATGTTTTATTCAACGAACCATGTTTCACTTTTAATCTGAGCATTACTTAGATCCATGGATGGGTGAGCAGTGCAGAAATTTTTAGAATGTTCTTCTAGATCTTTCATAGATAAAGGTTTCTGTTCGTGCAAAAATGCAAGAAATGCTGGATTTACTGACGATAGCACCTTATCGCGCAGTAGTAAATCGAAAAGACCTTCATACGACTTTTCTATCTTGGATAATTCGATCCATCTTTCTAGTGTTAGCCGTATTTGGGAAAGAAAATCACAAAAGTTCTTCCCTGATTGCGGTAGCAAAGTCCGAAAACGTAATCGGTATTCATTTTCTGTCATTTGGAATTTTCGGAGAAGTGAAGCTCGAAGAGCGTCATAATTATTCTTATCATTAATACTGGTGGTATGATAAACCGCCAAAGCATCTCCCGTAAGCAATCTGGATAAATATGTAGAATATAGTGATTTATCCACATTGTAAGACCTACAGGTGGCCTCAAACCTATCCAAAAAAAATATCACGTCGTCAGACGTGGGGTTAAATTTAGGTAATTATAGGTGAATTTCCTTAAAATTATCATGCCTGGATGAAGCTTGGCCTTTGAAAGTTCTCTGCGAATTAGCTTCTTGAGTTAACCTAATTCTATCATATTCCAATTCGGCAAGTTTCAAATCATGCTGACGTTTCTTATCATTCTCTTCTGTCTCAAGCTGAAGTCTTTTTACATTTTGTTCAGCTATTAATCTTCTTTCTTCCATTTCCTTTTGTTTAACTTCCATTTCCTTTTGTTTAACTTCCATTTCAATCTTAAGTTTATCTGCAGCCTCCAATCTTTTCTGTTCTGCCTCATGCAGAAATCGTTTCTCTTCTAATTCAGCCTCAATCCGTTTTTGATCTGTCTCAAATTGAAGTTTTTCTAGTCTTAAAGTTTCTAACTTTCTCTGTTCAGCTTCTATTTCTTGAGCTTTCCTATATTCCGACATAGCGAATTGTCGTACCTCTTCAGGAGGTATCTGAAGAGCTTTTGCTTGCTTAATGAAATAATCTAGTGAATACATTATGCTTTATAAGTAGTCACTATACTCTTAATTTCTAAATATGATAATTAATTAATGTAAATTAATTAACCTTGTTAATGCACCGAGTGGTCTTCGTTCCTGTCCTAGAACGGTATATCATACTCATATAATTGTCAAATATATTAATAGTCAATAAATTAATTTATGTAATGACATGTTATGAACAGACAAAAGCCATAGACAATAGCAACAACAATGACAAGACGAGATTCTCAAAGACAGTAGAAAACAGTCGCAGAAATCCAATAAAAATAAAAATGTGAAACTAAAAATAGAATGTCGTAAAGAGTTACGATGATAACTGCGATCAAATACTAAACAATACAATTGACAAGACAGTGTAAAAACATATGTTTTGTAAAGAACTGAACGATAGTCAGGTGAGGATGACGTAATATAAAAACAAAATACATTATAAAACTAAGGTACGAGTAAAAATAACTGTGAAAACAACAATTAAAACTTGACTGAACAGCTAAACAAATACTATCATAAGAAGCAAGTAGCGATCGGAACTACAGCAAGGTTTCTAGCCTTGAACCGGAATTATCGCTCAATTGAAACTTATAAATCAAACCCTATAGAACATCTGACAAAGAGCCCGAATAGGCTTCGAGATGAACCTCGTTTGTCAGATCGACCTCCCTACCACCCACGACGGATATACAACATAGAACATGCAGCATGAAAAGTATATTGGTGGACATAGAAGAGAATAGGCACAGCTAAACACAATACAGTAATAAACGAGACTCCGTTTATACTTATCTCTGCTGATCAAACAAAAAATGTGCCTCGTCTCCGTAAATGTACGTTTGAGAATCGAAATACTTCGGCCTGAGTATTGGAGTATAGCTCGCACGTAAATAAGGACCAAAAGGATGATGTCCAACGTAGGTAGTCACTGGAGAACTTGGTGTTGAGGTTCATTGCTGACCTTGACCTTCTGATAACCGTCGTGTAGATTCCATGATGAAGACACGGGTCTTTCTGTCTAACGATTTTTGGAAAGATATTGAGTAAGTTCCCTTCTTTGAAACTTGTCCAAAACACACTGTGCCGCCATTTACTGTTGGGTTCTTTTGTGATTGTAGTTGATAGTAACGATATGCTAGTGGTAGATGTATCAATGACTAGCTTAGACACGCGAATGGTTTCAATGAAAAGTTGTCAAAAGGTTATTCAATCAAATTCCAACGAGTGGTAGGCAATTGGCCAATTCATGACTAGAATCAACTCGTTGTTAAAAGTTATTCAGGTTTATTGACGAATGACAAACGGCAATCAACGACACGATCAAGACAAACGATGAGAGCATCATAATTATAGTTACTGTTGATAATAAAACATTCCTGTAGATTTCTTTATCAATCAAGTCCTTTTCTATCCAAGTGACTAGGATTCCCTAACAGTTGTCATTTGAAATACATTACGGTCATGTCCGTTAACCTTGTTCCAAGGACGTCTGTAACAGTAAACGGATTCATGCTCATGGATGACGCTTCCATATAATACTTGTTTAAATCCCAGACTTTCTCCTTACAATAATCTATACAGTTTGATATAATCCATAAAAGTTCTACACGAAAATACAATCAGGTTAGCGACTTCAGTTGACTAACCTCTCCTACAAAATATGCCACGACCTTGGCATAGGCATTACAAAATATCCGATATTCAAGATATGATCAAATAGTTATCCTTTACTCGTAGGACTTCCCACTACGAAATATTTACAGTGAAGTAAAGATCTCAACTGTTCCATTCTAGGAATCCAATAACATATGGATTCCCGCTAGAATCCAGTGATGATCATCTGTTCCACTTTATTCATAGACGTATACATGAAGGTTCAAACGAAACTTACGTATTGAACTGCATGTTGGCTTCATCCTGAAGACTCAACAAAATCCTTCAGAACAATTCTTCCATCGAATTGTTCAGAATCAAAATAATAACATACGGGCAGAGAGAGAGTCCATCTTGCCCTTACAACAGCTGACGTCATAATCCCCAACTAGGTTACCCGTGCGCAAAGAGCAACTCATACTCTGCATTGTGCACGTCGGTGCGTGAATAAAACGTACGCACAAATAATATAACTATCTCAAGACTGGTGCGTACATTGGCAGGACCGAAGACTACCCCCTTAGGTAAAACGAACGCAACAATGACTCAAGAGCGAGATTCCTCTGTATGTTCCACTGTTTTTTTTTTTTTTTTTCATTTCTTCTTCGTTTCTTCTGATGGTAATCGGTTGTGTTTTTTTCTTTCTTGTAGGTTTTATATTAAAAGTTCTCTCTAGTTCCAATTTAACCACACGCTTATAAAGCTTCTGTTGTTATTTAATTTATTCCAGCTGACTAGTATCTAGGGATGTTCTCAAAACAATACTTCTGGCTCTTGTCGCTCACTGTTTATCATGATGAATATGGACGGCTGTTCGGTGTCAGTGGGGATTTCCTTGAGTCTGTTATGTTTCTGGTCTATCTTTGTCTGGTTGATGAGAGTAAAATGAGGGGGGGGGGGGGGGGGGAGGAAAATATTTAGTGTATATGGTATTAGTTTTTAGTCGGCTAGTTTCTGCAGGTTTAGTTATGAAAACAAGTTGGCTTGTATTGAGCGTGTAACCCAACTTGTCAGATGCGCAAAAAAAGAGAAAAAAATGCAAATGCACACGGCTTATACGTAATTGTCTCTCTCCCCTCACCCCAACCAAATCTACTTTTTCGTCTGCCTCTTACGCAGCAAGTAGAGACAGACAGACAGACAGACAGGCCGATCGATCTACTTTTTCGTCTTTTCATACATGGCAAGTGAAGAGAAAGAGAAACCAAAATGCTCGTGAATAGTTAAGAGACAGAAGTAATGAATGAATGAAGAAGGGATAGAGAGGAAGGAATACAGAGAGAAATGCAGAAAGAAAGAAAGAGCACACTAGACAACAGAAAAACAAAAGAAGTAATAGGCACTCTCAAGATTGCAGCAAGGCGCTTAACCAGGTGGTACCATCGCCTCGCTGCAAGCAAAGATTCGTAGTAAAGATGATTCACATAACTGAAATTATTCGCGTAATGCAAAGACTTGTTTAACTATTCTTGTAGGGTAACTTATACTAGCAGCGGGACACCATGGCAACATATGAAATCCTTTATTATTACACTTTTTCTCACACCCTTTAGACTAGAGCATAATGCATAGAGACAATTTCCCTACTTGGGGCCCGTCTCGCGTGAGTGGTTTCCTCACCCCCCCCTCAACCGCCCATTTTAGGTTTTTTCCGCTTCTATTTCGCCAGTCTGAATTTTATTCTCCAGGTTCTTATCATTTTTATTCGTACAAAGTGTCGTCTCTGGGCTTTGTGAGTTTCTTGTCAGCCTACCTGCATTCTTTATACATGATTTATCAATTTTAATATTCTATTTTCGATTTCTTCATTGATTTTGATAATCCCTGTGTAAGTATTGATTTTTCGCAACGTTTATTTTTGTTTTCACCGAATTCACTTTCTAACTGAAATGATCCAAAGCGGCTATTAAGTAAATGCTATCAGAAGCTACGTCGGGTTACAGGGCACTACGTCGGGTACGTATCACGTATCGATAGCCATTTGTGCGAAATTGGAAGTATGACTACCTGGATTGCCTTTTAACCAAAACGGAATTGTGAGTACAGTATTAAGAATGAAATCTTGCTAGAAAATTGCTGATCTCTCTTCGTTAAATAAAACACATCGCACAGACTTGAATATCTTCGATGGAAACCATCATTGAAAATGCTCCCTCATTCACGATTAGATTCTACATGTTCAGCTTCCAAATCTTCATACTGGAGAAATTAATCTTCTCTTGTGATCGCATCTTTGATGCTTACACCGTCAGACGAGTTCTCATGATGAACTCGACCGTTGTCTGGAGTTCCTCTTTAGCTCCATACTGCTTTGAGTTTAGCTGATGACCATGTGTGGCCGGGCAGGGTAGTGGGGTTTGCTGTTTAACTCGAGAGTATTAGATTTTGATTACTAGCTAGCCTGCTAGAGGTGATGATTTCTCTCTACAGACTTACAGGAATTTACCAGGTTCGGGGACAATCCTCTATGATGTTTTATTTTTAGAGCATATGGTTATTATTTGTGTTGCACCTGCAACGATTAGCTTTGGCATGATCCTTTAATAATTGGTATGATGGCTAACTGCAAACATATGATTCGTCAACAGCATTTGTGTTCAATGAAACAAATGTTTATTCAATTTCCAACAAGAACTGGGTTAAGTCAAATGGTAACCACACCAAATTTGCATAATAGCATGTTGACATTTAATAAACAAGCATAAAAAGTCAATGCATTATTTTAATGATGCAATATTCCTTATTGCATCTCGTAATCTTTTCAAGTTGCTAAAACATGGCGTGGCTCCTCTATCCTTCTAGTGTTCCTTCGTTTATTTGTTAATGTGGTCTAGATTTCACGTTTTTCTTATCTCTTCATTTCAATGAAGAGCCAAACTTTCTCTTATTCATTAGTATTCCTTAGTTTGACTTTCTCTCAGCTTAAGGACCTTCATTCTTGGTAAAAGGTTCAGATATATGCCTGGGTTTACAATTCTTTACCCAGTTTTCGAGCGTAGCTCCGTTTCAGTTATGACTGTGGGCTCTAACAGTTATTGCATTCAGTATTTAGCAACACTTACAGTTTTCATGAATTCACAAACAAATTATTCTACGTTTCGAAATTACACAGTTGCTTTAATTGTGCGAAGTCAATCTCCTTTATAGAATATCACTGAGCAAAGAGAATTACGTCTTGTCTCCACCGCTCTAAATTCATTACTGACTTAAAAAATGGCTTCGTCTCTTGTTCATTCCGGGGAAAAAAGACTCAGCCTAACCATTGGTGGGAAATCACGTGACCAATGCTTGGCGTTACGAAGCAAAGCTTAGCCTAAAATAATGCGTGACTTTTCGAAGCTAACCTGGTTTAATTAAACATCTGCGCCAAGACTTTTTAAATCTTCTGTTTCTATAAAAATTTATTTTATATGTTAATATAGCCTGTATCTGAAAACTTACGGTATACGCGGTTACATACAGATCCCGGGGCCCTGCAAATGTATCCCGTAGGGAGACATTTGAGTACTATCAATAACAAAAATCCATCCCCAAAAATTTCTAAGTTCAAAAAAATTTTCAGAAAAATTTAAAGTTCAAAAATTTTTCTAAGTCCAAAAATATTTCCAAAAAAATTTAATTTAATTCCTATACTGGGGTCCTATGTCTATATGAGGTCGTCTGCTATGTAAAAAAAAAAACTAGTAGTGGACATCAACTTCAAAAAGTGTAACTTATTCATCACATCATAATATTTTTCACCAAATTTACAAATTGGCAACACTGCCTAACAAAATCTGCAAAACACTCACTAAAAAAAAATGTGACGAGTGGCAACACTGGGGAATGAACAATAAACTATCTTATTTGCAGAACTTGGCTGGATTATCATAATCTATTACATTTCATTCAAAAATATAGTTGATTACATTCTCTTGGATGTGGTGGGGGTGTTATCTCTTTTCTGTACTGTTATTTGCTCCATATTAAAAGCCTGCAAGTACTAAAAAAAATCTTTTTTTTTTTCTAGTGAATGAGCCACTTGCTCATTATTACATGTAGAAAACATCTCTAAACATAATATGCATATTTATCATACGATAATACAACCAGAAATATTATTTTTTCATCATGAATTTTCTACATTGGGTTCCGTATTACTTTATTTTCTCTTTTAAGACAACTGCTTATACTTTTGACAATATGTATCCATGTTGTCACTCTCGAGGCATCCTTGTATACAATTTATATTTGTCTCCTTTTTTTTTTTTTCATAACACCAATGTATCATTTATGGTGTACCAATATCATTGTATCTATTCTAGTCCTCCTGTTATCTTGAGAATTCATCCTTAGTAACTCCCTATGTACCTTATCTAGCAATACATTTATGCAAAACACATCAAACAATTATTTATGGAAACATTTAACTGAGATGTAAGAACTTTTGACAATATGAGATGAAAAAAAAATTTGGGGTCATCACTCAAAAAATGTGACATAGAAAGGAAGAAAAAATATTCAATTGATCGTGAGGAATCTACAATATTCTTATAAGACAAAGTTCCTTGCACTCTGACTACTATTTAACCATATTATTTCTGGTTATCCTTGCATACAGTGTACCATTTCCATTTCCTTTATAAGTCCAATTCATCGCTCATGGTGCTCCAATATTTTAAAATGTGGATCCTTCCTATTCCTCTTATTCTGTACTGGAAATATATCCTTATTAATTGTCCATGTACTATATCTGTGACATGTCTGTCCTTGGGATAACGTTATTTTCTTATCCAATATCCTCGGGGTGAGCAAATCTCAGTATGTCCAATTTCATCAACCATTTATTTATTTTCTCTCCTGTAATTCTGGGTATGTTATGAGTATAGTACATTGTCAATTTATTCTAACTATCTTACAACATTCTGTAATTCGTGATAAGGAATAGTCATTTGTTATACAACAATGTTCATATTACAAAGGCAATGAGCAAAAATCAAAAAAAAAAAATATCTTCTCCAAAAATGCGGATGTATCTCTATTTCCTTTACCTCTGGGTGTAGCAATTATTCAGTCATTATTTTTTTTTCTCCATTATTTAATCTCCATTTTGTGTCCTTAGTACCTGTGGTTCCATGGGATTATCATAATTCATTTATGTCTCTTGTCTACTGATAATCCTTCAATAATGACTTCAAATATGGTCCTCATATGTGCAACAATCATCTGCTCTGATTTTTTTCCATGGTATTCATCAAATATTCTGTTATATCCTTGTCTTATCTCGTAACCACGAAAGACTAAGATTATTCCTCCTCCAATGTTAATGTGGGGGATTTTGTGCATCAACATTTCAACAAAATCTCAGCTGTGACAACATAAAGTTTCACCTTAATATAAAATGTCATCTTCATCATACATAACCTGTTGCTTCTTCATCTCATGTGTCATTAGTGGTTATCATGCGGTAATGGGGTATTTCATTTGCTAGGTCAGCATGTGCAAATGCTATTTCTTTAACATGGGCAAAGGCATCATCAACAAATAGGTGCAATTTGTTCAATCTGGGGTTAGCATATACTAATGCTCTCAAGGGATTCTTCATTTGCAGAAATTCAGCATGCGCAAATGTCATTGGGGTATTTGTGATAGGCAGTAAAATTTTTGACAGTACCGTACTAATATACATCTGGGTCTAAAAATAATAATGTACATTTGAAATAATCCTGTGGAGAAAAATAGCATAACCTACAATACTAGTTTTGGGTATGAATTATGTGCTGTTGAGAGATGTCATAGTATGAACAGTATGATTGATCAAGGTGATAGATATAAAGGAGTTTAGCATAATATAGATCAAAGAAATATTAGTATGGGGTAAGAAAACAAAACTACTGGCGTACAGTGTCTGCATGAAAATACAGGACTCTGGATCTGCAAGGACAAGAAGTCTGGTGAATGAAACATGGAATATGATTCGTTTCAAAAGTAGAGATCAATGTTACAACAGAATAGTATGACACATGTGTTATAGGTAAAGTTGTGTAACATTCTGAATATCAAAAACTGTCTGACTAATAAGGGTGTCTGTAAACAAAGAACATTGTATCATCTGTGTCATCTTTATTTCAATAATCCAAATAAAATGTCTAACTAGAATCCTCCGTGGGCTGGTCTTGATTTCTTTCTGGGCATCATTATTCTAAGGCTGGAAAAAATAACTTTCTCAGTGAGGCTTTGACATCTTAGTCTGTAAGCAAGTCATTTGAACTGTCCAAGACTGAAAATAGAGTACATGGGGAGAGTTAGTACATTGTTAAAAATTAAGTGCACATTCGCGGTGACGGTACATGGGATGGCATGTACATTGAAGACTTGAGGGGCGTGTCTCAGCAAAGTTTTAGTAGTTCCTTCAGTTTCTCTGCCATCTCTAACCTTGCAATGTCCCGACTGCTTAGGCGAGCATCATACTGAGTAGCAGTGGTGACGGGGTGTGATAGGCGACGACACTGCATTTGCTGATTGTTGGGACACTGAGGACATTGACGAATGCGGTGATGGCTTAACATCTTTTGATTGCGGTGATGGTTTCACTGTGGTAGGGGTTTGTATGGCTGGAACATCTGTTGGTTTTGAGGCAGGTATATGTTTCGCCTTGATTTTTCTTCTGACCTGGTTGTGCTGAACGTTAGCACCGGTTACAATGGGCACAGTAATTTGCACACTGTTGTTTTTGACTAGTTGAGATGAGGCTAACACTTCTCGGCTTGGTTTTGGAACATGATTGCGTTTCTTCAGAATCTTTCGTCTGATATAGTTGTGCTGTATACGCGGAATTTTGTTGCTAGGGATTGAGTCATCAGATTCTGTTTTATAGGCGCGTTTGACGCTGGAGCTGACTGGTACAAATAATGTACTATCCGCATCACTGGTTTCAATGGAACTAGCTGTATCAATGTCTGTTTCTTGTTGGTATAATTTCTACCATTTTTCTGTCATTATGTTCGTTGGGGTCTGACAAATCTATGCTGTCTTGTTCTGTTTCGTCCCCATAAAGATCGCTGGTATATGGTTCAACAATCTGCTTGGGTATTTTTTCTTCAGGATCTGATTGTTTTGAACGAGCAATCTTGTTCTTGTGGTATAGCAGTGTTTGGTTTTCACTAGTGTTAAAACTAGAACTGCCTGAACTGGGGGTGTGATAGGTATCAGCTGACGATTTATCACTGCGGGAGTAAGTTTGAGTGTGGATATAAGGTGCTTGGTTGTTGTCATCGTGTGACGTCTGAGGCATTATTTCTTCATTTCTAATGCGCAGGTCTCTGTCCTGGAGTCGATTACGCAATTCAAGTGGTGGGATATCTTCTTCGCTTTCGGACGAGTCTCGTTGTTGTCTTGCTCGATGTATTTCATCTGTGGGTGGTCTGGGTATGTGGTCGTCTTGGTAAAATTCAGAGTCTGTCGTCTCTGACTCTGATATGTCAGACGAATCTGTGCTGGATGGATTATAATTTAGGGTGGCTTTTCTGACTGGTCTTGTATTTGTCGTCAGAGGCGGAATGGGCCGGTGATTATCAATTTTTATTTGTTTTACGTGAGCTTTTGTTTGGTGTTGTTTCTCTTCATTCCAAATAATGAAGTTTACAGGCGTAGTTTGTTTCATGATTTTGTAGCCATCTAACCATCGGTCATCGAATTTTGAACTGCGTACATGTTTCTTGTAGTATACTCTGTCTCCTATTTTGTATGTTGGTAGCTTGGCTGATTTATCATGTTGTTTCTGTTTCTTGTGAAATGCCTTCTGCGTATTTCGTTGTGCAATCTGGTGAGCTTTATACTTTTCTTGAAGGATTATTTCGATGGGGTCTTCTCCCATGTATTTTCTTTGTGGGCGAAGTAGGTTGTCTAACGGAAAGTTTGGTTCTCTTCCGTATAGCGTGAGAAAGGGTGACATTCCTGTGGTATCGTTCATGTTTACTCGGATGGCTTCAAGAGCTTGGTTAATGTATAGGTCCCAGTATTGGTGGTTCCCCTTGATATATTTGCTAATAATATCATGTAGGGTGGCGTGCATGCGTTCATTTCTGCCATTTGCATTTGGGCAATAATAAGTGGTTGTAGTATGCTCGATATTCAGCTGGTGTAAGGTGGCTTTAAATGGGTTACCTATAAACTGTTTACCGTTGTCTGAAATGATTCGTTTTGGACAGCCATGCCTGGGAATGAATTCTTGTAAAAAAATTTGCGTGATGGACTGCGATGTGGCATCACTGAGTGGATAACTTTCTGGCCAAACAGAGTATTGGTCAACTATGTGCAGGAGGTATTTGTTGCCTGATTGGGTGAGTGGGTAAGGACCTGATAAGTCAATGCTCACTGTTTGAATGGGGTAATGGGAAGGTTGCATTTCTTGAAGAGGAATTAAATGTGGCTTCATGTTTCTCAATTTACATGTTCTACAGGTGGCTACATATTCTGTAATGTCCTTGTAGAAAGTTTGCCAATAATACCTTTTCTTTATGACATCAATTGTTTTGTCTCTTCCCATGTGCCCGTTGTTATCATGAAACTGTAGCAATACTTCTGGGACTAGATGTGCTGGAATGACTTTTCTTAGTGTCCCTTCTTGTTTCTGATCAATATAGTATAGAATTCCATCCGTTGGGTGTACTGTAAAATCTTTACTTTTTGTTGGGTTTTCTTTCACGTATGTGAGCAGCTTGACAATTTCTGCATCTTTCGCTTGTTCTACTCTCATGTCAAACATCTCTTGGCTTTCTTCTTCTACTTGAGTGGCGGAATCTGAGGTACTTCTTCGACTTGATGAAGTAATTTCATTAATTTCTTTAGCATTATCGTCAATCTCTGAGGATGTGTGCCATCATTTTTGACTCTATTTGTTTTCACTTCAGTTTCATCATCATATTTAATCCTGGATAAGAGGTCTGCACAGGTGTTCATTTCGCCTGGGATATGTTCGATAGTGGTGTCGTAGGACTGTAAATTCATTGCCCATGTCTGTAACTTCTTTGGCTGTTCTTGTGTTTTGGTGAGCCAGTTAACCAAAGGTTGATGATCAGTTCTTATAATGAGTTTAGTTCCTCTGACGTAAAAGTCAAACTTTTGTACTGCATAGTGAATAGCATATGCTTCTTTCTCAGTGGTGGTCCACCGTTTTTGTGACTTTGACAATGCGTGGGATAGGAATGCAATGGGTTTCTCATTTGGAATGTTTGGTAGGATGGGTGTTTCATCTTCTAGTACAGGTTGGACCAAACAAGCACCAATTGCGTTATCTGAGGCAGCGGCGTATAGTATCATGGGCTGAGAAATATCTGGATGTCCAAGCAGTGGGGTGGTGGTTAGGGCATTTTTTAGATACTCAAAGGATCTCTGGCAGTCTTCTGTCCATTTGAAGCGTGCATACTTGCGGGTAAGGGCTATCAAAGGCTCTGCTGCTCTGGAGAAATTGATGATGTGGCGTCTATAGTACTCTATTGTACCAATAAATGAGCGTGTTTGTCTCACCGTCTTGGGGCTAGGCATTTCTCTTATGGCTTTGACTTTATCTTCATCAGGTCTGACGCCATGTCTATTGATGACAAAGCCTAAATATTTTGTTTCTGTCTTTAGAAACTCACACTTCGACAGTTTTAACTTTATTTGGTGATGCCTGAGTCTATCAAACACTGTTTCAACCTTGCGGAGGTGGTCTTCCATCGTGCCTGCGGTATGTATCAGGATATCGTCTATGTATGCCAGGGCAAATGGATGTAGACCCTTTAACACTTCATCCATGAGTGACATATATGTTGCTGGAGATCCTTTTAGACCAAATGGCATAACATTCCAAAAAAAGCTTCCCATATGTGAACAGAATGTGGATTTCTGTTTTGCCTCAGGTGTCATGGGGATGCACCAAAAGCCTGACCTTGCATCAAGTGTGGTAAAGTATGTAGACTTTCCTAACGTCGCAAGTAGATCGTCTGTCCTGGGGAGGGGGTAGGAAATGACTTTTGTGATTTTGTTAAGGGCACGGTAGTCGCAGCAAAAGCGACTGGAGCCGTCTTTCTTTGTTACGATCACTATGGGTGAGGACCATTGGGAACGGGATCTTTCGATGATTCCTGCCTGTAGCATTTCATTTATAGACCTTTCCACGAGTTCTCTATTTTTCAAGGGTGTATGATAGGGTTTCATATGTATTGGCTCCTCTGTGGTTGTTTGAATGTCCATTGTGACAGTGTTAGTTCTGCCTAATTCCATGTCATTGAGTGCGAATACATCTTGGTGCTTTTCTACAAACGTTTTCAAACGTTGCTTATTATCTTCTGTGGCATTCAGGGTTGCAAGTAACTGAGCTATTCTCTCTCTGTATTTATGATCTGCTATGATATCTCTGGTCTGTCTTGATGCCTCCGTTTCATTCCCAAAATTATGGGACATTTTTCTTGCATCTTGTGAAAATCTCTGCTCCTGGTATGTGGCTTTCTTTTGCGTAGTTCTTTGCCGTTCATTGGGCTGTGCTTGGTACTGTCTCCTCTGCCATGTACTGTGTGCATTTCCATTTGTCACTGCATTTACTGTATATTCATTTTTTATTATATTTCTGGGGTAGTCGTTGTTGTGCCATTTTTTCTGATTATTTCTGTCGTAACTGCGCTTATCCGCGTACGTTACTGTATTTCTTCTGTTTGTGCTATAGGGCTGTCTTCTTTCCCTGGGCGAAAATTTTTCATTCTTTCTGTTTCCAACTTTGCTGCTATAGTATCCTCCTGTGGTATAGTCATATAAGAGTTCTTCCTTTTCTTCGGAAATTTCAATTGGTTTTGGGACTTTATCATATCCACCTGTTTTTGAGTTATATTGATACTCCATGGGGCATGTATCACTGTCTTGTCGCTTTGGATATCCTCCTGGCAAGACAATTTCTGTTTCTCTGTTACTCTGTGATATACAGCACTTCATCTTTTCTCTTGGTGTGCTGGGGCGCAAGAATGAGTAATTATAGTCATTTTCATACTGTGGCCTTTCTCTTCTTATGTATGGACTGGTTCGTTTCTGCCATCTGGGTAGGGTATGCTGTGGTGTAACATGACTGTGACTGATGTTTTACTGCCTTTTTCTGCCTTATAACTGTTTACTTTCCGTGTACTATGGTTATTTGTACTGCGATTTCGTGCATTATGTCCAGTGGGAGTGGTTGAGACAATTTGTGGATGGTCTCTATTGGTTTTGGTTTGTCTTATTGTTGACGTATCCACTTGCGCTACAACTGTGCCTCTTTTTATAGTGGTAGTTTTTTCCTGACATATTCAATATCATGATGGGGAAATCTCTGGACTTCGAGACTTCAGCGATTCCCTCTGTAATTTGCAACAATGGGTCATCAATAATGCTTTCTTCTGCTAGGGGCTGTACTTGAATTGATTGCCCTGGTGTTATGTACTCAGAATTTTTTACTCTGCCTTTTGCTATGACCAGGGAGTTTGGAGCCACCGTTATGGGAGCTGTAATCCTTACCAAAGACGCTATGTGGATATCGTCCTGGAGATCTATGTACGTATTGTTGAGTTTGATTTTGTGGAGGTCATAGTATATTCGAACTTTGTGTTTGTTAAAAAAATCTCTCCCTAGGATAAGATTTCTAGACATTCCTTTAGTAATGACAAATGGGTGTTCAAAATTTGTTTCGCCTAAGGAAAATTTTAGCCATGCTGTCCCAACTGAATTTAGTCTTTGTCCCGTGACTGAAGCTAGGTGTGTTTTGGACGGTTGAAATCGTACTAAGTGTTGGATCCTCTTGAACAGCTGGAACCTAATAAGGCTGATGGATGCTCCTGTATCTACCAGTGCCCTATATTGTTGGCCCTGTATAGACATGATGCAGGAACTGGGGTCCGGATGTATTTTAGTTCCATCATGCAACATTTCTTCATATTGTATTTTACTGGATGGGCCCACTTGACAATTTCTGTTCTGTGTTGTTTCTTTTGTTTTGGACCAGTTTCTGTGATTGTTGCCCTCACTAACGGTCCTGTTTAGTGAGTGGCGCGGCCGTTTCCCTGACGCATGAGGGGTTGAGGTGCGCCTCTGGTATACTGATTTCTGGTGTAATCACGTGGGGGTGGTGCGGGTTGTTGTGGTTGGTAACCTCCTCTTCTGGGTGGTGCATGATTGTAATTTGCTCTACAGGACTTGTAACCATGTCCGAGCCTACCGCATGTAAAGCATCCGTTTGTATTGACATTATTGACGTCGTTTTGCCTCTGTGTGGGGGGTCTATAATTGCGGGGTCTATCATCACGTATTCGTGGGCGAGTCCATTGCCTCCTGGTATGGTCAACTTCCATAGGCTCATGCTCATCATAGTCCCTATATTCTGGTCGGGGTTCCCTACCTGCTCTTTGTTGGAACCTTCGGTGAAGATTTTCCTCCTGTATTGCTGCTTGGATTGTTTCAGCAATAGTCTTGGTGTCTTTTCTAATAAGATGCCTTCTGATATTTTCCGCTCTAAGGCCATCGGCAAATATCCCCACTAACTGTATTTCTACATCAGGTGTGGTAGGGATTTCTCCGCAAAATGCCTCTTCTGCCATATTGAGGAATCGATCTCCAAAAAGTTGTACCGATTCATCTCTTTCCTGTTTCATGCTTCTAAGGACTGACCAAGCATGCATTTTGTCTATTATTTCCCCATATCTCTGGGTGAGCTCTTTCTTTAGGGACTCGTAGGTTTCTGTGGGGTACTGCTGGGACCTCCTTCTTAAAAAATCAGTCACGTACGAATCAGAACCTAACAGAGCGATTTTCTTTTTCTCTTCATCATTTGTTGTTTCTGCTATTGCCGCAAATTTGTCTATGTCGGCCAACCATCTCCTGAATTTCTTCTTATCTCCCTCGAATGGTTGTACTATGGACCTAACTTGGGATAATTTTGCATAATTGCTATTCTTTTCTAAGTTCTCAGTAAGGCGCTGTAGCGCTATCAATGTGGGTTCCTCCATATTTGGATTGACTGGGGGCTGCAACGGTTGTGCATTTACAGGTTGGTTCTGTGGTTGTTGTTGTTGTTGGTCCACACCAAGCTGTTGAAAATTTTCCATTAATTGATCCATCTTCGCTTCTGCTCTTTTTTAGAGGACTGGTCATACGGCACCAAATTGAGATGTGTGGCCGGGCAGGGTAGTGGGGGTTGCTGTTTAACTCGAGAGTATTAGATTTTGATTACTAGCTAGCCTGCTAGAGGTGATGATTTCTCTCTACAGACTTACAGGAATTTACCAGGTTCGGGGACAATCCTCTATGATGTTTTATTTTTAGAGCATATGGTTATTATTTGTGTTGCACCTGCAACGATTAGCTTTGGCATGATCCTTTAATAATTGGTATGATGGCTAACTGCAAACATATGATTCGTCAACAGCATTTGTGTTCAATGAAACAAATGTTTATTCAATTTCCAACAAGAACTGGGTTAAGTCAAATGGTAACCACACCAAATTTGCATAATAGCATGTTGACATTTAATAAACAAGCATAAAAAGTCAATGCATTATTTTAATGATGCAATATTCCTTATTGCATCTCGTAATCTTTTCAAGTTGCTAAAACATGGCGTGGCTCCTCTATCCTTCTAGTGTTCCTTCGTTTATTTGTTAATGTGGTCTAGATTTCACGTTTTTTTCTTATCTCTTCATTTCAATGAAGAGCCAAACTTTCTCTTATTCATTAGTATTCCTTAGTTTGACTTTCTCTCAGCTTAAGGACCTTCATTCTTGGTAAAAGGTTCAGATATATGCCTGGGTTTACAATTCTTTACCCAGTTTTCGAGCGTAGCTCCGTTTCAGTTATGACTGTTGGCTCTAACAGTTATTGCATTCAGTATTTAGCAATACTTACAGTTTTCATGAATTCACAAACAAATTATTCTACGTTTCGAAATTACACAGTTGCTTTAATTGTGCGAAGTCAATCTCCTCTATAGAATATCACTGAGCAAAGAGAATTACGTCTTGTCTCCACCGCTCTAAATTCATTACTGACTAAAAAAATGGCTTCGTCTCTTGTTCATTCCGGGGAAAAAAGACTCAGCCTAACCATTGGTGGGAAATCACGTGACCAATGCTTGGCGTTACGAAGCGAAGCTTAGCCTAAAATAATGCGTGGCTTTTCGAAGCTAACCTGGTTTAATTAAACATCTGCGCCAAGACTTTTTTAATCTTCTGTTTCTATAAAAATTTATTTTATATGTTAATATAGCCTGTATCTGAAAACTTACGGTATACGCGGTTACACATGCTGTTGAGCTGAACTCTAAGTGTGGTCTTATTACTCCATTATAAATCTTCTTTAGAGTTCGTTCATCTGCTCCCCAGTTGGTACCTGCTAGTTTTCTGAGTATGCCTAGTCGTCTTCGGGCCTTTCCTTCTGCATTTTCAATATGCTTATTCCATGTAAGCTTTTGGTCAAATGTCACCCCAAGATAGGTGGGGTAGCTTTCTTCCTTGATCATGGTTGTCCCTAGGTGCATGTTAGCTGCTTTGTCCTTGGGGGAGAGGGAGAACAGCGTTGTGGAGGTTTTGTCTGTGTTTATTTCTCTGCCCATGACATTAGCCTGTCTGCTGCCCGCTGCATTCTATAATTTGGTGCGGTGACGTATTCATCGGCGCACCAGAGTACTCGGTCGTCTGCATATAAGGCACCTTTCACTTCAGCGGGTAGATCTTGATATTGTAAAGGGGTGCGAGGCTTCTTAAGATATTGTAAAGGGGTGCGAGGCTTCTTAAGACGATGTAAAGTGGTGCGGGACATCTAAAAGGTTTAGAAACACTGCTTTAAAGAGATGCAGAAGCCTCGCACCCCTTTACATCTTAAGAAGCCTCGAACCTCTTTACATCATCTTAAGAAGCCTCGAACCTCTTTACATCATCTTAAGAAGCCTCGCACCTCTTTACATCATCTTAAGATGCTTCGCCCGCCATTATCTCCTAGCTCACAAAATATGCCACAAATGAGAGAAAAAAAGATACTTATGTTTTGGGAAGATGTTATTTAGAAAATGTGACTAAGATTCAGCATTGAGTTCACGCTGTCAGTGTTCTATTTTATACAAATACATTTGAGTTCTGTGTATGATACAACGTTAATGATGAATCACCTTATAAAACTTCTGGCATGTCTCGCACCCCCTGAAGGTAGGTCTAGCACCCCATGAAGGTAGGTCTAGCACCCCCGGGGAGAGCATGCACCCCTGGTTAAGAAGCACAGCGTTAAAGTATTGCTTTGCAAAAAGCGAAACACAATGTGGGAAGATTTTCCACATACACACACGCGCGCGAACGCACACACACACGTCTTACAAGGACAAAGAAAATTGCCTACGCTGCGGCCACAAGGCCTTTATCTGGGATAGGCAAATAAAGGGTGAAAAAAAAGCGAGGTCTGTTACCATAAGCAGTACCGTGTAGTTTCCGTGTGTCTGTCTAAGCAGTACCGTGTAGTTTCCGTGGATCTGTCTAAGCAGTACCGTGTAGTTTCTGTGTGTCTGTCTAAGCAGTACCGTGTAGTTTCCGTGTGTCTGTCTAAGCAGTACCGTGTGTCTGTCTAAGCAGTACCGTGTAGTTTTCGTGGGTCTGTCTAAGCAGTCCCGTGTAGTTTCCGTGGGTCTGTCTAAGCAGTCCCGTGTAGTTTCCGTGTGTCTGTCTAAGCAGTCCCGTGTAGGTTCCGTGTGTCTGTCTAAGCAGTACCGTGTAGTTTCCGTGGGTCTGTCTAAGCAGTCCCGTGTAGTTTCCGTGGGTCTGTCTAAGCAGTACCGTGTAGTTTCCGTGTGTCTGTCTAAGCAGTACCGTGTGTCTGTCTAAGCAGTACCGTGTAGTTTCCGTGTGTCTGTCTAAGCAGTACCGTGTAGTTTCCGTGTGTCTGTCTAAGCAGTACCGTGTAGTTTCCGTGTGTCTGTCTAAGCAGTACCGTGTAGTTTCCGTGGGTCTGTCTAAGCAGTACCGTGTAGTTTCCGTGGGTCTGTCTAAGCAGTACCGTGTAGTTTCCGTGTGTCTGTCTAAGCAGTACCGTGTAGTTTCCGTGGGTCTGTCTAAGCAGTACCGTGTAGTTTCCGTGTGTCTGTCTAAGCAGTACCGTGTAGTTTCCGTGTGTCTGTCTAAGCAGTACCGTGTACTTTCCGTGTGTCTGTCTAAGCAGTCCCGTGTAGTTTGCGTGTGTCTGTGATGAGACAAAGAAAGAATAGGAGTATTGCTCCCTGAGGAAAAATCAGTGGAAGGAGGAAGGGGATATATACAACAGAGATGGCCCAATCCACCAACTAAACAGACACCAACAGACCACCATTTTCCGCCTGAGAACTGGCCACTACAGATTACTTGACCATCTCTATCGCCTCAGGATATCTCACACAAATGAATGTCCACGTGGAACTGGAATCCACACCCCTGAACACTTTATCCAAACTGCCCAACCCATGATGACCCACAACGTCTGACCTGGCCAAGGAGTGCTGAGCTCAAGCAGAAGCTGTGGGGCTGCCGTCATGACCTGGAAAAGACTCTGGACTTCGTCCTGGCGACACGCCTGCATATTTAACATGACTACAAACTGAACGCAGAAGAAGAAGAAGCTCTGTCAGGCTACTAACATGGGGTTGGAAGACTGTCATGTAAAGCAATTAGCTTCAGAAACCGCTACTGTAAGCGCATTTGAATGTTTCCCGATAGGGGACCATACGGAGCGAAAAGGAAACATGGTGAAGTCTGTGTTCTGGAATGTTTGCATAAGATTATAAAATAATACAGTGCAGTAAAAATAATTTTAGACCAAGAGAATTAATTGTGAACTGGTCAAAGAGATGAAGAAAACTGTTTAATTAGGTTATCTTATAAGTCCTGGTAGACTGAAGAATTTTATTTTGAAAGGAAAGTTCAAAGGGTAATGAATACTTGTATATACAGGGCTGGATTAACCATTAAGCAAAATAAGCACGTGCTTAGGGCACTGAGGGAAAGGGGGCACCGCAGAATTTTTTCCCCACTAGCTACCATGCCCTCAACTCTTTAACTCGTTCACTGCCACATTCGACTTCAGTCGAATTATTTGTAATTGCCCTTATCTGCCGTGTTTCCCTAGTTACAAGGTATAAGTAAATAATTTGCTTATATTGCTCACTCTATTTGGTGTTAAATAAAATAAAATTTAAAAAAAAATGTATATATTTGTGGGTTCTGGCCTGGAAGAAAACTGAATTTCTCAATCTCTTATTTCACCTTCAGCACTTATTGAGTCTTAACATCTTGTCAGTTGAGCAATGGAAGGTCGAGGGGAGCACCATGGTTGGGCTGTGCTTAGGGCATCAGTTAGTCTCAATCCGGTCCTGAATATATATATAGATATATGCATAGATCCTTCTTTAAAAAAAAAACATAGGAAAGTGAACATGGCAGTTTACAGAGTTCTAGAAGATTTGGAGTAGAGGAACAGAGATACTTGCTATCACCTTCCAGATAAGGAGTAATATATGATGAAGGCCTAAGATCATACACAATTTTTACTGCACACATAATTTGTTTCTGAATCCTGATTTGTTTTGTGTGTGCACATTCTGCACTTTTAGTTTCCTCCTCGTGCACTTTTATTTTTTCTCAACATGCACTTTTATTTATCTCATTCTTTGCTTTTATTCTTCTCATCATGCACTGTTTTTTCCCTCAGGTATGTACTTTTCTCTTCCTCATCATGCACTTTTATTTTCCTCATCATGCACTTTTATTTTCCTCATCATGCACTTTTAATTTCATCATCATGTACTTTTATTTTACTCATCATGCACTTGTATTTTCCTCATCATGCACTTTTATTTTCCTCATGCACTTTTATCTTCCTCATCGTTCACTTTTATTTTCCTCATTATGCACTTTTATTTATCATGCACTTTTAATTTTCCTCATTATGCACTTTTATTTTCCTCATTATGCACTTTTATTTATCATGCACTTTTAATTTTCCTCATTATGCACTTTTATTTTCTTCATCGTGCCCTTTTATTTTCCTCATGATGCACTTTTATCTTCCTCATCGCACACTTTTATTTTCCTCATTATGCACTTTTATCTTCCTCATTATGCACTTTTATCTTCCTCATTATGCACTTTTATTTTCCTCATGCATTTTTATTTTCCTCATCGTGCACTTTTATTTTCCCTACCATGCACTTTTATTTATCATGCACTTTTAATTTTCCTCATTATGCACTTTTATTTTCCTCATTATGCACTTTTATTTTCCTCATTATGCACTTTTCCCCCTCATTTTGCACTTTTATTTTCCTCATTTTGCACTTTTATCTTCCTCATTATGCACTTTCATCTTCCTCATTATGCACTTTTATTTTCCTCATGCACTTTTATTTTCCTCATGCACTTTTATTTTCCTCATTATGCACTTTTATTTTCCTCATCATGCACTTTTATTTTCCTCATCAAGCACTTTCATTTTCCTCATTATGCACTTTTATCTTCCTCATCGTGCACTTTTAATTTCCCCATTATGCACTTTTATTTATCATGCACTTTTAATTTTCCACATGATGCACTTTTTTCCCTCATTATGCACTTTTATTTTCCTCATTATGCACTTTTATCTTCCTCATTATGCACTTTTATCTTCCTCATTATGCACTTTTATTTTCCTCATCACGCACTTTTATTTTCCTCATCACGCACTTTTATTTTCCTCATCATGCACTTTTATTTTCTTCATTATGCACTTTTATTTTCCTCATCACGCACTTTTATTTTCCTCATTATGCACTTTTATTTTCCTCATCACGCACTTTTATTTTCTTCATTATGCACTTTTATTTTCCTCATCATGCACTTTTATTTTGTCATCATGCACTTTTATTTTCCTCATCATGCACTTTTATTTTCCTCATTATGCACTTTTATTTTCCTCATCGTGCCCTTTTATTTTTCTAAAGTCCCTGTAACGAAGAAAATTATTCACTCTCTCTCTTTCATACAGTGGCCACTCAATCACGCTTACCTACTCTTGGTGATATCCCTTGGAATTACAATTTTTACTGACTATATAAAATGTCAGATTTTATTTCCCTAATTGGTCCCAGTCCACCCTCTAACAAATAAAGACTAGCGAGGTGAACGCCGAATCTGGTGTGGGTTATTCCTGGATGAACTAATGTCACCGCCAGTAGTTGATGTAGAAACATGATCTTGGGGTTCACAGTTAAAAGAGGAAAATACTTCCAGTATTGGGAAACATCTGGTTGCTAAAAATTTTACAGTTGATAAATGATTATAATCCCACCTGCTGGCTCTATGGTAGAGTGCCGATTCTGAAACAGCATACATTCTGGATGCTTCGCTTGAATACGACTGTCAGAAGTCGGGGATAAAGGTTATTTTATCCACAGCCCAGTGGGCTGATAAAATTGAAAAAAAAAAATATTGCTGGATTTTGTAAGTCCAGTTAACTTTACAAGTTAAAATGTTTCTCATGTATCGTTGGCAAATCCTTGCTCACAAATGAAACTGGCGACACACAAGCCAAGAAAAGACAATATTAACCAATCATTAAAGAAAAAGACCGCTGAACGCTCTTGATCAGGTCTGCTAGGAATTTAAAAAAAAACATTTATGGAAAGATGCTACTATTCTATATATATATATATATATATATATATATATATATATATATATATATATATATGCACACAGACGGGGACAAGACAATCTCTTATCCACACCGTCAGTCCTGATTAAAGTTAAAAGGCACAGGTGTTTTCCCTTACGCCTATACGGTCAGCTTTCGCTAGCGCTGAGATTAGGTCAGATGAGTTATGCAACTCTTCCGCCCCCTCTCGCACCGGCAGTAAACATACAATGTTAATTATTATTCAATTATCCATACGCTCACTTACATAAATATCGCCTGTCATTAATAGCTATTAAATTGTCGGCTTCTGTTTGTCATCGTATGGTATTAAATAATAGGCACTTATAATAAATACACAAAATGAAATATAACGTGAATTCTTTTCTGTCACTATCAGTCACGCCAAGCATATAAATCAGTCAACTAAAACCATCTCTTCTTGTGTGAGAAAGTGGGTGGTGAAAATTAACTTCTTCTTCTTCTTCTGCGTTCGGTTTGTAGTCATGCTAAATCTGCAGGCCTGTCACCAGGACGAAGTCCACCGTCTTTTCCATGTCGGCGCGGCAGCCCCATAGCTTCTGCTGGAGCTCATCACCTTTTGGCCAGGTCGCACGTCGCAATTTATCATGGGTTGGACAGTTCTGGAGAATGTGTTCTGGAGTCTGGATATCAGTTCCACGTGGGCATTCATTCGTGTGGGATATCTTGAGGCGATAGAGATGTCCAAGTAATCTGCAGTGACCAGTTCTCAGGCGGAAAATTGTCGTCTGTTGGTATCTGTTTAGATGGTGGATTGGGTCATCTCTGCTGTATATATCCCCTTCCTCCTTCCACTGATTTTTGTACTTGTTGTGGATGATGGTTTTTGCTTCCTGATAGGGCAATGGGTGGCTGTATTGTTCCATTTTACTGCCACTTCTTGATAGAGCATCTGCTTTCTCATTACCAGCGATTCCACAATGGGCAGGTAACCACTGAAGGGCAATGGTTGATGACCTTTGGATGATGTTAAGCTCAGATCTGATCTCATTCATCATGTTATCATTTGAAAATTAACAATATATAACTGAACATCTGGTATAAAATAGCTACACGTTATTTTATTTCACTAGTTCTAACAGCTAGAAAATCTAAGCGAATTATAATGGTAAAAGCTTAACACTTTTAATTGGTAAAAGGTAACCCTTTTATACACGTAAGCACTAATTTCTATTACCAGAAAATCAGAATGAAAGATCCCCACGAATGCTATTAACACATTTTCCACAATGGTTCTAGAACCAAGTGCTTAGACTATCCAAAAATTCTGAGTGACAACTGGTAGCAGGTTTAAGAAAACACAGTTTATATATCATTATGTTTCTCTGATCTATAGATGAGGTTACTTTTTGCACTATTGTGTGAGTAACGGAGAATCAGAACAGAGTTCCCAGATAAAAGTTTACGGTCGGCCTTCTGGCAAGGTTTCAACCGTCATCAAAAGACATATCCGTGTAACGGGTGTAGCAAATGTAATTTTTGCTGGGGAGGTTAAGATGTTATACCTAACAAGAAAGATAGTTGTGTCTGTGTTAACTGTGTGAGGTCAAGCACATGTAGGTCCCTGACTATAAAAGGAATGATGATGATGATGATGATGATATATTGATCAGGGAACCTAACGCTACCTCCCGAGATCTCACACAGTCCGTATTTTGATTCTATATTGTCTCTAGTGTCATGATGGAACCTAACACAATACACTTTAACTCACCAAAAGAAAAGAATAAGACGGTGGTTAAAGTTTTTCTTTTAAAATTTGAATGTTTTTTTCACAATTTAATCTGCCTGTCCCGCCATCTCTTTTGGACAGGTCTTTGAAAATGAGGAAATATATTTACATATAGAGTTCCTGTAGGTGTATTCACAGACTAATACTTTAATAGTTGCTAGTGATTGTCATTTGTTATGAGGAGCTGTTGTTTTCATCATGCCCCATATAATTCAATGTTATTTTGATAGGAACTATTTTCTTAGGATGAAATGTCAGAGGTCCCAGCTGATAACTTGTCACCTGGGATTCTTGGTAGGTCGAATAAATGTCAGTATATCAATGTAGAGAAAATGTAGATCAGCACCCACACGTAAGCTCCTTCAGGCTATCAGCTGACAGCTTAAACTTTATATTGGAGACTTTACACCCACTCATCAGGTTTCCTGTCACCGGATGGTAACAGGAAATAAAACTCTGCAATAAAAAGACACCCTGGCCTTTTCAGCCTGATCATAACTTCTTATCCCTATATATGCATGACGGTATGGGGTCAGCCTCTTATGCATTCATGTGCATCAGCCCCTAATTTATGACTCACACCCTTCTGTGACCACACCACAGGTCCCTATGGCAGATACGCCACTGTACTTTTACATAGTTTGTTGCTTCAATGCAATAACGTGGAGTAAGCACATCTCCTTTTATATGGTTTTCTTCTTCTTTTCTTTTATAACTTATAAACGCTCTAGGCATGTTGAAAAGTGTTCATAGAACACAGAGGCTTCCTAACATTTCCAATACAAAATATTAATACAAAATCATAATAATATGCAACAGTCAAATACAGTTCAATGTGAGGACTCAATAATGTTTGCTTCCGGCATGTCCTTCACTTTTCCACAGCAGTATCTGACTTTTTCAGTTTTAATCAAGCATGTAAATACATAAAGCATTCTTACCACTAGTTCAAAGAAATATGTCACAAATAACGTTGACTGGCAAAGAATATGGCGGCAGTTTTGCTCTGCTCCGTCTAGATAGTGAATTAGTATTTAATTTTACAAGTTATCACATCTGATCTCAACGTAGTTGTTTGAATAAAATTTTCTAGTCAAATGGCCACGAGACCACTATGCCTTTTGCCAATATCTATTAGAGCCGACCAGTGAAAGCAGGCACTACTACATCTTTTTGAATTTAGTTTTGAAAAAAACAAAACAATTCCAAACAAACTATGTGCCTCGTAGTCAATTGGTCAGTCTGCGTTCATCATCTCATCTCAGCCCGTAACCCGTCATGGGTCGTAGGGGTGCCATGGTGGAAGCATCAGCAGACAGGGTCCTCCACTGCTCTCTATCCTCAGCAATGCGTACAAGTGTGGAAAAACCGTGTCCTGCCCATTCTTTGATGTTATCAGCCCAGGATTTTCTTTGCCTTCCTCTTCTCCGTTTACCTTCGACTGTCCCCTGAAGGATCGTTTTCGAAAGGGAGTCATGACGAGTTACATGCCCAAACCAGGCAAGCTTTCGATGTTTCACTATTGACAAAAGTGGTTCTTGGTGGCCTGCATAGGTGTTTATCTTCTCTCTAACATAGACATTTGTTTTGTGCTCTTTATAGCAAATGCGCAAAATTCTTCTATAACATTTATGCTCGAAAGCCTGAATCCTTCGCTCCGTATCTGCAGTGAGTGTCCAGCTCTCACACCCATACAAGAGAATAGATAATACAAGTGATTTGTATAATTTGATCTTCACAGGAAAACTGATGTTACTTTTCCAGATCACATTCAACTTTGTCATGGCAGCTGAGGCCATCTCAAGTCTTGTCTTGATTTCTTTACTTGATCTTCCATCACTACATATAGTGGACCCGAGATATTTAAAGGTGTTAACTTCTTCTAACGTTTGCCCATTTAACGTAATGTTGGTCGGAACATGTTTCTTATGGCTATTCACCAATATCTTGCTTTTTTCTATATTAATTTCCATCCCATACGTTCTTGTTACTTTCTCCAGTCTAGAGGTAAGGTCTTGAAGTTCTGATTCTGATCCAGCTATCAGATCAATATCATCAGCAAAACGTAGGTTGCACAGAGGTCGGCCTCCAATCGATATGGTTGATTTATAATCGTAGAGAGCCTCCTGCATAATATGTTCTAGATAAATATTAAAGAGCACTGGGGACAGGATACATCCCTGCCGAACTCCTACAGTTGTTTTGAAAAATTCTCCAATGTCGTTGCTTGCAAAAACAGCACTGCTTGCGTCCTTGTATAGTGCTTCAATGATATCTATGATGTTGGTATCAAAATTGAATTTTCTCATTACTTGCCATAAGCCTTCATGCCAGACTCGATCGAAGGCTTTTGTGAAATCGATGAAGTTATGGTATAAATCGTGTTGATGTTGGAGATGTTTTTCGATAAGTACTCTAATATTGAAGATTTGTTCTGAGGTACTTCTTTTCGGTCTAAAGCCAGCCTGTTCCTCTGACAAGATTTCTTCTGATTTCTGTTTTATTCTGTTCAAAAGTATCCTTAACATCACCTTACTTGGATGACTAATAAGGCTAATGGTTCTGTAGTTCTTGCACATTTTTAGATTTCCAGTCTGCGTTAGTTATGCCAATAGAAAAGGATGTTTCGTTTTAGTTACATTTTCCTATTCCCCCCCCCCCCCCCCCCCTTTTTTTTTACTCCTATACTCTTATACCAACTAATAGAATTTGAATTACTACAATGCCTCTTTTTTTTAAACTAGCGTCCTCAATAACGTTATGTGTAACGAGCAAGAACAACAGTCTGTCCGGTCAAGCGTTCATAGACATTTAGTATTTTCTCAATAACTTGGCTAATACTTGGACTACCATATTTTTTAAAACATATTTTTGCTCAGGGGACTCTAAGCTATACTACCATATGATTTTTATGGTCAGTTTCAGTATGGTTTAGATTTTCAATTTTGTTCCTGTCAATCGTCAAAATTAACTGTTACACAAGTCGGCCACCCCCCCCCCCCCCCCCGTCTCTAACATTTTCCCCACTATTCAAATAAAACAACTAGTTTGAGTGACGTCAGAATATTACCGCTAGGAGGAAATGAAAAATTGTCTGTGTGTTTGCCTCTGTTGGCTTTGCCCACAGCGTGTATATATTAAAGAGACCGCGTGCAGAGCGAAGAGGGGTTTTTCAAAACTTTGGTAGTGTTTTGCGTTAATTATTACCATCGTCTCGTTCTTACTACTGAGAATTGTCCGAATTACTACAAATGTTAGTGTTAAAGTTAACATATTACGTTAATTCAAACGCCAGTTTGGTCTCACAGTTCTGGCAAGTTGTTAATTACAAGCTTTTCCCCCGTTTCGTGCAGCAGATCGGCGAGATGTTAAAAGGTTTATTGTACGTTTTCGAAACCGAAACTAAAAGCGTGTTTGATTTTTACGGCGGGTCATGTTCTTAGCATTCCCACTGCATAAAAGGCATCGCCGTACTGGCGTTGAAGATGAAACCAGTCAGACACCTGAGGGCTGGTGTATTTATTCATCATAAGACTAAAATCTTACTGAAATAAGCGATTATCTCACAGATTTTACTACACACCCCCCTTCCTAAAACATGCATCCATTGCAGGTTACAATCTGTGAGATAACTTAGCGCAAATAAAGTCCTACGTTTTCATCTGATTTTCATCACTTTACTTACTTAATCGTTCCCCTTCTACCGTGTGGTGTAGAGGTTTGGAAGAGAGAGTGCCAGACTATTCTATCAGCTCTGATTTTCATCACACGGATGTCTACTCAAAAAATCTGCACCAACGTTCTGAGGGCCGGGAATATATTCAATCAGAAATGAGTATGGCTGTAATAATAATGACCATCTTAATAATCTGGAATTTTCATGCTTGGCTTGTGACAGGAATACGAGAGGTGAATGATCCGTTTGGACCACAAATGTTCTGCCATATAGATAAATCTGAAATTTTTTTATAGCCCATATTAACGCCAAACATTCTTTCTCACTTGTTGAATAATTTTTTTCCGCCTTGTTCAACTTGTGGCTTGCATAAGCGACTGGGTTCAATTCCCTATCTTGTGAGGAGGACCTTTGCAACAATGTAGCGCCCAGGCCCACATTGCTTGCGTCACTTCTCACGACAAATTCTTGATTCAAGTCAGGCAATTGCAATACTGGCCTGCTTGTGAGTTTTCCTTTTAACTCCTGGTAAGCCAATTCACACTGTGCAGACCAGTTTATTGTATCAGGTTGTCCCTTTCGAGTTAAATCCGTCAGAGGAGCACATATAGAGTTAAAATTTTTAATGTACTTTTGGTAGAAACCACACAATGACACAAAAGATCGCACATCTTTCTTTGTTTGTGGCCTAGGTGCTCTTTTCAGTTTCTCCAGATTATTGGGGTCAGGGGTCATGCTACCCTGATGTACGGTATGTCCCAAGAATTCCAACTCTTTACACCCAATACAACATTTTGTTGGTCTAGCAGTCAAGTTAGCGTCTCTGAGTCTATCAAACAGCATATTCAAAGAGTTAACCTTTTCCTCAAAAGTTTCAGTAGCAATGAAAATATCATCCATGAAATTCGAGATACATGGATTTTTCAGGGGATCCAACAATTTTCGCATCATCCTAGAAAACACACTCGGGGCATTTTTCAACCCAAACGGTAGCATGTTGAA
The DNA here is from genome assembly GCA_024509875.1 of Oreohelix idahoensis. Classification (NCBI taxonomy): domain Eukaryota; kingdom Metazoa; phylum Mollusca; class Gastropoda; order Stylommatophora; family Oreohelicidae; genus Oreohelix; species Oreohelix idahoensis. The sequence continues at coordinate 140,262 of JAMPIV010005329.1, forward strand.
CTCATAATGACCTTCCGAGGTGCTAAATGCTAAGTAAGGTCGAACCTCAGGCTTTACTGGAATTTGATAATAGCCTTTGCTAAGATCCACCTTGGAAAAATATTTTGCCTTGTTCAGCCTGGCAAAAAGTTGCGTAGTATCAGGTAATGGATCCACCTGATCTTCTGTGACAGCATTCAGTTTCCTGTAATCGATGCGCAGTCTATGTTCTCCCGATGGTTTCCACAACAAAACCACACAGGAACTATAAGGAGACTCACTGTGAGAAATAATCCCTTCTTGTAACAAATAATCTATCTCCTCTTTCAAAGCTTTTTCCTTAGCGAACGGAATAGAATAAGGCCGCATACAGATGGGTGTTGGGTCTAGTAGTTTCATATCATATTCCAACAAATTTGTGTGCCCCGGCTTATCCGTTAACACGTCTGTATGTTTCTCCAGGACCTTTTGAATCCTCTCCCTTTGTCCTTTTGTCAGGTGATTACTGATCTTCACCTGTTCAAACGTTTCACCGGGCTTCAGTGGATATTCAGCTGAGGCGAGAGGTTCATTTTTCATTTCGGTGGCAATTGACAAGGCCATTAAGTGTGTTCCTTCCTTGATTTGTCTGTCCAGATATTTCTTCAAAAGGTTCACATGATAGACTTTTTCCTTTCTCTTTTTGTCTATCTTGTAATTTGTTCTGGATACCTTTTCCAAAACTGTATATGGACCTTGCCATCCGATCTGAAGTTTATTGTTGCTGCCTGGTAAAAGAAGAAGCACCTTCTCCCCTACAGCAAGCTACCTTTCCTTCGCTTTTTTGTTATAATAAGTAGCATGCTTTTTCCTGGCTTGTCTCAAATTATCATTTGCCAGTTTCCAACTAGTTTTTAAACGAGTGGTCAGTTCGTTCACATATTGGTATGATGAGGTAACAGTCTCTTCTGCCTTCTCATCTGTCCACGTCCTTAATAAGGCTTCCAGTGGACCTTTTATTGGTCTCCCAAATAACAGGGTTGCAGAAGCCATCCCGGTTGAATTATTTGGAACTTCCCGATAAGCAAACAATGCAGCGGGCAAATATTGGTCACACGTATCAGGTTTCTCATGTGCCAGCTTTCTCAGAATAGAAATGAGAGTCCCATTGAACCTCTCTACCTGGCCGTTCCCTTGGGGGTGATACGGACTACAATGAAAGTGCTTGGCTTGAAATAACCTAAAGACTTCTTCTGTTAGTTTCCCCTTGAACTGAGAGCCGTTATCAGTCAAGATTTGATGCGGGAATCCTAACCTTGTGAATATAGTAAGTAATGCCTCTGCCACATGTTTCGAATCGATTGACGACAGGGCTACCGCCTCTCCCCACATAGAACAAGTGTCCACCAAAGTAAGGATGTAACTGTTCCTCCTCTTGGTCCGAGTGAGAGGTCCCACAATATCCACTGCAACTCTCTCAAAAGGTGTTCCCACTATGGGCATTTCCCCTAGAGTTGCTGGAGCAGTCCAATGCTTCGGAGCTACTCTCTGACATTCTGGACATGATTTTACATATCTCTTTATGTCTTCCGTTATCCCTGGCCATAAATAATGACAAGCTATACGCTGTCCGGTTGCGCTGATCCCCATGTGACCACTAAAGGGAACTGCATGTCCTAATTCCAACACTCTCTCCCGATATGAAGTTGGAAGTACCAGTTGGCTGTGACCATTTGTTCCATTTCCGGTCTTCCTGTACAACAATTTGTTCTTCATATAATAATCCCCTTTGCTTGGAGGTGTGTGGCATTTAGGTAATTTCTTAAAGCAAGGCTTGAGTGTACTATCTTCAGCCTGTGCCTTCCTCATCTCCTCTGGATGAGTATTTATCGGCTCATCTTCTTCTTTTCTGGATTGTGAACGGGTCTGGGTTGCTGCCAGAACCACAGGTCTCTTGGGATTTCCCAAGAAGACATAACGACATCCCAATATCAGAGGGTAAATGGGTGCGTCTATCACTGCTGCTCTGATTATCCCTTCCACATAGCGAGTTTTCACTGTTATCCTTGCAATGGGAAGTTTCATGAGTGGTAGGTCCTTGGTCGCCCCTTGAATCTCCACTGTTTCTGTGGTATACTGATCCGGGTTCACCAAGTGCGCACTCACAATGGAATCGAAATCCAAACCGGTATTGTAAAGGCACCTAATTGTGACTCCATTACATACCACGTCCTCACATACTGGGGGATGATAAGATTCCTGCTGTCCAGTAGGTTTTACCTTTTCTTCCTTTTTCCCCAACTTCATAGCAGCACATCCAGAAGGTTTCCTTGTACAAAATTTGGTGTCATGACCCTCTCTCTTACACCATTTGCAATAGTATCTATTTTGATAAAGGGGTTTTCTTTCCTCATATTTCCTGTCATTGAACTGTGAGTTTTTATGTTTATTATCATTGCGTGGCCTATCAAAATTTGGCTTAAACTTGTTACCCTGATCTTTATTATCAAACCTATTTGAGTTTTGTGGGGCCCTATAATTATCTACATGCTTCTTTTTAGTGCCAGCTACCTCTGCCTGCGCTGCCTGACACCTCTCAGCGACATTAAGTAACTCACCCAGCCTCTCTGCACCCTGTTCCATGAGAAACTTTCTCAAGTCTGGAGCCATGGACTCTCTCAATTGCTCAATAAGGATCATTTCTTTAAGATCTTGGGTTTTCCCCAGAGCAGTCCATTTCTCCAAGTAAGTCTCCAACCGTGCAGAGAACTGGTGATAAGTCTCACCCGACAGTAGCTTGGCATTTCTAAACTTTTTCCTGTAAAATTCACCATGCTTTTCGTATCTTAACAATAGAGCCTGCATAACATGTCATAATTGTCTTGGTCATCCCTGCTCATTTTTGAAAAAAACTTCATAAGCTGTTCCCCGAAGACCTTGGGATAACTTCAAGCTCCATCTTTCTTTTTCTAGCCCATAAGTTGTAGTTAATACCTCATACCTACTTAGATATGATTCAATGTCATCATCTCTCTCAACAAAATAATCTAAATGAAACCCCATAGCTGAGTTAGAGGCCCCCTGACTAGCAGTCGTATCAGAGGTAGAGGGGCTGTGACCATTTTCAGGAGCATGGCCTTGCAACTCCAACTCCCTTAGTCACAACTCATGCTCCCTCTGCAACCTTTTCTCTTCTGCTTCCCTTTCGGCAGCCAATCTATTTTCTTCTGCTTCCCTTTCTAATCTTTTATCTGCTGCTTCCCTTTCGGCAGCCAATCTCTTTTCTTCTGCTTCCCTTTGCAGTCGTTTTTCTTCAGCCTCCAATTTTCTCTCCTCCAATTGGAGCCTCTTGATCTCAGCCTCTCTATCAGCCTCTAAGGCCCTAGCCTCCTTCTCAGCCTCAATTTGTAAACGTTTATTTTCTGCCTCTCTATCTAACTCTAATTTCTTCATCTCTCTAGCATCTTCTAACTGCATTCTCCTCTCTTCAGCTAACCTATGTTCTTCCCTAGCAATAAACTTATCACATTCTTAGGTGACAGTCAATCAAAACTTGACCTTCCATATTCATCTCTTTCGCAGTCTGCACAGCAGCAGAGCGAAACTTGGCCAAATCCACCATCTGATAAATACTAAAATGTTCTAAATCAATTTCTAAAACAAGTACAATTTTAATTAATTAATCCAGACTCTGACACTTCATCAATTCCCAAATCTTGGGCAATATTAATAATGGGGATTCCCTGGGTAAATATAAATGTTGTGATAGCTAAAACCCAGACCAGGACTACCTAATATAGGTAGTACTAGAAGTTCCTATCCCGGACAAGCCTACCAATTTATATAGCAAATGTAATTTTTGCTGGGGAGGTTAAGATGTTATACCTAACAAGAAAGATAGTTGTGTCTGTGTTAACTGTGTGAGGTCAAGCACATGTAGGTCCCTGACTATAAAAGGAATGATGATGATGATGATATATCGATCAGGGAACCTAACGCTACCTCCCTAGATCTCACACAGTCCGTATTTTGATTCTAGTGGCTGGTGTATGATGTCTCTAGTGTCTAGGGGTGAAATGAAGATGATGGAACATCAACACAATACACTTTAACTCACCAAAAGAAAATGAATAAGACGGTGGTTAAAGTTTTCTTTTAAAATTTGAATGTTTTTTTCTTTATACAATTTAATCTGCCTGTCCCGCCAACTTCTTTTGGACAGGTCTTTGAAAATGAGGAAATATATTTACATATAATGTTGTAACTAAAAATATGGACTCTTTGTCCTATGAATATATGTTAATATAGAGTTCCTGTAGGTGTATTCACAGACTAATACTGTAATAGTTGCTAGTGATTGTCATTTGTTATGAGGAGCTGTTGTTTTCATCATGCCCCATATAATTCAATGTTATTTTGATAGGAACTATTTTCTTAGGATGAAATGTCAGAGGTCCCAGCTGATAACATGTCACCTGGGATTCTTGGTAGGTCGAATATATGTCAGTATATGAATGTAGATCAGCACCCACACGTAAGCTCCTTCAGGCTATCAGCTGACAGCTTAAACTTTATATTGGAGACTTTACACCCACTCATCAGGTTTCCTGTCACCGGATGGTAACAGGAAATAAAACTCTGCAATAAAAAGACACCCTGGCCTTTTCAACCTGATCATAACTTCTTATCCCTATATATACATGACGGTATGGGGTCAGCCTCTTGTGCATTCATGTGCATCAGCCCCTAATTTATGACTCACACCCTTCTGTGACCACACCACAGGTCCCTATGGCAGATACGCCACTGTACTTTTACATAGTTTGCTTTAATGCAATAACGTGGAGTAACCACATCTCCTTTTATATGGTTTTCTTCTTCTTTTCTTTTATAACTTATAAACGCTCTAGGCATGTTGAAAAGTGTTCATAGAACACAGAGGCTTCCTAACATTTCCAATACAAAATATTAATACAAAATCATAATAATATGCAACAGTCAAATACAGTTCAATGTGAGGACTCAATAATGTTTGCTTCCGGCATGTCCTTCACTTTTCCACAGCAGTATCTGACTTTTTCAGTTTTAATCAAGCATGTAAATACATAAAGCATTCTTACCACTAGTTCAAAGAAATATGTCACAAATAACGTTGACTGGCAAAGAATATGGCCTCAGTTTTGCTCTGCTTCGTCCAGATAGTGAATTAGTATTTAATTTTACAAGTTATCACATCTGATCTCAACGTAGTTGTTTGAATAAAATTTGCTAGTCAAATGGCCACGAGACCACTATGCCTTTTGCCAATATCTATTAGAGCCGACCAATGAAAGCAGGCACTACTACATCTTTTTGAATTTAGTTTTGAAAAAAAAAAAACAATTCCAAACAAACTATGTGCCTCGTAGTCCATTGGTCAGTCTGCATTAGTTATGCCAATAGAAAAAGATGTTTCGTTTTAGTTACATTTTCCTATTCCCCCCCCCCCCCCCTTTTAACTCCTATATTCTTATACCAATTAATAGAATTTGAATTACTACAATGCCTCTTTTTTTAAACTAGCGTCCCCAATAACGTTATGTGTAACGAGCAAGAACAACAGTCTGTCTGGTCAAGCGTTCATAGACATTTAGTATTTTCTCAATAACTTGGCTAATACTTGGACTACCATATTTTTTAAAACATATTTTTGCTCAGGGGACTCTAAGCTATACTACCATATGACTTTTATGGTCAGTTTCAGTATGGTTTAGATTTTCAAGTTTTGTTCCTGTCAATCGTCAATATTAACTTTTACACAAGTCGACCATCCCCCCCCCCCCCCCGCGTCTTTAACATTTTCCTCACTATTCAAAAAACCAACTAGTTTGAGTGACGTCATAATATTACCGCTAGGAGGAAATGAAAAATTGTCTGTGTGTTTGCCTCTGTTGGCTTTGCCCACAGAATGTATATATTAAAGAGACCGCGTGCAGAGCGAAGAGGGGTTTTTCAAAACTTTGGTAGTGTTTTGCGTTAATTATTACCATCGTCTCGTTCTTACTACTGAGAACTGTCCGAATTACTACAAATGTTAGTGTTAAAGTTAACATATTACGTTAATTCAAACGCCAGTTTGGTCTCACAGTTCTAGCAAGTTGTTAATTACAAGCTTTTCCCCCGTTTCGTGCAGCAGATCGGCGAGATGTTAAAAGGTTTATTATACGTTTTCGAAACCGAAACTAAAAGCGTGTTTGATTTTTACGGCGGGTCATTTTCTTAGCATTCCCACTGCATAAAAGGCATCGCCCTACTGGCGTTGAAGATGAAACCAGTCAGACACCTGAGGGCTGGTGTATTTATTCATCATAAGTCTAAAATCTTACTGAAATAAGCGATTATCTCACAGATTTTACTACAACGGGGTTCTTGAAGATTTTGCCCGCTTCTGAAGATCAAAGAGCCCAGGGGTTTTTCTGACTCCCTTGAGTACGAACTTCAAAGGGTCTGTGGTTTTTCACGTGCTGTCTGTCAGGTATGGTATGATTGACAGATAAGCTCGGGTGAGAAAACTAGATAAACAAACATGATTCGCTACCTGTTATGACTGACATGTCACGCACGTTTGTAAACTTCGTTTGATTATGTTCAAAGAAAAGAGGCGTGGGTAAAAAAGTGAGTAAACACAGGCTGTAAATGCCTGGTTTTTGCTAGCAAATCATAGAACGTTATGAGATCACAAAAAGACTGTCAGATTACTGTAGGCTCTCTTTCCATCATACGTCACACACAGTTACCTGATTTTTGGATCAAAACCTCATAGCGTCACTCTCCGGTGTACCCAACTGTAAATTGGTACCTGATTTCTCTTGAGCTAGGGAAGGAAAAGGCAGCAAGGAAGGGAACTTATCATCCCAGCTTTAAAAAAAATGCTGGACCTAATATGGTGAAATCTGTAACACTTCGCTCCACTATGGCAGTATCTACTATATGACTAACTTTACTTTTTTTTGTCTTTTTAAAATAGGACTTATCTATTTAAATTTACACATATTTCCAGAAAAAAATGTGCTATAAAAGATTAAGTGAAGTAGTATATTCACAGCCAATCTCCAGCTATATAAAGTTGTTATATCCCCTTAACTCATCCAGGTTTTGGTTTGGGCTTAGCCAAACGTCTCCATGAGAAAGGATTCACTGTGTTTGCCACTTGTTTGACTTTCGAAAGTGATGGTGCAAAGTCTTTGAAAAATCTGGGATCAGACAGGCTGAAAGTCATACAGTTGGACATCACCAATGATGACAGCGTGGCCAGGTGTCAGAGACTTGTCAGAGAGGAATCTTCAAATACAGGTGAGTGGTCATCCATGTGAGTGAGTGAAGGAGGAAGCAAATTAGTGAAGTAGGAAGATGGCCTCTAGGTTCTTTGAAAGTGATGGGGAGAGATTAAGTAGAAAAAATGTTCTTTGGTTGGGTCACAGTTTTGTAAATTTTAAAGCCAAAATTGCAATTTAGAATTGTACACATTTGTCCAGTCATAGAACAACATATTTGGACTAAAAACATAATTGTAGCTTAAGAAGCATTATCAGAAAGCTTACTTACTTTTACTTTTTCCTTCCACTATTGCTGTGAAGTGTAATGTGAAGTGTAATGTGCAGCTTAAGTTTCCATTCTTGAGCCAAGTGTGTTGCCTTGGCTGCTGTGAGCTCGCCTTGTTGTAGGACGTCTGTGATGTTGTATATCCATCTGCCTCTTGGTCTTCTGTGTGCACTGAACCCAGATCTTCTAGTGTTGTAGGTGTGTAGTGGTAATTTATCCAGCTATATTCTCATGTAATGGTCAAACAACTTGATTTTCTGTATCTCTATATATTCAGTTTGGTCGGGGACCATGTTTGACACCAATCACAAAGAGTTGGTAAGAAAATACTAGTTATCATCTATTATTTAGTTTCCATACTGATAGTCTGATGTTTGAGAAGTGGTGACAGTTGGTAAGTCACTGCGATATTCTGATGTTTGAGAAGTGGTGACAGTTGGTAAGTCACTGTGATATTCTGATGTTTGAGAAGTGGTGACAGTTGGTAAGTCACTACACTGGCTATGTGACATCTTGTTTCAATTTCTCTGTAAAATTTTCAGTGAAAATGCTTCCAAGGTATTTAAACTCTCGAACCTGTTTAAGCTTGATGTTGTTGACATGTATCATAAGTAGATCATTGGCGATCTGCTAATGTTCATAGTTTCTCGCCTTAATGTGTTGATCTTCCACTGTTACGGACTTCTGAATACTAGATGTTATGGACTGTAACTTCTATCTCCAGATATTAGAAGCCCATTGGACGTGAGTTACTGAGTTGCTTTCCAATAATTCTTTAGGTATTATATTCATCTCTACCATTTCGGCTTACAGTTCAATTGCAGATTTCGAGCCGTTATTGTGTGATTCAATGTTATTATTTAATTCAGTGTCGTTCATTACTTCGTATTAATTCTCCAGCACTGTTGTATTATTTTATGAGTAATCTTGTAAATATAAATGTGATAGTCTGTACTGACCTTGCAAGGGTTATCTCAACAGTCACAGCACATTAGTAAACTTGAATAATTCAGGCAATTAACAAGTTCCATTGACGACTGAATATTTTAATACATGTCCTTTTTCCAAATGAATACAGGAACGTTTTCACACAACTAATATTGGCATTAAAACATAGTTTTAAGGATCTACTCAATGTTCATCCTACAGACATTGCACGTCTGTGTTAACCGTTAATTCTATAGCGTCCTTGAGTTTGCAACCAACTCTTTCGAATCCGTTAAGTGGAATTATTATCATTAGGAAATGATATCCTTATTTCATATTCATGTATTCTGTCTATGTCCACTTATTCAATTACTTTGGCTTTCATAGCCAGGCGTTAACTGCCATAAATATAATATCCTTGCGAAACGTATCTTACGCTATTCACGATTATCCTTGAGACGCTCTGGTCCTATACTTCTGACTTGATTAGCTTTTCCAGCATAATCTACACGGATTCTTACGCTATTTATAATTCACAGTGGATATCCCACTTTATACATATTCCTCATCAGTGGCTATGCCACATATATTATACACATTCCATAAGTGGCTCTGCCACACTTTGAACACTGCCGGAGGGCTCTATGGCCATATGTGGACTGCGGTTACTAGGCTTGACGCGTCATACATCGATTTGCGCGATTTCCAGTATTAATTCAATTGAGGTGTCTCGAGGTGCAACCATGCGAATGTTTGCAACCATTCACATGCTTGCAAACTCCGAAACAATCCTCAACATCATCCCCCTCGCTCCCAAACGTGACACTCGTGGCACGTGTGAGAGTGGTGGCGAAGAGATGTTACGGACTGTAACTTCTATCTCCAGATATTAGAAGCCCGTTGGATGTGAGTTACTGAGTTGCTTTCCAATAATTCTTTAGGTATTATATTCATCTCTACCATTTCGGCTTACAGTTCAATTGCAGATTTCGAGCCGTTATTGTGTGATTCAATGTTATTATTTAATTCAGTGTCGTTCATTACTTCGTATTAATTCTCTAGCAGTGTTGTATTATTTTATGAGTAATCTTGTAAATATAAATGTGATAGTCTGTACTGACCTTGCAAGGGTTATCTCAACAGTCACAGCACATTAGTAAACTTGAATAATTCAGTCAATTAACAAGTTCCATTGACGACTGAATATTTTAATACATGTCCTTTTTCCAAATGAATACAGGAACGTTTTCACACAACTAATATTGGCATTAAAACATAGTTTTAAGGATCTACTCAATGTTCATCCTACAGACATTGCACGTCTGTGTTAACCGTTAATTCTATAGCGTCCTTGAGTTTGCAACCAACTCTTTCGAATCCGTTAAGTGGAATTATTATCATTAGGAAATGATATCCTTATTTCATATTCATGTATTCTGTCTATGTCCACTTATTCAATTACTTTGGCTTTCATAGCCAGGCGTTAACTGCCATAAATATAATATCCTTGCGAAACGTATCTTACGCTATTCACGATTATCCTTGAGACGCTCTGGTCCTATACTTCTGACTTGATTAGCTTTTCCAGCATAATCTACACGGATTCTTACGCTATTTATAATTCACAGTGGATATCCCACTTTATACATATTCCTCATCAGTGGCTATGCCACATATATTATACACATTCCATAAGTGGCTCTGCCACACTTTGAACACTGCCGGAGGGCTCTATGGCCATACGTGGACTGCGGTTACTAGGCTTGACGCGTCATACATCGATTTGCGCGATTTCCAGTATTAATTCAATTGAGGTGTCTCGAGGTGCAACCATGCGAATGTTTGCAACCATTCACATGCTTGCAAACTCCGAAACAATCCTCAACATCCACAGATTGAATTAAGTGAGTCTATGTTTTTGCAATTTGTTTTCATCATCATAAATAAAGACTTTAGTCACCTGCAAAAAAGTAACTCATTCAGTGAGTTGTATTCTTTACTTTCTGTTTTCTTCATCTTCTGGGTTTGCTTCTAGGTTATCAGAAAGCAAATTAAAAAAATATTATAATGCAGATAAGTCAAGTGATGTTAAAAATTGTAGCATAGTGAGATGTCTTTATACAAATTTTGTTTTCCAGGTCTCTGGGGCCTTGTTAACAATGCTGGATTAAACGTAATGGGGGATGTAGAATTGACCACAATGGAGCAGTATTTGACTGTAGGAAATACTAATCTGTATGGGATGGTGAGAATGTGCAAGGCATTCTTACCCGTGCTTAGGCAGGCCAAAGGTGAGTTTTGCTTGGACCAAATGTTTGCTTAGACCAAAGTTAAGTTTGCTTAGACATGCCAAAGATGAGTTTGCTTGGACCAAAGATAAGTTTGCTTAGACCAATGTAGCACATCTCATGGACAGATAAGAAAACAAAAAAGAGGTCATAGAAGAGCTAGGAATGAAAAGAGAATTAATGAAGATCAAATTTAGACAGCTAAATATTTTGACCATATAAGAAGACATAACAGTGAAGACCATAATGGAAGGCAGTTGAAGGGAAAGGTGCAAGATGAAGACAGTGATGTAAGTGGCAAGATAACATCAAGAGATGGGTAGGAAAGAGCCTGTCAGAATGCACCATCAAGACAAGAGACAGAAGACAGAAATCCATTGCTGTTAATCTTCATTGTGGAGATGACTAGATCAAAGTTAAGATTGTTTAGACAGGCCAAATGTGAGGTTACAAAAACCACCAGCATGTGGCAATTTCCTTTAGCAAAACAAATGCCAGCAGGCAAACTTCATCTCAGGGAACGTCGTCTTTTACAACACATTGAAACCAAATGTGTCTTTCAGAGAATGCATGTTGTTGTGCCAGCCCCTTCCACCTCCTCTCAGACCTACAATCTCAGTCATTGCTTCACTTACGGAGTCTTTTCTTCAACAACATTCGTTGTTACTTCGTTATTCTATTTCTAGTCCACACACTCAACGGAAAACTTTATGATTATACAAGTATAAATGAATGTCTTGCTTATGGATCTGCATGTCCAGAATACATCTTTACATCTTCCTAATCTCATGGCAAATTAGAACATTGAAAATCTGAGGCTTATGAATTGTAGAAGCTGCAGCGAAAATTGCTACAAAGGCAAGTAGCACGTCCAGAAAACACAACACACCAGATAACAGAAACGTGATATAGAGAAATACTCGTAGTACGTACTTGGAAAATTTGAATCCATTCTGTCCAAGTGATATTGTAGCCTTGCAGCCAGAGACATGCAAGAGAAATAGGCCAACAGAACACCTCCAGATCTCCATTCGCACTTCTTCAAAATGAAATTAGAATTTACGCTTGCTGTTTCTGTATCCATGTAACTTCTTAACACATTAACTACCGAATTGAAAAACACACTGTGGCCGAATTAAATTTTTTTCCCCATTTTCATCCTGTAGGTGTTTGCACAAAGTAAGCTGTAGTTTTCGTATTTGTTTACACATTTTAATGAATTACACGTCATTTTAAAGATAAATGAATGTACTATTACAATAAACACCGGTTGTAACTCTAATAGAGGTTGTTGCTATTAAACGGCCCTCCGATGGCCGAGGACTTGCAATATTTTCATAATTATAACTGCTTGCGCCCCATCTCTATCAAAACACAATTTCAATCAATGTGCACACCGTTTTCACTCTTGTCCTCGTCACTAGATCTATCAGTCAATTGTTGAAACACATTTCTATCCTATTCAGCCGTTAGATGAGATGTACACGCATTTTTTGTAGTCCTATCACTAGTTGCCACGGTAAACAGTTTTACACGATTTGGTAACTAACCCAAAATGCTGAAAAATATGAACATAATATCAATTTTCCAGTGTTCTACAACAACCATGCTTTGGGAATTTGTTTTCCGGTGGCAACTTAAAATCTCGAACCAGATCAGAGAGTGTTTCAGTACATTTTTCATTCAATTTATTACTAAAATTAGATTGGCGCTCTGAGCGGCTTGCGGTCCAAATGTGATTATTTTGTGAGCCGCTGACAGCGGCTTGCGGTAGTAAATGTGTTAATGTAGGTAGTTTGTTGGCTTATCTGAATATATGTAATTTTTAAATGGAGGTAGTTGGTAGGTCTATCTAATTTGGTGTAATTTTTAAATGTTGGTTCTGGCCTGTCTTTATTCAAGTAATTTTTATAAAGGGAAGTAGCTACTTGGCCTATCTTCAGCTTAACTTATTCACTTCTGAGAATGTTCTCGGAAACAAGATATTGACCACATGGTTTCCTCCATGGGCCATAGCCCAGACTTCTTTCACTGCACATAACGTTATGGAGCTCTGATAGGACAGATAAGAGATATTCCTTGTATTGTGGAAGTTGATCACCAAGTGCCATCTTCACATCAAAGGTCAGCTGCAGTGGATCTCCAGTGTCTTCTGTCTCTTGTTTTGATAGTACACTCTGAAAGACTCTTTCCTATCCATCTCTTGATGTTATCTTTGCACCAATAGCACGGTCTTCTTCTTGCACGTTTGCCTTCGACTCCGCCTTCTGTTTTGGTCATCAGTAAGGTGTTATGTCTTTTTACTTGGCCAAAATATTTTAGCTAATTTTGATCTCCTTCATGAATTCTCTTTTTATGGTTGGCTTTCTAGGATCTCTTTATTAGTTCTTTCTCTTTCCACAAGACCTGCCCTGGAAGTTGCTACTGTGCAATAAATAATTACCCATGAAAATGAGAATCGGGGTTCAGCACTACTACATTGAACTAGTGCTGTTTTATGGAAGTGATGTATGAACAGTGAATAAATGAATGCAAAGCTGCCACTAAGAAGTAGTTTTTTAGAAGGACAAAGACAATACCATGGACAGCTAAGAAGTAGTTTTTTAGAAGGACAAAGACAATACCATGGACAGCTAAGAAGTAGTTTTTTAGAAGGACAAAGACAATACCATGGACAGCTAAGAAGTAGTTTTTTAGAAGGACAAAGACAATACCATGGACAGCTAAGAAGTAATTTTTTAGAAGGACAAAGACAATACCATGACAGCTAAGAAGTAGTTTTTTAGAAGGACAAAGACAATACCATGGACAGCTAAGAAGTAATTTTTTAGAAGGACAAAGACAATACCATGGACAGCTAAGAAGTAGTTTTTCAGAAGGACAAAGACAATACCATGGACAGCTAAGAAGTAGTTTTTTTAGAAGGACAAAGACAATACCATGGACAGCTAAGAAGTAGTTTTTTAGAAGGACAAAGACAATACCATGGACAGCTAAGAAGTAATTTTTTAGAAGGACAAAGACATTACTATGGACAGCTAAGAAGTAATTTTTTAGAAGGACAAATACAATACCATGGACAGCTAAGAAGTAGTTTTTTGGAAGGACAAAGACAATACCATGGACAGCTAAGAAGTAATTTTTTAGAAGGACAAAGACAACACCATGGACAGCTAAGAAGTAATTTTTTAGAAGGACAAAGACAACACCATGGACAGCTAAGAAATCTGTCAGAGCACATGAATGCTTTGATGCAGGAATCTTAAAAGAGGACCAGCTGCAGTGGTTGCTTCATGCTCCATTAGGAGTAAAATGGAAGAAAAAAGTAATCATCATTAAATAATCATTTTGCTCTTGTTATATAGTTATTTTGTTCTTGTTATATACTGTTTAGCTGAATGAATACAGAATAGTCTCACCAATCTAAACATCATCTGGAAATTGTGGTATTCTACCTTAGTCCTCTAAATTAAATAATACAAGACACCTGTCGTTGTAACAATTATTACACACAGAGATACAACATGTCTAATGTCTCACAATGGCCATTATTCCAAGAGCCTTAACGGGAAGAAGTATAGTAACACCAGATGGCGGAACAAGCAAAGGCATCAGTAAGTCAAATGAATAAAGCCAGAATAACCTTCGCCAATCTAAACATCTGGAAATCCTCCCAGTACAGTACAAACACTAAATTAAAAAGATATGAGAGCTGCATAATTTCTGTACGGTGCAGAATGCTGGAGAATAACAGAAAAGGAAATGTCCCCATTGTTCTCTTTCCACACAACCTGCCTAAGGAAAATTCTTTGAATTTTCTGGCCAAACACCATCACCAACCAAGAACTGCTAACTCAGAGCCACCAAGAAGACATGTGCACCATCATAGTGGGTAGATGCTGGAATTGGGTTGGCCACATCCTCAGAAGAGACCCTGATACCATCACCAGAACTGCCATGCAATGGACTCCAGAAGGATGGCGAAAGCAAGGACGGCCAAAGTTCACCCGGGGAGAACTGTGGAGGCAGAGATGCTAAGCATGAACCAGAGCTGGGACACCACATGAAAGATGGCTGTCGACTGAGCAAAGTGGAGACAGTTTGTTGCTGCCCTACAAGATGCCACCAGGTGTGATGGCCACTGATTGCTTTGTCAGTCAGCGGCCAAGGACCATAGAAGAAAGAAGATACACTGTTTGATTATATTATTCAGTTCCCTTTGTCTGTCTGTTCTCAAACACTTGTTCTATAGTAATGTTACAGTACTGTGAACATTTGGTGACACTGGCAAACAGTTTTCTAACTGTTGTTACTAGAAAAGACAGAGAAATAGAGATGGCAAAGTAAAATTCAAGATGGAAGACAAGAGAGGATATGGTGAGAATTCAGTGGGAACGTAAAATGAAGTGTGGAGGAAAGAGAAAATATGTTGGAAATTCATGGCAAAGTAGAATGCAGTTTGGAAGACAAGAGAGGATATGTTGAGAATTCAATGGTAAAGTAAAATACAGTATGGAAAGCCAGAAAGAAAATGTTGAAAATTCAATGTGAATGTAAAATGCACTATGGAAGACAGGAGAAAACATGGTGAGAATTCAAAGGCAAATAAAATGCAGTATGAAAGACAAGAGAAAATATATTTTTATGGAAACAGTGTAGTATGAGAGATATAAATCTTCTGTGAAAGTGAATAGCAGTGAATAAGAGGAAATTATGGTTGAAAGCCAGGTGGAGATTCTGTTTTCTGTTAAATGCAGCTGAATTGTCTGTACTTATAATATAATTTGTTAGGTAATAAATAAGTAAATAAATATAGTTAATTAAAAGGTACTTGTAGGACAGAAAGTGGAAAACGAGACAATAGAAAATAAATATAAGTGATAGGCTTACCGGGAATCGAGCCAAGGACCATCCAAACAGTGCCATTGAGTGCCTGTTAATTACCTATATTTATTTATTACTCACAGGACTCAGGTTTCCTTTATTATTTATTTATTAGGTAGAATTGTGAATGTGACTAGCGTGAAGGGCTTGTGTGCCATTCCCAGCTGTGCTTCATACACCATGGCCAAGTTTGGAGGTGAGGCATTCTCTGAGACACTGCGTCAAGAGATGAGTCAGTTTGGAGTCAAAGTCAGCATTATTGAGCCGTGCAATTTTGGAGGGGCAACAGGGTGTTTGAATGAAGCAGCTGTAAGTAATTCTTAACCAGGTGTTTCATAAGATCAAACTGTGTGTCCTTGCCCATTCTGTCAGTTTGTGACGTCATTTATTTCTTTCTTGCAGTCCGTATCTATTGGTCACATCTTTCACCTGTTTATGATTAATTTTTTTTAAAATTTGATGATGAGAAATATCCCACTCAACCTCTGAAGGGTTATAATTAGAATATATAATGTTTTAAATTCCAAATAATATCAATAATTGCAGATACTTGAAAGTGGCATCACATCTCCTGTCCAATCATTGCAAATGAGTAAATAAAAATTATTGAATTTGTATGCATAAAAAAAAAAAAAAAAAAAACCAAACGAACAACTAAAAAGAAAAAAAGAGATAAAACTAAACAAAGCAAAACAAAACCAAACATAAAAAGGCAAACAAAACACCAAACAAAAATAGTAAAGGGGGGGGGGGGGGGGGGGGATGTAAAGGCCTGGGTTGTTTAGTAAGATATTTAATTGACTTTAATTTGTGATAAGTAATATGTTTTATATATATTCATATACAGATTTTGCTACAAATATATTTTTATATATTCGTGATTAACTGTTGCACTGAAATCTTCAAGTGTTATCTTTTGGGTTTTGCATTGGGCCAGAGATATGTCAAGTTCATTGTAGATTGTGTCATTATTTTTTTCTGGTCTGTCAGCCACTACATCACACAAACTGACTAATATGAGGTTTTGGATGAGGCTGGTGCTGGCAATCTCATCATATTAAACAAACTAGTGTTAAAGCCTGTCATAAGATGGGAATTACGAGGGGCGTTCAGAAAGTAATGCACCACATCGTTTTTCTCAGCTAATAATAAAGATAGAAGCATGAAATTTTGCACACTTCAAATATGGCATGTGCCAATTGTGTGCCCCAAATTGCATCGCAACTGGCCAAATAATACGGCTGCCCTAAACCGTTGAAATGGAGCGTGTTAGCAACTTGCGTTATAAACGGCGAATTGTGATAGAATTTCTCGTTGCAGAGAAGGAAACTGTTGTGAATATTCACAAGCGTCTATGCGATGTGTATGAAAGTTTTGCAGTCGACAGGAGTACAGTCAGTCGCTGGGTTCAGAGAATCAAAGAATCAGGAAGTGGAGATACGGAGCTGCTTGATCGGCCACGCTGTGGATGTCCTGCCACAGCCACCAACGCAGAAATGTTGAAATGCGCTGAGGGCATTATTCTTACTGATAGGCGAATCACTACTCAACAATTGGCCTTACAGCTGTCAGTCAGCATTGGTAGTGCAAATGCAGTTATAAAAACTCTCGGATTTTCTAAGGTTTGCGCAAGATGGGTTCCTCGAAGTCTCACAAATGACCACCGATTGCAAAGGAAAGCAATTTCTTCTGAATTGTTGGAGCATTTCAATGCTGATAGAGAGAACTTTTTGGCTAAAATCGTTACAGGTGACGAAACCTTGGCACATCATTTTGAACCAGAGACAAAAAGACAGTCAATGGAGTGGCATCATCCACAATCACCAAGAAGAAAGAAATTCAAGACAATTCCTTCAGCTGGAAAGGTCATGATCACTGTCTTTTGGGACATTGAAGGTGTGATTCTTGTGGACGTTATGCCATGAGGAGAGACAATCAATTCGCAAGCTTACATTAAGACATTGAAAAAAACTCAATCAACGTTTTCACAGAGTTCGGCCGCACAATAATCCAACAGACCTGCTTTTCTTTCACGACAATGCGCGCCCTCACACAAGTCTGGCAACACGGGAAGCAAACACCAAATTGGGTTGGACTGTACTACCCCATCCACCCTATAGTCCCGATTTGGCACCCTCTGATTTTCATTTATTTGGTCCACTTAAAGATGCACTCCGTGGGACAAGGTTTGAAGATGATGAAGGAGTGATTCATGCAGCGAAGAAATGGCTACATGATCAAGACAAAATCTGGTACGGGTTAGGAATACATGCACTTGTTTCGCACTGGCATAAAGCCGTACAAGTTGATGGGGATTATGTTGAATAATACCGATGTTTACATGATATATCCATGTATATTGTGTAGACATTTCATGCTTTTTGAATAAACAGCTCCTGAGAAAAACGATGTGGTGCATTACTTTCTGAACGCCCCTCGTACATTCAAAAGCACCAATACCTAACGGCAGTTTTACTTATTCAAAAGTATTTTTTAAAATCACTGTGCATCACCACAGTACACGAACAACGTAGCAGCAGCGAGGATCCCAATGCATGTATATGGGATCACACATTCTATAAATATATTTTTGTGCACACCGTCATTTGCACATTGTTCTTTGGTAAGTGTTACTATTTTTGGGAGAGTACATATAAGGGAAATAATACAATTAATGTCTAACTTTCAACCAAAGTTGCATCCCTTAGTGTTACTGACAGAAAAAGCTGGGATTTTATATATATTGATTGCTACAAAAATCACCACAGCAAGAGCAATGAATGCTTGATGCTGGCTTCCTGTAAGGGGAATAAGCTGTATTGGTGGCTTCAAGCTGCTGAAGAAGTGAGAAGGAAAAATAATGATATGTCAGTCACTGGTGTGTAAATTTAGAAATGTTAAAATTATAACTTGTATAAAATTAACATCTAGTGACCTGCTATTCATTATACGGTAACTGAAAGGGCTGAGATCCAGGCACATCTGAAAAGTAGCCCAAAGTCACCCAAGATAGCTTCTTTTCTTCTTTGATCCTTAGCCGCCGACCGTCAAAGCAGTCTGTGGCCATCACGCCTAGTGGCGTCTTGTAGGGCAACAACAAATTGATTCCACTTTGCTCGGTCGGCGGCCATCCTTCGTACAGTGCCCCAACTCTGGTTCATTCTTTGCATCTCAGCCTCCACAGTCCTCCGCCAGGTTGTTTTTGGTCGGCCTCTCTTTCGTTTTCCTTCAGGGGTCCAAAGCATAGCTGTTCTTGTGATGGCATCGGGGTATCTTCTGAGGACATGGCCAACCCAGCTCCAGCGTCTGCCAGCTATGATGGTGTGCATGTCCTCTTGCTTGCTCCGAGTAAGCAGATCTTGGTTGGTGATGGTATTCGGCCAAAAGATTCGGTGATAGCACTCATCGCAAAAACTGTGTCTGAAAAAAGCCATAGTCACACAGAATGTGTTTGAAAGTTGCACAAAATGTGTTCTAAAATAGCCCAAAGTTACCCAAAGAAACTATCAATTTTTAGAATATTTCAGTTTTCGGGTATTCGTATAAAAGGATATAGACGTAGTAACGAAAAATCTTTTGTTGTTTGTGTTAGTTCTGCATCTTTTATTATTCTAACTACCCTTACTTGTGTATTTTCTCCATATTATACTATTTCATGGTCATCAAGAATGTATTTCCCTGCTCCCATCAGTTGCATTTCAGATAATCTTAACACAGTCGGATTAATGTTTTCCATTTCTTTCTTCCTAGTTTTTCATCCTTGTTTTATACGATCAGAGAGCAGTAACATCTTTAATTTTACAGTAGTTTAATGACTGTTGAGTTTCGTCTTTAGCAACTGATACTCCCTACCAGAGGACGTGGTTCATTTGGAACCCCCATTAACATCATTTATTACCACGCAGAGCTTGCTTTGAGTGTTTGATTGGCAGAGGGGTTAATGCGCTTGCCTCTCATGGCAAAGGCACCTGGTTGCAAACATGGTGGCATCACTCTGCAGTCTACCAAGTTGTAAATGTGTACCTGACTCTGCTTTTGAGTTGTGGAAAGAAAAGGCAGAGAGGAAGGGAAGCTGGAAGTTTCTAACACTTCAATACCTACAGCAGTATCTGCTATGGGACTACATTTACCTGTTAGAACTTGCTTTAGTTCATTACTACAGGTGACAATATGATGGTTGTTTCTCCTTACCTTCCATCAGTTTGCATAAGGTATGCTGCACTATCTTTTGACTGAAAATTCTAACCTGAAAGACGGGAAAGGGGACCAATTAGGCTCCCCCATTTTGCTGGCTGTAATGTCATAAAGCTTTAGTGTTTTATACATATATTAGCCCACAACTACCTCACCTCACACACACCTAACAGAGTCTGAGACTCTGTCAATCAGGGCAGTTATTGTGCCCGACTCTTAGTCCATGCTTCGGAAGGTTCAAAATGGATGGCTTCGGCATGAATGGAAAACATCCATAGAAGCTTTGAAATCTTCAGGAACTGGTGTGGATCTACTGTGGGGACATTGGATATGGATAAGGGAGAGATGCTGAAGATGGACGTATGATAGGATGCATCCGTTGTTTATACAGCCAGTACGCAACAGGAACAGTAGCATTCATACCCTTTAACATATGTTCAGGGAGACTGAGCACCCATGGATCCGGAGTGCAATGATGTCAATTCTGTTCAACAATAACAATAACCCTTTTGATCTAGAGGCCTTTATTTAGTCTTAATAGCTGACCTTTCTTAATGTGTTTCATGAGACCACCATTTGTATCATCAAAATTCCATAATTCTCACCATTTGTACGTCGGTCACATCTAAGGGATGCAACTGTGGTTGAAAGTTAGACATTAATTGTATTGTTTCCCTTATATGTACTCTCCCAAAAATAGTTACACTCAACGAAGAAAAGTCGGTGTAGAACCCAGTTTCACAACATGAAGCGGCACAAAGACAAGCACAGCATCAGTCACAACGAGCAAATCAGTCTGATTGATGCAGAAATTATCACTGGCAGTAATAAGGGAGAACGAGTCATACTTCCTCGCATTGACTTAGAACAGAGCGAGTGCAGTTTGCCATTTAGGATGCGACGTCATCAATTCCCAGTGATTTTAGCATTTGCAATGATGATCAATAAGGCGCAAGGACAATCTTTTGATCACTTAGGAGTTTTCCTTCCTGAACCTGTTTTCGGACACAGCCAGCTCTATGTCGCGCTCACCCGAGGAACAAATCATGAAAACTTGAAAGTTTTTGTTAAAAACACTTTTTATCAGGGAACATTCTTTGAAACAAATCCACGCACTTTCCCCAAAAATGTTGTTATCAAATAACTTTTATATTGAATTAAAAAATATTTTAAAAATATATTACAGTTTTTGATTTACTTCTGTCATTATTGACATAATTGGTCATTTTGATTTGCCCTATTTACAGTGGTTTGACAGATGTGATGCAGTTATTCAAATTATTTGGAATTGAAAACAATATATATCCTAATTATAACCCATCAGAGGTTGAACGGGATATTTCTCATCATCAAATTAAAAATAATAAAAAATAAATCTCAAATGTTTGGACGAAATGAAAGAAGTAATTTCCATGCCTGAAAATGTCATCAAATGTTCAGCTTCTTATCTTAGTTTCCAGCATTTGATTTAAATTTCTATATTGTTTATATTATTCTTGTTTCCTGTCTTTATTGTTCCAAAGCCACTTTGAAGATTTAACAATAAAATTTAGTGAGAATTTATTATCTGAAGAGCTTTAGTTACTGAGGCCAGGACTGTGCTAAGAATCTACTTT
This sequence comes from Oreohelix idahoensis, assembly GCA_024509875.1. Taxonomy (NCBI): domain Eukaryota; kingdom Metazoa; phylum Mollusca; class Gastropoda; order Stylommatophora; family Oreohelicidae; genus Oreohelix; species Oreohelix idahoensis. Next base: position 161,710 of record JAMPIV010005329.1, read on the forward strand.
TTCACTGTGTTGCAGCTCAAACGAATCAAAGCCGACTTTGATGAGATGTGGAGGGAAGCCAGCAATGAAGTCAAAGAATTTTATGGTCATGCCCACTTAGTGGTAAGACACTAGTAAAAATATAACATAAGTAAATGTAAATTAAGAAAAATGACAAACAAGAAGCTACAGACTTTTGTAATTGGGTGCTTTTGCAGAATAGAAGGAATTAAATGGTATGACAAGATTACTAATGTGGAACTGATGACGAGAACTAGACAGGTGCCAGTGGAACAAGAGATGAGAAGACCATGCTGGCTGTGGATAGGACACACATTAAGGAAACCTGTTGAGAACAGTACAAGGCAGTCCTTGTTCTGAAGCACCCAGGGTAAGAGAGGCAGAGGAAGACCAAAAAGCCATGGAGAAGAGAACTGATGACAGAAATGAAAGGAAGACGTGAAAGAACTTGATTGAAAAGCACAGGACAGGATTGCTATATACTTCTTCTTCTTCTTCTTGCGATCGCATCTTTGATGATTACACCGTCAGACGAGTTCTCATGATGAATTCGACTGTTGTTTGAAGTTCCTCTTTAACTCCATATAGCTTTGAGTTTAGTGTTGAGTCATTCGGCCAGTATATCTTTCTTAACTGGTCATACAGAGGACAGTCCTGTAGAACATGCTCAGCAGTTTGTTCGTTTAATCCACATGTGCACAGTGGTGAAGCAGACAATCGTAGCTTGTGCATGTGTTTATTCAGTTTGTTATGCCCTGTCCTGAGTCGAAAAATAGTTATCTGTCCCTGCCGGTCGAGAGTGTGATAGTCGTCTTTGGGTTGGTTCTGTTCTCTTCTGATAGTCTGGATAGCTCTCTTTTTCTCAAAGTATGTGACTTCATTATCTTCTTGTTCACATTCTCCTCCCTTTTTTGCAAGTTTATCTGCCTTTTCATTTCCGGGTACACCACAATGAGATGGTACCCACTGAAGTATGGTTCTCTTTTTGGCAGCTACCTTGTTTAGTTCATTTCTCAGATGCGGGAGTTTACCACCCTTGAGAGCTTGCAGGACAGACAGTGCATCTGTGAGGATGACTACCTGGTGGCAGTCAGAGTTGGTGTTATAAATCATATTTGCAGCTTGCTCTAGAGCTTGAACCTCAGCTGTATAGTTGGAGCAGAATTTACCAGTGGGAATGTGCCTAGTCTCATAGTGGTTGTCAGGATATGAGATAAAGATACCGGCACCTCCATTCCTAACAGCATTTGTTGCTGATCCATCTTTATAGGCATGTATCCATGATTGATCGGGATAGCTTTCTTGGATCATACTCAATGTAGCAGTTCGTTTTTGCAGATCATTATACTCACATCCACTTGTGAGACCACTGACTGATGTATTAATTTGGAGGGCACTGCTGGCCTGCTCCCATGGTACAGGGTATAGGGTGGGCTTCAGTGGTGTTGTCTTCATGGATAGGTCTTCTTGATGCTGTCTTATAAGTCTTTTCCCCCGATGCACAAAGCTGCTACGCTTTAGACGTCCCAATGCCAGATCATCTAGTCTTGCCTTCATTGGGTGCATTGGCATACTGTTGTACTTTTCCATCTGGATCATGGTTTTTGTGTCTCTTCTATGGGACAATGTCTGTAATCCAGCAACCTTCTGCATCTCTGTTATTGGTGTAGTTTTCATGGCTCCTGTAATGAGCCTGAGAGCTTGATTTTGCACCTTGTCCAAAGACTGCAGATGTGAGTTAGCAGCTGATGACCATGCTGCTGAGCTAAACTCTAAGTGTGGTCTTATTACTCCATTATAAATCTTCTTTAGATTTCGTTCATTTGCTCCCCAGTTGGTACCTGCTAATTTTCTGAGTATGCCTAGTCGTCTTCGGGCCTTTCCTTCTGCGTTTTCAATATGCTTATTCCATGTAAGCCTTTGGTCAAATGTCACCCCAAGATAGGTGGGGTAGCTTTCTTCCTTGATCACGGTTGTCCCTAGGTGTATGTTAGCTGATTTGTCCTTGGGGGCGAGGGGAGAACAGTGTTGTGGAGGTTTTGTCTGTGTTTATTGTGATAAGCCATTTCTCTGCCCATGACACTAGCATGTCTGCTGCCCGCTGCATTCTATAATTTGCTGTGGTGACATTTTCATCAGCGCACCAGAGTACTAGGTCATCTGCATATAAGGCAGCTTTAACTCCTGCCGGGAGATCTTTCACCAGGTCATTGATGTAAACAAGGAAGAGTGTTGGGGAAATTACTCCTCCTTGAGGTACCCCCTGATGGAGCAACACTTTTCTGCTCTGCAGACCGTCAAGAGTGACTCTAGTTCTCCTGTTATGCAAGTATGACTGGATCCATTTCATCATGTTGCCTTGGATTCCACTTCTCCTAAGTTTTGCAATGAGGCCATCTTTCCACACCTTGTCAAAGGCCTGCTTGAAGTCAACCCAGATCGTTAGGACCTTTTTCTTCTCCTGGAAGGCATCTTCTATTGCTTGAGACAAGTAAGTAACTTGGTCTTCTATACTGTAGCATTCTCTAAATCCAGCTTGTTCCGGCACCAGGATCTGCTCAGACTCTAAATACCATTTCAATCTGTGGTTGACTATTCATTCCATAGTCTTCCCAACACAGCTTGTGAGACTGATTGGCCGGTAACTTGCAGCCTCGGTCTTACATTTCCCTTTCTTTAGTATGGGTATTGTGATGGCTTCTCTCCATACTTGGGGTACCGTTCCTTTCAACCAGCTGTGGTTGAATATCTCAAGCAGTTTTGTCTTTGCTGCTGAGCTCAGATTTACTAGCATTTCGTTGCTGATTTTGTCTGGGCCGGGTGACTTTTGAAACTTAAGCTTGGAAATAGCCTTCTGTAGTTCTCCTAGTGTGATGGGTTCCCTCATTGGGGCAGGAGTATCTGTCTGTCCCATGGTTGCCAGTATTTCTTTTCTTATCTCTCTCTGATGATCTATGTTAATGGGTAAGTTGCTTTCTGAACTGTATCTTCTAGCAAACAAGTCTGCAGCTTGTTTTCCTCTGAAAAGTTTGCCACCTTCATCCAATGTGATAGTCTGCCTAGGTGAGGAACGCTCTTCATTTAGAGACTTGACTAATCTCCAAAGTTTCCTGCCGTCTTTCTCAAGGTTCAGCGATGCCGTTTTAGTTCTCCAGCTTTTCCGTTTTTCTTCTAGCTTTGTTCTCTGAAACTCTGCTACAGCCTTTTTCCATTTGTTGTGAGTTTCAAGTGAAGGCTGAGACTCTGCGTCCTTTCTAGCCCTGTCCATGGCTTCCTGACGTTCTTGGAGTGTGCTGGACCAGTATGGTATGTAGTTACGCCGGCATCCTTTGGGAATGGTTTCTTTTGCAGCTTGTAGTATGCATCTGTTGAAGTCTTTTACCACTTCATTAATGTCTCTGTTCTGTACCTTGAGGGTAGACAGCAGCGTGTTCACCTGATGCCTGAATAAACCCCAGTTGGCTTTTTTGTAGTTCCATCTTGTAATGGCTGGGCCTGTACTGAGAGTTGCACTCTGGACAGTAAGAAAGATTGGGCGATGGTCGCTTCCCCCTAGTTGGTCTCCTACTTCTCTACTAATAGATCCAGCTATATCTGGTGTGGAGAAGGCAAGATCTGGTGTTGAAGTTGTGTGCCATCCTCTGGAGTAGAAGGTAGGAGTATCTGTGGCATTATTGACTAGGATTAGGGAGTGATCATCTTGCCAAGTTTCAACCTCTTCACCTCTGTGATCCAGATGGTTATAGCCCCAGCTCTGGGAGTGGCTATTAAAGTCTCCAACTGCTATAAAGTTGGTGGCTGGTACCTGTATAGAGCTGAGACTCAGGGGTTTGTTGTTCGGACAGTAATAGTTCAGGAGTTCTATTTCCATCTTGTCTACCTTTATCTGCAACAGCTGATATTCTGCTCCATCCATGAAGGTTTTCCTTTCGTGTGCAGGAATGTTATTCCTTACAAGAGTAAGTACTCCTCCTTTTCGTCTATCTTTTCTGTCGGATCTGAAGCATTGATATCCCCTTATTTTAAAGGTTTGATCTGCTTTCAAGTGAGTCTCTTGGATACAGCAAACACTGACTTGCTTCTCATACAAGATGTTTTCCAGCTCTGTCTTTTTGCTGTATCCAGCCTGCTTGCTGTTCACTCCCTCTGCATTCCAGTGCATCATGACAAGTGGCACTCTGGGTTTCTCTTTTTCTGTTTTGTTTTGGTCAGTAGTTCTCCTCCGCCGTCTGCTGACTCCACAAGACGGTCTAGAGGGTCCTCCAGTAGCTGAGGGTGGGCTCTGTCGAGGCTCAGAGCCCGGCACTGCACCTGCCTGGTGGAGCTCCACAGGGCGAGCACCAGTACGAGATTTATTTGACGGTGTACTCTCCATAGAAAAAAAAAAAGCGAGTTGCGTGATACTGTGGTTTCCGGTGCGCCTTCTGGCCCAGTATCTATGACTTTAGCACCTGTTCAACGGGAGAGTGGGCTCATCCCTAATCTGTTTATGTTCCCAGTAGTAGACTATTCGCAAGCAGCCTGGGGGTGTCACTGCTCTGCGCGGACCTTGTTTACCGAGGCGGCGTCCGAGCTCGTATGGTGAAAATATGGTTGCATTATCTTCAAAATAGCCCTGTCTTTCCTGCCATCCTGCAACTTTGAGTTAGGGAGTTCTGAGCTCCAGTCTCTTTCCCAGGCATTTTATCCTGGCCTGGCACGCATACAGAGGACCCCACTTCTGGTTCTAAGTTAGCAGTTGGGGACAGGTGGGGTAGCACACTGTGCATTCCCCGTCATCCAGGGGGCTCTCCAACTATGCAGAGCTTGCACAATGCTGTGCTCTGGTTCTGGGCTCACCCAAGGAATCCTCACGTCCTGCACAGAGCCACTTCCAGATACCCACCACATGCCAACCCCCCATTGTAGAAATCTCCTGCATGCGGCCATCCAGTCAAGAGCCAGTATTAAGTCTGGTGCCCAAGTGATTCCCCCCAAGCTCAGTGTGCAATTCTGGGTTCTCATCATGCTGCAACACAGGGGGGATTGTGATGCTCAGCCATCTCTCTCAACTCTGCACCGATAAATGACATCGGGGACTTAACTGTGTCTCAGTACTGGGAGGCCCCGTTTCCGGGTACACCACACACAGCCAGTTGAGGCAACGGTCGCCGTGGGCGTGCTATATACTGAGTGTTACCATATTTTCTTTCAGATTGACTATATGCTAGATGTCACTAGATTTCCTTTCATATTTACTATACAGCAATGCCCTGGTCTTACGCTGTTTGATTAGTGCTTTTTTTATATAACACTGTCTATTTGATGCCATATGCCCTTTATACGCTGTGCACAAAATTCTATGGGAGGCAGGAATATAACTTTCAAGTTCATTCAGGGTGGTAGGATTGACCAAGAAGCATTGTCATTACCAGCTTAATGAAACATGCCCAAAAAAATGGAATGCAGTTCTATCTTCTTCTTCTTCTTTGATCCTTAGCCGTAACATAGAACGAGATCTTAATTGCTACACTGTGCTTCTTAAAGAGAAAAAGGTGGCAAAATAAAGCAAGCTTAATTTGTTTTTTTTTAAAAATCTCCTCCAATGTCTCATGCCCTCATTCACCATGTAGCCAGAAAAACTTTTTCAACCCTACAAAACCTTCTGCTAACCAGTCGTCTGATGATGAAGACAACTTTAACCACAAGGGACGGAAGTAGTAGTGGGTATTTAAAAAAAAATGTTTTTGTAAGTACAGTACATACATAATATTTTGTTTGCATTCAATATGTTTGGCAATTATATGTAGTTAATAAGTCTTATTAACTATTTATTTTTGTTTCGTATCACTTTTGTACAGCTTTCTGGACCTTGGGAATGAATTAATTTGTTTTCTGTTAACTCATAAGAGAAATCAATTTTCATTTAGTACTTTTTTGGTTAGCGCTCAATTTTTCAAGATGAATTTGAATTAACAGCGCAAACCAGGGGGTTGCTGTATACAAGGTGTCATCACATTCTCTTTCATATTTACTATGTATACCTACTGAGTGTTAACTTATCTGTTGTTTGTCCTGTTATCAGCAACAGTTTGAAGGATGCAAAAATGCAGCTAACACAACAGCTCCAACGATTGATCCAGTCCTGGATGCTTTTGAAGATGCACTGCGCAATCCATGCCCCAAAGTTCGCTACCTAATCCCTGGGTCCAACTCATTCTTCGATTTTTACCAAGTGAGTACTTTCTTGTCCACTTTAGTAGTGGTTTATGTCAGGTTTATGAGACTTGGTCTTGAATAAGGTTATAAAGATTTGACCACAGTGTGTAGTCCCAGGGGGTCTCTGAAGGGACAAAGAAAGAACAGGACTACTGCACCCTGATGTGTCGTTTGGGGCGACTAATAGGAGGTTGGGCATGAGGCTGTCAACTTTATCATGTAAATTATATTGCCATAGAAACCACCTCTACAAGAGCATGTTACGGCTTGGTGCAAGCTTCCTGCAACAGGACTATCTGCAGTGGTGGCTCCATGCTCTGTAAGGAGCTAAAAAAATGATTATCTTCTTCTTCGTTCTCTTTCAGACGTCAACTTGAATATGTTCAAAGAAAGCAGTGGTCAGATTGAGGCTATTGGCATCTCCGTTGAGTTTTTACAGGAATGGTGCTAGTGACGGCCATATGTGCTTTCCCTCTTCCACAAATGTTGGGCATCATTGAAGCAGATGTTCAGCAGTCATTTTATCAGTGCCACAGTTACACTGATCAGTAGTTCCTATCTTTAACTTGTTGAATATATGGCATCCCAATCTATTGTGACCTGTGCAAAGTCTGAAGATCACCACTTGTTCACTTCTGCTAAGTTGGTAATTCGCATAATTTTTATTGTGCCCTTAATGCTCTGCTTCCCACTTGCTCCTGATAAAACTCTTGGTCTCTTCAGAAGTTAAAATAATGATCATCATCATTTCACATCACAAGAGTCAATTCAGAAAGAAGGAAAATGACACACAAAAATTGTGACAGGAGGAATATAATAACTGAACATACAGTGACAAAAAAAAAAGAAGCCTCAATGATCAGATTTGGTGTCTTTAAGCCCCCTGGTGAGCATAGGCCTTCAAATGAATTTATGCGAAGCCTTCTTGTCCTGGTACAGGGGCATCACGTTCGTCTAACCAGCTGCAAATGGGTATCTAACTCTGCTTATGAGTTAGGGAAGGAAAATGCAGCAAGGAAGGGGACTGGTCTCCCCCACCTCTCAATGCCGAACCTAGTATAGTGTGTATGTATATACATATACATACTTCACTTCCCTACGGCAGTATCTGCTATTCGACTACCTTTTTTTCCTGTCCTGAGCCATCTGTATAAGATATTTCTATGTCTTTTTTTAAATCTGTTTCATGTATGTTTCCAATTACCATTTGCATGTGCTCTTTTTGGTCACCCTCTATTTCTTATACCCTGGGGGATTGCCGACCAATACTTATAATTGGGAGCCGCGCTGGTGTCATGGTTACCACACTGTGCTGGCGATCGGGTGATCCAGGTTCAAGCCTAGCGAAGACATTTGAATGAGTGTTGTCGACCGGGACTTGGACTGGATAATTCGAGCCCTGGCGAAGACATTTGAAGGAGTGTCGTAGACCAGGGACTGGCAGCTCCTGAGCTGACCCAGCTCTAATGGGTACCTCCGAAGACAGCGAGTATCTGCCTGAATGGCGAGTGGACACCTGTCAGTGTACAGGACAAAAAAGGGTTACTCACGTAAAAATCAGTCTCAGGTTAGATATACTAACCGGAGATTCTTGCCTCGAGTAATAGCGTGCGTACATTTTAAAAAAAACATAATATACTATCAACTGACTCCCTCTATGTGTGTCCTGTCCAATGCCAGCGTCTTGTCCTCACATCTGCACTGGTCTTTCCATGTACTCATGATCCCATTCCTGTCTCCAGTTTTCTTCTCCTTGTGTTCTTTGGTTTACCTTTCTTACCCTGGGGACTCTAGAACAAGGACTGCATGGTAATGCTATCACCAGGTTTCCTCAGTGTGTGTCCTGTCCATTTCCTCCTCCACATCTTTTGTTCCAGTGGTGCTAATGTGGTTCTTTTCATTTGATAACATTACAAGCAGTCTTTTTTTTTCAGGAATGCCTAGGGTAAGAGACATGGGGGAAGACAGAAAAATACACGGAGAAGGGAATTGGAGACGGACATGAAAGTGTAGGTTCTGTGTAGAGACCTGGGGGTCACTGCGGAGACAAATAAAGAATGGGAGAACTGTTCCCTCATTTGTTTGGTAAAAGGTCACCAATATGGGTTTATGCACGGGGCTGACAACCTCTTCATTTAAAACAAATGGCTACATAGCCCACTACTGCAAGAATTTATGCTTTGGTATAGACTTCCTCAGTGCTCTTCTGTGCCAGTGGAACAAGACTTGAGAAGACATTGGTGATGGATAAGACACATATTAAGGAAACCTGTTGATAGCATTACAAGGCAGTCTTTGTTCTGGAATCACCAGGGTAAGACAGGTAGAAGGTGACCAAGGAACACGTGGAGAAGAGAACTGTAGACATGAAGAGGATGAAGAAGACATGGAAAGACCTTGAGCTGATGGCATGGGGCAGGAAGACTTAGCGTAAGTTTGTTGAAGGCCTCTGCTCCTTGGGGAGCTGAAAGGTGATGATAGGCTTGTTACGTTAGCGAGTTTTACAACCTTCAAGTTAGTATAGTTCATACTTGTATTATATTTGATGAAGGTGTACTTCGGAGAGGTCCTCTTCATGAAGACATATATTGCACAGATGCCTGTGATACTTTTTCATTCAGCCTTCTTTCATAAATTTAATCTTCGACAATGAAGAAGATGCAAGGCCAGGTTGGACGATAGGATGACATAAGTTTATTAAAACACAATGCTCCAGTGAATACTTCCACTTACTTAGTCGTTCCCCTTCTACCGTGAGGTGTAGAGGTTTGAAAGAGAGCGCCAGACTATCCTATCGGCTGTCTTCCTCCTGGCCTGGTTCCATTCTAGTCCTCGGTCCTTCAAAGATTGTTTAATGTTGTCCTCCCAGCGGACTCTGGGTCGTCCTCGGGGTCTGGATCCTTGGCTCTTTGTTTCCCATGCTTGTCGTGGTATCCGATCTTCTCCCATTCTGCAGACATGGCCAAACCATCTTAATTGGGACTGTTCTACCTGGGTCTGCAGGGGGTAGGATTTAAGGCCTTGACGTATCGTCTGGTTGCGTACCATGTCTCTTCTTGTTACTTCAACCACCTTCCTCAGATACCTCATTTCTTCCAAGAGATATAAATCGATAAGACTATGGCATAACCTAGCCAGTCTTGAACGTCGTCATGCAGTCTTCTACTGACAAAATGTCAGTCGACATTGTTCTGTAAAGTTTATTGAATAAGTTCCAACTTACGTACACAAGAATACAGCATACACGTCTATCACTGTAAAACGTTAGCATCGACCCAACACAACATGTGGGCGATCTAAATGTTGGAGATATAACACAATCTCGGAGCTGAACACATGCGTCCGTCCACCTCGAAGAATACACAGAAAAGGCCACGAATGCTCCTTGACGTATGCCAAGTTGAGACCGGTTTGACTTCTGCTAAAACAGTACCAAAAGTCAATGACGTACTTCTGGGTAACCTGTGGATACAGTACATCAACAAACATGGTATCAACAATCGATACCTATTTGATACAGAATGATATGTTATGAGTTTTAATCATAACAAGGCTTCATCAAAGGGAGGCCATCTGCAGTTGTGGTTCCATGCTCCATGAAGAGCAAAAAACATGAGGTGATGATAAAGATTAAAGGGGATTTTTTTTTTTTTTTTCCTCGTACGCCCACTATTACTGAAGGCGAAATCTCGGGTTAATGTCTAACCTGAGACTGATTTTACGTGAGTATCCCTTATTTCTTGCACAGAGACGGGTGTCCCTCGCCATTCAGGCAGATACTCGCCGATTTCGGAGGTACCCATTAGAGCTGGGTCAGCTCAGAAGCTGTCAGTCCCTGGTCGATGACACTCCTTCAAATGTGCTCACCAGGGCTCGAGTTAATCCAGTCCAAATCCCGGTCGACGAAAAATCTTCAAATGTCCTCGCCAGGGTTTGATCCTGGGTCAACCGGTCACCAGCACAGTGTGGTAACCACTACGCTAGCACGGCTCCCATTAAAGGGGATAATGATGGTGGTTGTGAAAACCCAGCATTGCATGCTAAGCTTAGGTGGGATTATTTGAACCCCAAACTTAACTCCAGCTTTTGCCTGCTTGGGAATGCAAAGTATACCTCTCACCTTTCGCCCTTCTAGATTGAAACCAGATATGAGAATCCTTTAAATGCTTACCAAACAGGATAAAATACCTGGGAAAGAAAGTGGAGCTCATGACTCCAATTCAAGTTCTGGAATGGCAGAAAAGCCACAGGAAAAGCTTGTAGACGGTGCATGGTCTATAGAGAATAAGATGATCTCAACAGTCCTAGTTAAGCATCAATAATATATCTTAAATTTTACTTATGGTCTTTTGATGATATTTATGTAGCATCTGAAGCACATGATAATTTTTAGTTTTAATGAATACTGGAATATATGGATTTGCCTGGAGTGCAATGATATCGATTCTGTTCAACAATCACCAGAATATTTCATAAACTGTCAGGGTTTCCAGAGTTGTCAAATTTAAAATTATTTTCTTTTTATTTCTCCCCAGCTCCTGGCCTTCCTTATTTCGTACATGCCTCAAGCATTATTCGACAAAATTCGAGCTTATTTTGTACCATACGCTGTGTATAAATAACAAATCATTTAAAAATTATTTTATGTGCCATATTAGCTACTGGCTTTTAGCCACTGACCAATTCAGACTAATGCTTCGTGTTGAAAATTCTACACACCAGTTATTATATATGCATGCAAATTATTGTTTTTAATTTTAAAATTTACTGCGTAACTCAGTATTATATACTTTCTTATTATAAATGGTACCAAATATTCTTTGATGATTATTAGAAAACATTTACCTTATTCTGAAACTTTCAATTATTGGATCATAACAAAAAAATGTATGTGAGTATGTTGGTTTTTCTTTTTTAAAGGGGAAAAATGGGATGGGAGGAGGCATTCACTCCGAATAAGTAGTTCTTGGTTGGTGATGGTATTCGGCCAAAAGATTCGGTGAATTTTCCTTAGGCACATTGTGTGGAAAGAGGACAGTTTCGACATTCTGCACCATAGAGAAGCACAGAAAGTATACAGCTCTCATATAATCTTAATTTGGTGTTTGTGCTGTACTGGAAGCCTTCCCAGTACAGCACAATGATACCTAATATCCAACAGAATTTTAGGACACACTTTTCTCTTGGGGTGACCTCAAATGATTGTAACTACCTCAATAAATTTCTGTATAATCATCAGTGAAGATAATGGAGTTTTTGTGCTGCTGTTGAGGTCTTTTTTCTTGTTCCGAAATTCTTCTCCACAATGGCTGGAAGGTAACACTTTTTTTTTCTTCCTTTGGAATGCATTTTCATGATGTAAAATAGTTATGCAATAATTGTCGCAGTGTCATCAGTTGCTCTGCATTGACACGTGTGCTCGTGCATTTCTGTGTTATCATTTATACAAATAAGTGATTAATATTTGACCATGTAAGACAAAATATTTTAATATATTTTGGGCAATGAATGTGAGATCAGAACAGACAAAAATCGCAAATTCAGGCATAAGTCATCCTTACTGATATATATATATATATATATATATTTATTTGTGCATGTGGGCGTATGTGTCTGATTGAGACTTTAGTCTCTAAGAAAACTTTCATTGTTGCTTCAAGGAACCAAGTCTAAAGCTGTGCATATCATTATTTTCTTTTGCCCTCCTTATAGAGTATGAAGCCACCATTGCAGCTGGTCCCCTTGCAGGAAGCCTGCACCAAGCATATTCACATACTCTTGCAGCAGTGGTCTCTGTGGCAAATTGTTTAACATGATGAGGTTGCCAACCCCATACACAACCTCATATTAGTCTCCCTTGTACGACATGCCTGGGAACTACATAGAACCACATACTGTAGAAACTAAGCTACAAAAAATGTCAGCTTTTGAAGATGCACCATGAAAAAGGCTCCCAGATAATTTTGTTCTTTTGTTTATTGTACATTTATAGATTCAAAAAGAAGAGTAAGCTTGGTTGTGTCATTTTTGAAAATTTAAAATATATTATGTCATATTTACAGCTCAGCACAGGTGGCCAACGTGTTCAGTTCCACTTTAAATCCCAAGGAATTGTCACGTCCTGCACAGAGCCACTTCTCAGCTTCCCCTGCCTATCACTGGGTTCACAGTGAGATCCTTCTGCATGCAGTCAACCAAGTCAAAGCCAAAGAATTATGCCTGGGGCTCAAGTAACTTCTCCAAGTTTAGTGTGCAATGCTGGGTTCTCAACATGTCTCACCACAGGGGGAATCCCTGGAAGTGTGTGGATGATTTCAAGAGTCAATGAGGATATAATTAGCCTCACAGACATAGCTTCACTTCCACGTACATATATTGTAGCATTGTGCATAGTGGTGGTCATATTAGGATGACTTCAGATATGCCTCCATGCATTTCAGCAGATATAAAAAAGTATTAGGCAGGGATGTGTGCTGTCACCTGGCATGTGTAGTCTATACAGTGAAAATATGAGATCCATAGAGAACAAGTCAGGAATACCAGACGATGACATGATTTGTTCATATGTGATATGTTGATCATAGTATTAATAGCTTTAAAAAGAAAAGAAAGAGTTAAAGGAAATGATTGATACAATAATGACAGAAAGTGAAAAATCTTAGCCTAAGTAGCAAAAAAGACAGGAATAATGGTGATCTCAAAGAAAATGACTTCTACAGAATGTGCTGTCAAAGTAAGTAGATCAGTGTTTACACAAGTCAATAGATTCAAATGCTCTCGCACTTTACAAACATCAGTTGGAAGAAGAAGAAATGAATAGTATAGTGGCTCTGGCAAGAGCTTCATTCCATAACATGAAATGTATTTTATGCAACAACTCTTTGTCAATGGAATTAAGAAACAGACTTCTTCAGTGTTATATAGAACCAAATCTAACATGTAGAAGTGAGTCATGGGCACTTACTAAACAAGCAAGTAAAGCTCTGGAGACCCCAGAGATATGGTTTTTCAGAAGAGTGCTAAGAACACCATGGGAAAATAAAAAGAGTAATGAGGATGTCCTGTAAGAAGCCAGGGCAAATAGGAAGCTTATAACAAACATTAAAAAAGGAAGCTTATTACAAACATTAAAAAAGGAAGCAATCATCTTCTTATAGCATGTTATGAGAAGACGAAAGCTGGCATATCTTGTGGTAACAAGAAAGTTTGACAGAAAAAAAGAGATGCAGCTTGATATCATAGCATGGGAAGATGTCAACAACAGAATTGATAAACAGTTCTAGAGACACTGTGAAAAGATATGATGACCTACACTGCCAGGTATTGCACTTGCAGAAGAAGACGACTCAAGTGAGGCATTATCTCTTCTAACTTTTAAAAAGGATACCTAGGGACCGAAGACGCAGCAAAAGAGATGAATGCATGCATCAGTGAACCAGAGCTGACCAAGACCCTACTCCACCTCCAGGCTACATCACTGCAGTCTGGCCGAGAGAGTAGGGATAGAGAAGGGAAGGCAAACCTGGTCCCAAAAAATGCGGAAGTTGGATGTTGTCGGGCCGAAAGGCACAAATATCACAGCTTCACAGTCCACGGCGGCACAACGCAACCAACGTCCTTTTCAGGATGAATGAGGAAGAAGGAGATAAAGGATACTTTAGCATAATGAAAGTAGTAATTAATATTACATGGTAGATTGAAGTTATATAGTGACTTATTAATTACCTTTAAAATAAACTATAAGTAATAATGTATGAGTATTAAATATGTGCTTAACAGTCATTACAAATTAGTGTTGGTAGATATGTGGGTCAACTAATTTACATGTACAGTAGAACTCCATTTATCCGAACCCCAATTATCCGAACATCCAATTATCCGAACACTTTTTCCAGAAAAAAAAAAATCAGATGCCACAGTCACGTTAGACTAAAATTCTGAATCTTTTGATGCGGCAAACTTCAAATGTGTGCGAACAATTTGTAGAGAATGGGATGGCTAATGGTCGGTCGCTTACGTACAGGAAGTCAGTTAGATCATAAAGTCAGTTAATATCTGGTTTAAAAATACAGTGTACGTGTGCGTTCTAGGTAGAACACTGGCTAAACAGACAGTTCAACTTAAAATAATTGTGTCTGCTACTACAGCAGAATAATTTTGGCGTACAAGTATTTCTCTGTGCGATATGGCATCTTCCAGTAGGCCTAAAGCATATAAAAGGAACCGCAATGTTTTGTCAATTGAAACGAAAACAGAATTTATCAAGAGACTAGGACAAGGTGAAACTGTGTCTTCACTTGCGAGGATTTTCAATGTTGGGAAAGCTACCGTCTCTGACATTAAAAGTAACAAGGATAAAATTATGAGTTTTGCATCGAAATTTGATAGTGAAAATGGGTCGAAGAAACGTAAAACCATGAGAAATGCGAAAGATGTGAAATTGGAAGAGGCTTTGTATATATGGTTTGTGCAAAGAAGAAGCAAAGGGGAACCTATCTCTGGTTCTCTGTTGTGTGAAAAGGCACTTCAGTTCAACAATCAACTTGACGGTCCTCCTGACTTTAAGGCTAGCCAGGAATGGTTAAGAAACTTTAAATCTCGTCATGGCATACGAGAATTGGAGATTCAAGGGGAATCTTTATCTAGCGATGCAACTGCCGCTAAAAATTTTATAGAAACATTCTTGGCTTTTTTGGAAGAAGAAGGTTATTCACTCGAGGATGTGTATAATGCCGATGAGACTGGCTTATACTGGAAATCATTGCCTCAAAAATCACTTGCATCTCAGCGCGAAGCAGCTGCCCCTGGGTTTAAAAAGTGCAAAGAGAGAGTAACAATTTTGGTAGCCGCGAATGCCAGTGGAAGTCATCGTTTACCGGTGCTAATGATCGGCAAAGCCAAAAAACCACGTTGTTTAAAGAATGTGACATGTCTCCCATTGTGTTACAAAGCACAGAAGAGTGCTTGGATGAATAGTGAAATATTTCTTGATTGGTATACAAATCAGTTCATCCCAAATGTGAAGAGGTTGGGAGAACAAGAAAAGAAAACTGGAAAAGTAATTCTTCTACTGGACAATGCACCATCTCATCCAGAGACGGATACATTGAATGCAGTTGATGCAAATTTTAAAGTAATTTTTCTGCCTCCCAATGTAACAGCACTGATTCAACCAATGGATCAGGGTGTTATAGCAAAGCTTAAAAAGATGTACAAGAAGGAAGTCCTGCGTCGTTTATTGTTGGCTGAAGATGAAGAAAGTGTGGTGGCGTTTTCCAAAAAGCTTAATCTCAAAGACTGCTGCTATATGTAAGCTGATGCTTGGACCACCCTGTCACAAGATAATCTCAACAAGGCTTGGAGTAGATTGCTTGGGAAAAAAGGAGGAAATGAAACTACTGCAGTGGACACAAATGATGATTGTATAAATGAAGTTGTGGAACTGTTTCAAGCAATGCCCGGATTTTCGGACTGTGACAAAGATGATGCACACATGTGGCTAGAAGATGATAATGATTCTGGTTTTCAGTTTTTGAATGACGAAGAAATTTTGTCTTTTGTGCAAGAAGAAAACCAAATACATGTAGTGACCGATGATGAAGACACCTCAGAAGTACATGATGTACTTGTAGATTATGAAGAAAAACCAAAACGTCGACCAAGTCCTGAAGAGGCCTTTATAGCACTAGAAACAGCGATGGCTTGGTACAAGCAAGAAGATGACAGCTGTCCTACACAGCTTCTGCTGTTGAAGAGAATGCGGGACTTAGCAGCCAAAAGGAGACTATCCAGTTTGGTGCAAAAGAGGATTCCTCATTATTTTAAATAGTGGGCTACATCTGTGCAAGTACATATATACGTAAGTTGCGCCTGGTTTTGAATCGTTTGTAATGTTATTTTGAAAACATTTCTCTTTCTTAACAAAAATAATTAATACAAGAAGTACATGCACTGCAGTGTAATAAAAGATTTTGGTGATACAGTGATCTAATACAGTGTGGGTATTATTATTACAGTACAAGTAAATATGTTTTATAGTGTATTTTCCTTGTGATGGTTAATTATTTTTAGAAATATGTGTACATGTACTCGATACATTATGTAATCCAATTATCCGAACATTTGATTATCCGAACGATGCTCGGTCCCATGGGGTTCGGATAAATGGAGTTCTACTGTATAAGCAAATATGTGCTGTCACCATTAATGGGAACCTGGCTTTACATTAGGTAGATCATGTGTTATAACGCCATTGACTGGCAAAAATTATTTTTGCCAAATACCACATCATTGGCTAGAGATAAGTACAGTTCTGTCATACCAAAGGCATCTAATATGTTTACCAAACAGTGAATTTGATATGAGCAACATATAATACAGAAACTTTCACAATTGTTATGTGGGATTCAAAGGAACTTGCATTCCTCTTGTGTGGATACCAGGATTAAACCATAGACCAAGACCCTAAAGTGCTTCTTCCACATAGTTCATCCTGGATAAAGGCAACCTTTGAGCTAGCTAGCCAGTGCTCAGGGATCAAGCAGTTACCAACCACACCAGAGTGGCTCAAACATAATGAATTCCTCTATGATGAAACATTTTGAGAGCATTGCACACTAAGCTTGGGGGAATCACTTGAGCCCCAGGCTTAACTCTTGTAGTAATCTGGTTGGCTGCATGCAGAAAGACTTCACTATGGATGTGATGACAGGCAAGGGGAGCTGGGAAGTGACTGTGTGCAGGATTTGATGATGGGCAAGGAGATATGGGAAGTGACTCTGTGCAGGGTTTGATAATTCCTTGGAAGAACTCAGAACCAGAGCACAGTAAATTTACATTTTAAGCTAAGAATAGCGGGAAATGCACATTATGCCATCCCTTCCCCCCTTCTAGCTTGAAACCAGATGTGAAGATCCTTTAAATGCTTGTCAAGCTAGAACACCGGGAAAGGAGTTTATATTGGTTGTTGATAGACACATGTTGAGGAGGCGAACCAGCAGGATCACTACAGTATCCTTGTTCTGGAATCCCCAGGGAGAAAGAAGGATGGGACACCAAAAATATGGACAAAAGAACTTGAGGCTAACATAAAAAGGATAATTGAAATAGAGCTTGAATATTTGGCGCCAGAAAGGAGTGTTTATAATGAACTAGTCAAAGGCTTTTGCTCCATGGGGAGCCAAAATGCAAATAAGAAGTATAATAATTATACACTGCGGAGTTGCAAAATCTGGCACACTTGGTTCCCTCTGGGGAACTCTGATCTCCCAAGCAGAAATGCTAACATTTGCAACTAAGGAGCACTCAAACTAGAACCAAACAGAAAGTCTGGTATGTTTTTTGTGTGTCTAAGTTAAACAAATGACTTGCAAAACAACATGGTTCTTTAAAATTTACCATTTTCAAACTTGAACTGTGACGACCTTTCATGGTTTCCTGTCACGACGGTATATGCTATTAACGCCGTCTGCTAAAGGTTAGCAGACGTGCAATCGTAAAGGTTAAGACATTTAATATATTGCGATAGATGTTTCAATTATTGAACGCTCCATACACGATCGATTATGACGTGTCTAGCGTTGTTTAGGACACAGTCGGTAACTAGGAGACGCTACCCTTTGTTACTTGACCGCCAAGCTGAATAGCTGCGTTTTTCTAACCTTCCAATTCAATGGCATGATATAGCCATTTATATGTGCATTTTTGATGGACCAGGGTCAGTCCTAGAACTCTATATGAGAGGAAAATTTATGGAGGTTAGTATTTAACTAGAATCCTCAGAAGGAGGAGAATAATCGTCAAATTCGTATGAAATATTCAGACTCGCAGTCTCACTGTCGGCAGGTAGCCATGTCTAGCTGCGCGTGCATATAGCTGTGATGTTCTGACGACAATACTGCATTGTATCCTTAAACGGACATTGACACGTAAACCAGCAGTCTACGTTATTGATTAATTTATGCATGACTTATAAGGACTTATGTTCTGTTCCTATTTGAAATGATCATCCTGTGTGTACATGTGATTAAATATTACGGACTCAATCTGAAGGCATTAATTACTTCATTAATGTTGCTGAGTTCAAGTTACATGAACTACTTCTTCATACCATGCTACTGAGTTGTATGAACACCTTCACCCTAATTCGCGTAATACTAAACAAAGCACGATTAACAAGAGATCACTAAAGTAACCATACTCAGTGCATGATCTTCAACCGGCAAATAACTCAGCAACATGTTGATCATGTGATATGTCATTCCAAGATGTTCCTGATCTTGACACTGAACATGCATATTCACAAGTTTAAAAAAAATATATACGTGCCAAAAAAAAAAAAAATCGCATGCATTGAATTTCTGAGAAGTTACAATGAAAGAGAAATTATGTTTATGACAATATTCAAGCAAGAAAGACAATTTTGTCCAGTTCATAATTTTTTTACAAGGCTTTCTCAGTTTTTACATGCTGAAAAAAGTACAGTTTTCAATGTCATTATAATGCGCAAGAATATAGTAAAATAAAATTCACTTTCTGTGTTTTTTGTTGTAAATTTATAGTAGTGGAAACATACATAACAAATACTGAGATATGTTTTATAAAAGTTTCATTAGTTATAAGCATCACTAACCAGTCATTGAAGAGTTTGAGAAGAATGCCATTCAGAAATATTAACAGTTTATATACAAATGTCTTCCCAAACAATACCCTTTAGTTCCCCCAAACAGCATCAGCCCAAGTTCTTTTCACATCTTCCTCATCATTTCCACTTCTGTCTTCAGTTCTCTTCTCCATGTGTTTTTTTTTTGGTCTACCTCTTCCTCTCTTAGCCTGGGGATTCCAGGAGGAAGACTACCTTGTAATGCTATCAACAGGTTTCCCCAATATGTGGCTTATCCATGGCCAGTGACCTGTTCTCATCTTTTGTTCCACGAGCATTTGTCTGGATCTTGTCCTCAGTTCCACATTTGTGATTCTGTCATACCATTTCAATCCTTCTGTTCAATGCAAGCACCCATTAAAAAAAATATGTGCTGGTTCTTCATTCAGCATCTGAATTTTTTAAATATAATGGTTATGAAACTTACTTCACTTTGACAATGTCAAACAATTTAAAATAAAACAAACTATTCTAAAATAGTGCTCTTTCTTCAACTAGACTTTCTATGTTGGATTCTTATGTTACTGCAGGCCATTCTATTCTTTTAATATATTTCTTTCTTGTTAGGTGTTACTTTTTCCTCCATTTTGCAGTTCTGTGTCACAATTTTTTTCTTTATTTTTTTGTTTGTTTCACACTTTTTCAGTGTCTTTTGTCAATTTCTCATTCATGTTGCCTATTCTTGACTGTAGCAGACAAAGGGTAAAATGTACCATGTTTCTAGTGCATCATTCATTCATAAAACTAACTCCATACCAGTTTTTATGTTTTACTTTATTATCTGGTGTTACAGAAAGACCCCCCTACCCCCATATTATATGACATTTTTGTTACTTAGTACTGCTTTAAACTAACTTCACTTTTGGCCATCACCACAGCTGCTGTGCTATGGACTTCAGAGGGAAAGTGAAAGCAAGGATGGCCAAGAGCCACTTGGCAGGGGGCAGAAATGCTGAGCATGGGCACTACAAGATAAATGCCACCAGGCGTGATGATCACCGATTGCTTTGTCAGTCAGTGGGCCAAGGACCAAAGAAAGAAAGAAAGACTTTTGGCCAAAATTGGCCTTAGGTCATAAATTGACATAAATAGTTTAATCTATAATCCTACACAATATCTAAGTTTGGATCATCATGAAAAATGTCATTTGTGACAGACATATCCTTCTTTTCTACTACTAACCCAAAAACTTTGAATGCATTTTTCTCACAAGTTGAAATGAAGATGGATTAAAGCAGTACTATGGTGACAATTTCAAAATGTAAATGTGCTTATTTAACTTAAATAAATAAAGATTGGGGGTACTTGGTTGTATGCCATTTCATGATGCAAGCGATGGCACCATTCAGATGATTCCCGGTTCGATTATCCTGATAATTTCTGTTTAGTTGTCTAGTGCCCTCATTCTGTCTGTCTTATGACTACCCAATTTACCTATATTCGTTTATTTATTTACTAATGTAACTTACTTAATCCAGTATGTGTTTGCGCTGAGGTATATACAAGTACAGTGAAATAATTAACAACTTTACAACCAACCAACCAACAACAATTTCTATCAACTGAATGCAAGAGTATTCCCAGTCTCACACGTAAGTTAAATTTTCATGCACCAGAACTCTGTTCGATTTTTTCCTTCCATCTTTCATGGCCTTGTCTACTATAATATCCGATTGTCTGGCTGTTCCAATGCTCGGTTTCATGTTCTCGTTACTTCCTAGCAACTTGGATGACTCTGGGCATTCATCATTGTCCACATCATCGCCATCCCAGTGGGCTGCCACATAGACATTGGGTTGACAGTGGTTGACGCTGCAAACGTTGCTGTATTGGGGTTTAGCAGTGCTGGGATGGAGCTCACTTAGCTTGTCATCGTTGCCTGGATATCAAAATATAATGTGTTAGAAAAGGCAGTTGCTTAACTTTCAAGTCATTATTCTGGTAAACGGGGTCAAGGATAACTGTGGTAATGCTGTAGTTATTTTAGCCTGTGCCATTAAACATTTGTTTTTTTCAGCCGCTACTGACAATATGAGAGTCCGACTGGTAGAGTGGTTAGAGTGCTGGCCTCTCGTAGCAAAGTTACTGGTTTTAAACATTGTGGCATCACCCTGTATGCTACCATGCTGTAAATGGATACCTGCCTCTGCTCTTGAGTTAGTGAAGGCATTGGCAGTATGGAAGGGAACTGGTCACCTAACCTCTGGAAGCTGGACCTTGTATAGTGAAGTCTCTAGCTCTTCGCTCAGACAGCACTATCTGCTATGGACTGCCTTTACCATTGTTGACAAAGACAGTGCTGTTGGTAACAATCTATCTCTAGCTCTTCGCCCAGACAGCACAAATCTGTTGGTAACAAGCACTATCTGCTATAGACTGCCTTTACCATTGTTGACAAAGACAGTGCTGTTGGTAACAATCCAAACTACCTAGGCATCAGGTTTATCAAAAATGGAAGATCTGGCAGTTAAATCTAAAGCCAGAGTTCAAGAAGCCATACAGGTAATCTTGAGCATGCCACACTTTTTCAACATCCAAAGATTAAAATAATGTAGAACCTGACAGGTGCCAGTAGAACATGAGATGAGAAAAAGATGCTGTAGATGGATAGGACACACACTGAGGAAACCTCTTGATAGTATTACAAGGCATACCTTGTTCTGGAACCCCCCAGATTAAAAGGCAGAGGGAGAGGCATCCCTAAAGTACTTGGCACCCCCTTCCCCAGTAAAGAAACAAACTACTAAGTAACATTTTAACAGTAAGTACTAAATTAATAGTGTTCGATGAAACCCCTTTCTGGCTGTCACCCGGGGCAGACTGCCCCCCTCGCACCCCCTTAGTACGCCACTGGTGAAGAGAAATGGTCTCATAAATGACAGATATATATATAAGAAACGGCGAATGACATAGGACAGGAGAACCTTGGCATGAGTTAGTTAAACGTCTATGTTCCTTGGGGAGGTGAAAGGTCATCAATGTAAGATCCAAGTGACAATGATGGAATAGTAAACACACTATTTACACAACTCTGCTCCTCCATTGACAAAACTGGACAGGGACGAGAATAAGAAATCAGCACTTTTGAAGTGAGTTGTCTGAAACTTAAAAACATGACGCACAAAAACAGCCAAAACAATTATTATAAAATAAAGCGAAATTCTATAACTTCTTTTTTTCTTTTCAACCTTGGATGGGTTATAATATCTAAATACAGTATCTTCTCCCTCCTCCACTCAGTCCACAAAGTAAATCAAAACTATAAATTTGTGTGAATGTACGTGTGCTTTTCCCCTTTCCAAAAAACTTACAATTTTAATTTTTTTAAAATACGAACAACAAAGGAAAGGACAGATAATCAATGAAGAATAAAAAGTAAAGTCTCTTAGAACTACCCTGTTGTTTAACAAGATCTGTTAGAACATTGGCAATCAAAGCAACAGCAGTAACGTCATTGTTAACAAGTTAAAATACAGCAAAAACAACAAACATGAAATTCAGAGCTCACCAGAACTTGTTCCGTGCAATAGATAATTGTCATTTGACAAGTCAAGGTACTCCTGAAAAAGAAAAATGAGTGACATAACGTAGTATTTCAGTGGTCTATAAATGATTATATCGTACAGTAATGTAGATAAGCACTGTCTACATCCGGGGATAAAGTTGAGAAATCAATGGAAGTTTATCAGAAGCTTGACACTTTAAAAAATATCAAAAAGTTGGCGTGTGGCGCCAGGCCGAAAAGTTTGAGAAACATTGATTCATACAGATCCTCTTCAGTGATTTAACAAGGGCTACATACGTTTTTTTCGAAGACACTGTACATGTTTTACGAGATAACATAAAAATTGAACTAGTAATAATATGTCTAAACTTAGTGGAAGAGTAAAATCCAATTATGAACATGATACAGCACAGAAAGAATTAAAAAAAAAAAGAAAAGATAAATAAAGTGTATGAAAGGCAACTGCTATTATGATGTCCCAGGAAGCAAGATTAATAGAATGGGAACCAAAATCACCCAGGATAATAATGGCAAGATTCCAGGGAAAAGGAAGAAAAATCACCATCATTCAGTGTTATGCCCCTACAAACAATGCAGATGATGATAAGAAAGATTTCTATGATGAACTGCAAGGAACACTGGACAAAACAAACAGGAGAGACATTAAGATAGTAATGGGAGATTTAAATGCAAAAGTAGGAGGAGACAACAAAAACTGTGAAAGAATGGCATAGGAAACAAATGAAAATGGAGAGCTTTTTGTAAACTTTTGTGGTTTTAATGATCTGGTCATCGGAAGGACTATCATCCCACACAAAGACATACACAAGACTACATGGAACTCCCCAGATGGGCACAAGCAAAATCAGATCGACCACTTGTTACGGTATATGATATTAACGCCGTCTGCTAAAGGTTACCAGACGTGCAATTGTAAAGGTTAAGACATTTAATACATTGCGATAGATGTTTCAATTACTGAACGCTTCATACACGATCGATTATGACGTGTATAGCGTTGTTTAGGTCACAGTCGGTAACTAAGAAACGCTACCCTTTTGTACTTGACCGCAAAGCTGAATAGCTGCGTTTTTCTAACCTTCCAATTCGATGGCATGATATAGCCATTTTATGTGTATTTATGATGGACCAGGGTCAGTCCTAAAACTCTATATAAGAGGGAAATTATTGGAGGTTAGTATTTAAATAGAATTCTCGGAAGGAGAAGAATAATCGTCAAATTCTTATGAATTATTCAGACTCGCAGTCTCACTGTCGGCAGGTAGCCATGTCTATCTGCTCGTGCATATAGCTGTGATGTTCTGACGACAATACTGCATTGTATCCTTAAACGGACATTGACACATAACCAGCAGTCTACGTTGTTGATTAATTTATGCATGACTTATATGGACTTACGCTCTACCCCTATTGGAATTGATCATCATGTATGTATCACTGTGAATAAATGTATGGACTCAATGAACCGACTTATCACGTCAATGGAATTACAAGTTCAATATAATTGCAACTTTCAAATGTTTGCTCACACGTTTTTTTCTATCCCACCCCGCATTCGCGTAAAGCAACACCAATTGACACGATGAAAATCTTGAATGAAACCATATAAGAACTCAACTAACATGGCCAGAATTTATAACCACTTTATTGACATTATATGGAACATTGTTGTCAAATTGAATGTTCCAGAACAACAGAGAAGATCGCCTTCAACAGATGGTGTCCATTGATTGGGGATCGAAAAAAAATTCGGAAATTAACAATTGTTTACATTTGAAGGACGATCACATGATGTGCTGAATTATGACCTATGACGCAGTACTCAGTATAATCCCTAACAACGTGACGTCACCAAAGTTCGTGTACATGCCATACAAGTTGACAGCAGCAAGCCTCGTTTCTACGGAGGAAAAAAATAACAAAGTCAACGAATAAACCCTGTATATGCATCAAGAGCAAACAGTCAGACATACTTCTACACCGTTGGTGCATACCGTCATCGACAGGAGTCCGAACTGAGCACAAAAGATAAGTCATTTAAGTGTGACCTTTGTCGGTCGATAAATAACAGTGCTGAGTCCATTTTGCTTTGATCAGGCATGTCTATGTATTTTCAATTCTATATGTTAAATTTGTTTTCCATCGTATGTATTTGTTGTTAATTCGTGGGAGGTAGGGAGGATGAACTGAAATTAAATTCTGCGGCTCTCACGATGCCTGAATTGATTTCGGTCGTTTCTTAGGGCAGTTAAACGATTGCACCTTTGGAAACCCCATTGAGGTTTGACATTGGACTTGTTGTCCAAATCTGCTATCGTTTGACGATTTGCGTTAGCTGTACTGTCCCGTAGATAATTGGTGTATTTTATTCGTACTCAGTTAATAATTTTATTCAGTTCTGTACCATGTTCGTTACTATTCGTCCAGTCTCCTCTGACTATCATTTATTTTATGATTGTTAAATTTTCGTCCGTTATGAGTCCTGTGACGTCATCATTTTTCGCAGTCATTTTTTTTTGTGTGTACTTTGAATATTCAGTTGACCTCGGGTCAGACCTTGACCCTTCATTTGGTCTGTGACATTTCCGCTTGTTTTATTTAGTTCATAAATTCATTTTTAATTGTGAAAATGTCTTGTTTGCGTCTTAACATTGTTTGTACCCCTTAGTTGCATCATTGTTTTGTTTGTCCTCATAATATATATTAATACTACATTAATAATATGATATTATATGCAATAATACACTTGTAATTTAATTTAATTAATTTTTTTCTGATAATTAAGGTTAATATGGGACATTGCATAATTATGCAGTGATAGTCCAAGAAAGTAGCACTACAATTTATAATAGATGCCTAGGGCATAATAATATAATATATATATTGACAAAATAAAATAATCTTATAGCTACCTTTGAGGTAATAGACCCATTGTATATTATTTAATATACTTTTCTGGTACTAAGAGAGTGACTTAGTACATTGAACAATATAATTACTAGGAATTATACCCAACATTATTGGATATTGAGATTAATTGTGTGATATAATTACATTATATTTAACAGATATCATAACTATTTATGATATAGTATTATTTAGATACAATATTGTTACAAAATATTGTCTATTAGTTGAACTTAGACATTAAGTTCAGTACTATTGTGATTACTTATATTGAATATTTCTAAGTTGAGTAAGTATAATAATTACTCTGAAGCTACTATTGACTATTTTAATCAGTAATTATCAATAATTACTTACAGATAAAAGTCAAAATGCTTACTATAGACCATTTCGTTAAAATTGGTCGGGAATATGGTTATAAATCTCAAGAACTTCGTCAGTTTGCTGAATCAGAACTGGAAAAATATGAAAGAAAAGAAGCAGAGAAAAAAGCTGCATTAAAGAAAGAGGAAGCAGAACTTGAGATGAAGCAAATTGACAAGGAAAATAAATTGAGAGAGATTGCTCAACGTGAAAGAGAAGAGCAAAGAGCAATCTCCAAACAGGAAGAAGAGAATAAATTGAAACGAGAGGAAATTATTTTACAACAAGAAATGGAATTGGCGCGTATTAAATTGGAGACAGCAAGATTACAAGCACAAAATGCTGATGCAAACCAGAATAATAACGCACAAAATGGATCGTCATCCAGCCAAACTAAACACTTCTACAACTTTAAATTACCCATTTTCAACTTGAACGTCGACGACCTTTCATCGTTCCTGGCACGTTTTGAACAGACTTGCAAATCTAACCATTTGCCTGAAGAGTCATGGGTACTCAAATTAAATGAATTCTTGGTTGGAGAACCATTGACAGCTTCTCAAAATGCTGACCCATCAATAGCAAATAACTACGGTGCTATTAAGTCCTTGCTTTTACGAAGGTTTCACCTGGACGAGGAACACTGTAGGTTGAAATTTAAGGGAATTTTACCTGAATCTCCAAGGGATTTTGCAGGATTCATTGCGAACATACGCAATACATTTAATAGATGGGTTGAACTGGCAGAAGTCAACAAATCATACGACAAATTAGTTGATTTACTACTGCGGGATAAGGTATTATCTTCGGTTAGCCAGCCATTTTTTGCATATTTGCAGGAGCGTAAACCAGGTACTATGGACGAGTTAGAAAAAATTTCTTTAAACTACTGTTCGGCACATCCGAATGCAACCATTTCTAACTCCTCATTAAGAGAACCTCTACCTGTGGCGTCTAATATGGCCTACAATCATAATAACAAACAAAGACATCACAGTGTAGACAGAAGCAGGTTCCAAAGAAATCACAATGTTAACTTTCAGAAGGGACATAATAATGATTTCAACAATAAAAATGAGTTCAACAGAGGTAGATCACGAGATAGAAATTATTCACCTCAAACAAACTACCACAATGGTCAACATAACACTAATTATAATCGATCATATACTCCCAATAATAATAATAACTGGAATGGTAATAATCATGGCTCGAGACATCGAGATAATAGTTACTATAGAGGACGACGAGATAATTCTAACAATTATACTCGGAATCGATCTCATTCTCGGGGATCATCTCATTACAACCATAATACAGGGGCGGCAGTTACAAATAATACTACCCCTATAGCTCAGGTCCCACTTGAAAATAACACAACACAGTCTTCTGCTGCATGTTTTGCTATTAATTATAATGTGGCAAATAGTTGCCAACAATGCAATCTTATTTTTCAGAAGGCGAAAGAAACAGTGCTTAACTGCGGACATATTACACCAGAGGTAGGTCTTGCAGTCAACGATGGAACAGGCCTATTAATTTTTAACAGAGGATTAGTTAATGGATCCGTCGTCTCAGTGTTGAGGGATTCGGGATCCACAACGATTGGTGTACGACAGTCGCTGGTACATCCTAGCTGTGCAACGGGGGAATATGTCCGTTGCATGACTTTTGGTGGAACAATAGAGTTTTACCCCACAGCTATTATTCATGTTAACACTCCTTTTTTCACAGGGAACGTAAAAGTATGTATGCTAAAAAAGCCTATAGCTGATCTGATGGTCGGTCGTATACACGGCAGTAAAGATTGTACTCCAGATGAGATTATAGAATGGGAGAAACATAACCTATGCACTGGAAACGCCGTGACGACTAGAGCGCAGACTCAACTCATGGAGAAAGTTGATGATAATAAAATGGATGCAGACAACCAAGAGGAATTTGTAGTCAATTCACCTATTGACAGGGAAACATTTGCAACCAAACAAAAAGAGGATAAATCTTTAAAAAATTTTTTTTAAGTTGGTTGATAAAGTTGACAATCTATCCTCAGGTAATAATAACAAACATTGTTTTGTTATTAAAAATGACATATTGATTAGATGTTTTAATGACAAATCACAAATGAAACAACAAGTTATGGTCCCATATACTTTTAGACGGTACATTCTTCAACATGCACATGACTCACATTGTGCTGGACATATGGGATATACTCGAACACGATCTCGAGTACTGTCTTCATTCTTTTGGCCAGGGGTGTCAAGAGATATTTCGCAGTATGTACGTTCCTGTACTACATGCCAAGAAGTGAAAGCACGTGGAGCTTTTCACACGGCGCCTATTCAGGCTTGCGATATCTCAGTGAGACCTTTTGACAAGATGGCAATAGACATTATTGGTCCATTGCTACCATCGGCCAGAGGACATAGATTCGTCCTTACGTGCATTGATTTGTGCACACGATGGCCAGAAGCTATCCCATTAAAGACCACCACTACCACAGATGTAGCTGATGCACTACATCTCATCTTTTCTAGAATAGGGTTTCCTAGAAAACTTTTATCAGACCATGGGTCACAGTTTATATCTGACACCATGAAGGAAGTCATGAAAACTTGGGACATTGATAGGAATTTAAGTAGTATTTATCATCCGATGAGTAATGGTGCGGTTGAAAGACTTAACCGTACACTTAAACAACTACTACATAAGGTTACTGCTAAGCACCCTCATGACTGGGACAGAGCACTCCCAGCTGTTCTATTTGCTTATCGGGAGGTACCGCATGAACAAACTGGCTTCTCTCCCTTTGAATTAGTTTTTGGTGCTCCCCCAAGAGGTCCTATGGGACTAATAAAAAGCTTATTAATTGACGAGGAGATGACTCAGGACACTCAGTCATCTTACGGAAGAACATTATTGAGTCTTGCCAGTTGGCAACAGCTTCTTCTGAGGCTGCAAAAGCTAAGGCTCGATCTCTACAAAATAGTTCTCGACGATTACGCCAATTATTCCCAGGCGACGAAGCTTATGTGTTACTTCCTCACAATAACAATAAATTATTGATATCTTGGAATGGTCCTTACAAAGTCATTGATAAAATTTCCGACGTTGATTACGTCTTAGATATCAAGGGACACAAAAAGATATTTCATATTAACATGCTCAAGCAATTTCATACACGTCCTGAACACTTACAGTCAATTTTTCATGAACTAGATGACAACACAGTATCCACTTGTCATTATTCTAACTTATCTGTCATCCAGGAAGAAGAATCTTCTTTTCCTGAGGTACAGTTACCGTTACCTGTACCAGTAGTTCAACCTACTGAATCTTGGCGGGATGTAACCATCTCTTCAACGGTTACACCGCAACAGCGTCTACAGATTGCTAATCTATTACAATCTTATCCAGATGTGTTGACCGACGTTCCGGGTCGCACATCGGCTATCAGTCATGACATTACTCTCAATGACGATACACCTATTCGTGTACATCCCTATTCTGTTCCTTTACATTTCCTTGCTAAAACTACTAAGGAACTTGAACAGATGTTGTCTCTGGGAATCATTGAGACTAGTAATTCGCCATTCTCTTCTCCATTAGTGATTGTCCGGAAGAAGGACAATAACATCAGACTATGTGTTGATTATAGAAAATTAAATGCTAAGACTATAGTCGACAGCGAACCACATCCACTTATTGACGACTTACTACCACGTCTATCCAACGCAACTATATTTAGTAAGATAGACTTAACTAAAGGTTATTGGCAGAGAAGATCGCCTTCAACACCACTTCACCATAGAAAGAAAATGGAGACGCTGCCTACAAGATGTTAGAGTAAAGAGAGGAGCTGACGTAGCATCACTGAGGATAAAATTGAGGATAAAAGACAGAGAAGAAAGATCAAGCCCGAAGCATAATACCCAGAACCTTATGAACAAAGACACAAGAGTTCAGTTCAACCTAAAGTTGAGAAATAGATTTGAAGCACTGGATAACCTGGAAGAGGAAAGTATAGATAACCATTTGTGATAGGGTGGGCGAGATGATGATGATGATTATATTGTGATATGTGATCACTCTCTTTTCACACTCGCACCGACCCGAACAACAATAAAACTCTTGATTCTAGAGGCAGGGGCTGCATTTATGTATAAAAGCGGCGCCAGCAACTCTGCATTTAACACTCTTAGTTATCACTTAATATTACGCAGTTTTAGATCGCGTGAATCGACACGTGGGTGAAAAATGTAATTTTCCCCAGTAATAGAAGAGAGAGTTTTCGTGGTAAATTTCCTTTATGTGATGACTAGTTCTAGTTGTTAAGCCAAGAGTAATTATTTTATTTCTTTAATGTAAAAGTAATTGAGTGTATTTCACGATAGCCTACTTATCATAATTCTACTGTATATATTTAATGGGTTACTGTGAGGTGAGAATATGTATTTAGATTTCTGGAGAGCGCGAGGCCACTCCTTTGTTGAGACATGTGTTTCTCTGGTTGCTCCCGGCGGAGCATGGAAACACCAATCTGGCTGGTGTCTATCACAAGCCGACAAGAAGCATTTTTATGCTATTGCAGTGGTTGTTTCGGTAACGATGTGTTTCATGTGATGAGATTCCCAGTCGCACCAGTGGTCATATACGACACGCTTGTTGCCAGGCGCACCAGTCGTCACATACGACATGCTTCAGAATGCAGTAACGAATACTGATGTGGATCGGATTACGAGGTAGTAGCTTATTCTCATTACTGAGAGTATTTGTTGTACATATAGTTGAATATTATTTTATGTCCAGTTGATGATTATTTAATTATGGTTATGTGAGGAATGGTTGTGAGAGCACGTGAGCTCACTTCAGGTATATATTTCTCTTCTCCGCTCCTGAGGGAGCATGGGGCCAACAGTGTGGTTTGCCTCCGAATTAAGTATTCAACAGTGTGGCAATTTGCCTCCGAATTAAGTATTCATATGCTAGTGGCAGTAGTGGTTTCGGTAGCAACCGATGTTACACGGTGAGGTTGCCAGCCTCATGCACAACACCATACAAGTCGTACTGGACGACACGCATGAGTGTGTGCGTGTGTGATAGTTGAGGGTGTCAGGTGGCGTGGAAGGATGAGAGTATCATTATTTAACTATGAGAAAGGAGAGACAGCAAGTAAACAAATGTAAAGAGGCAGAACAGAAAACACAACTGCTCACAATATATTGGGAGCTAAACAAGAAAGGGAAAAAGAGTGCCAGGCAAGAATTTATTGAAAAACTAACAGAGGAAGCTGAGATTGCGACAAAAAAAGGAGACTTGAAAACATTATATAATATTACTAGAACTTTATCTAAGAAACAGCTAAACCACAATACAACAGTGAAGAGCAGAGAAGAACAAAGCATTAGCAATGAAGAGAAACAAAGGGCCAGATGGGCTGAATATTTTAAGGAAATCCGAAACCAACCAATACAGCAACCCATCATAGAACCAGCAGAAGAGCCACTACAGTGCAACATGAACCCACCCACTAAACAAGAGATCTCTCTGGCAATAAAACAGCTGAAAAATGGGAAGGCCGCAGGATCAGATGGAATCCCACCGGAAGCCCCGAAGGCAGAAATACCATACACTACAGAGTTGCTACACCAGCTCTTCAAGAAAATCTGGGAAAAAGTGGCCACCCGAAAGAGCTGGAAGGAAGGCCACATTATCAAGCTGCCAAAGAAAGGAAACTTGACTGTATGTAGCAACTGGAAGGGTATAACACTACTAGCAGTGGCTGGAAAAATTTTGACCAGAGTTTTTTTTAACCGTATTAAGAAGGCGGTGGATGGCAAACTTAGAGAGGAACATGCAGGATTTCACGCAGGAAGATCATGCACAGACCAGATAGCAACACTTAGAATCATCATAGAACAATCAAATGAGTAGCAGACCCCTTTGTATATAAATTTGTGGACTTCGAAAAAGCTTTCAACAGTATAGACCGTACTGTGATATGGAAAATCTTGAGACATTATGGAATCCCAGAGAAATTCATTAACATCATCCAAGATTTCTACCAGGAAGCCTCATGCAAAGTAGTACACAAAGGAAATCAGAGCCCTTCACAGTACACAGTGGGGTGAGATAGGGATGTCTGCTATCACCAACAATTTTTCTCATGGTCATAGACTGGGTTATGAGACAGACAACAGAGGGAGAGAAAACTGGAATACAGTGGACATTTAACAAACTGGAGGATCTAGACTTTGCAGATGATTTGTGCCTTCTATCACATAGACAGCAAGATATGCAGGAGAAAACAAATAGATTAGTAACAGAAGCAGCAAAGATGGGACTATACATAAATGTAAATAAAACAAAGGAAATGAGAATAAATAATAGGCAGATGATCAGGTCATTGAAGAAGTAGAAAGCTTTACATATCTGGGGAGTAAGACTGACAAAGGAGGGGGGACAGCTGGTGATGTCTGCATATAAATAAAGCCAGATGTGCTTTTAATGCCCTTCGACCAATATGGAACTCATCAGCGATATCCAGAGAGAACAAAATTAGAATCTTTAACTCAAATGTGAAGTCAGTCTTGCTGTATGGCTCAGAGACATGGCATGTCTCAAAGAGTATCACCTCCAAACTACAGACGTTTGTAAATAGATGTCTCCGTATAAGATGGCCAGATGTAATAACAAATATAGAGGTACGGTAAAGATGTGAGCAACAGCCAATACAAAGAAATTAAGGTAAGAAAGTGGGGATGGATGTGACATACGCTCAGAAGAGAAAAATCAAGCACAGCCAGAATAGCCCTTGACTGGAACCCACAGGGGAAAAGAAGAGTGGTGAGGCCAAAGAGAACTTGGAGCAGACCTGTTGAAGAGGAGGCTAGGGAAATTGGAATGACTTGGGCACAGCTGAAAAAGACAGCCCAGAATAGAAATCGATGGAGAGCAACTGTTTCTGCCCTATGTTCCACAGGGAACGAAAAGGAATGATGATGATGAAAGACAACGGACAAAGAGGTTGGAAAACAGCTGTTTTTGAAAAAGAGGTTAAAGAATTGATAACATCAGAAACGGACAATATTTTGAAATAGGAATGAAAAAGGGGAGGAGGTGCCATCATTGTGATTTGATGCAACTACTCTCAACGTTAAAGTTCAGTTAAAGCAAGGAGAAGAAATCATACTATTGCACTGCTGTTACTGCAGCCACTACTACTACCATTACTGCAGGAACATGCAGTATCACAGCCACCAGAACTTACAATATTGTGTTACCTTAACAACCACAATTACAACTGCAAGTACATGCAGTATCGCAACCGTTCAACAACTTCACCACTATTATTATTGCAGGTAGATGCAGTATCACAACCATACAGCAACCACCACCACTATTATTATTATTGCAGGTTGTCGCAGGTTTGTCTCCCTTGCTCTGCAATAATGGTCCAGTAATGGCTAAACCCCAAGTTAACGGATTAGGGTTTTAAAGGGTATCAAGCTTCGCATAAGATTACTCTTGGCAGAGGTGTAAATAAAAGAATGATGCCTCATAGGAATTTTACACACAATGGCAAGCATAACAGCTGAGATCATCTGAGCTATCATGAACTTATTATTCTTCTGCCTCTTCTATGAGGAAAGATAATGACTCGTATTTTCTGAACCCCCAGCTGAAGGAGATTCAGCAACTATTAACTTACTAGCTCTGTGTATTTTAACAAAACTGAGTCATACGGGTGCAAATTCACTCAGTAATGATTATATAAACTACAGTTTAATATTTACATCTAATAAATTTAATAATAAAATATTGGTTAATACGATTTGAAATACAGTTATTTTAACAAGGTTAATTTCGATCATCATAGGGTGATATTAAATTTTGGTGGATAAGAGAATAGAACTGGAAATGTCCATTCGCTGTGCGCTTGTATGTTACTAAGCTGACAGTGTGTTAGTTGGCATCTGCTTCAGTCGTTGTTGGTTCCCAGAGATGCTTTGGACTGGTCATTCTTTTCAGGTGTCAAATATGGTTGCAGTAGCACATCCCTTGCAGGAAGGTTGGGGTAACTACAAAGGTTGGAAGCGTCGTCAAGACTCGTCTGGTGTAGGTGTCTAGCGTTGACTGCTGGTAACTTGTACCACAAACTACGGGGAAACAAATGCATCTTTTTAAGTATTGGGTTTCCTGACTTACGCTTCTATACACCACTTCATCTTCCTCGGAGTTTTTACCCTCCTTGAGTATTAATTTTAGACCCAGTGAGTCGGATGAAAGTGCTTTTACACAGCGGAAGACGATAATTGAATATATATATATATATCTTTGTGAACCTGGGGCCACCTCTGCTATTGGTTCCTTGTAAGGAAACCCGCACGAAGCAGTCACCACCTCTTGCTGTGACTGTTCATGAGACAAGTCATTTTAAATGATGAGGTTGCCAGCCTCATATGGAACTGTACATTAACAAGCCATTTAAATATGTCACATACAAAATACAACATGATAAAATGTACATATTATAACTTACCCCGATTATTGGACGAACACAGCCATTTTGCAAAGGTAACGTCCGAAAATTGTCGGGTAGCTGTTTTAAGATGCCGTCTTTCAAATATGTTAAGGTTTCTAACTGGGTGCATATGAAGTAATATCCTAGAAGTGAAATGTCTAAAGTTATTCCTTTCTAATATCATAACTCGCTTCCAGTCCTCATGCTTTTCTTAATTTGGGGGTCATAATATTCCAGGTTCTTGGCTTTCTATGATTTCTCCTTGACGAAATTTGAAATCAGTGAAGTAGTCTCAAAATGCAATAGATTATAAGCGACATTTTTGTTCCCATGTACACGTTTCTCCGCTGGGGAAAGATCCAATCAGAAGTAGTTTAGTTTAGTATTTTCATTCCAAACCAACTACACTTAGGCGCCTGATTTTGGTAGCCCCCCCCCCCCTTCCCCCCTCATGTAGACCATTACTACACAACACATAAGATACTTCTCTTACATGTTATTTTCAAACTCACCTGCACGTACTCCATGACCATATAAGGTCTTGCCACATAAGTTGTTACTTATTATGTTTACCAAACCCACTACATCACAGGTCTATCACTGATAATCTCCTCCAAGATGTTACTTTCTCGTACTTCTCGATTAATCAAACAAACACGTCGACGTGGCTGCAAAACAGGTCAAGCGGTCAGATAAAAACCGGGATGGTTGATAAGATAGGACAAGATAACCTTGGTCGATGAGAGCGTAAACAATAGAAAATAAAAAGGTGCACTTAGGAGGGATAGTCGAGTACGTACGGCCGGAGAGATTTGACGGCAAGAAAAAAGAGGACCGATGAATTTCGTCACACATGTACCGGTACATGCAGTATCACAACCGTAACCCCTGTTATTACTGCAGATACATGCAGTATCACAGCCCTTCAACAACCACCAGCACTATCATTACTGTAGGTACATGCAGAATCTCTACCATATGGACACTACCACCCCTATTATTACTGCAGCTACATGCAGTATCACAACCATACAGCAACAACCATCAGTATTATTCCTGCAGATACATGCAGTATCACAAACATACAGCAACAACCATCAGTATTATTCCTGCAGATACATGCAGTATCACAACCATACAGCAACAACCATCAGTATTATTCCTGCAAATAAATGCAGTATCACTATTAATTGTAGGTACATGCAGTACCACAGCCCTACAGATACCACCATCACCACTACTATTACTGTAGATTACATGCAATGCCATAACCCTACAGGCACCACCACCCCTATTATTAACTGCAGCTACATGCAGTATCACAACCATACAGCAACAACCACTGTAGATTGCATACAGTACCACAACCCTACAGAAACCACCAACACTCGTATTAGTGCAGATATATCTCTGCTGTTTCACATTCACTATGACATCAGGCCGTAAGGTTTTTCATATTTGGACACGTGCCCTACACATAACCAATGAACCTTGTGGTTAGATTGGACGCAACTAATACTAAATACATGCACTATAACTTACCGTATTCTGTTGTAATAATCTGTCTAATATGTCTTTCAGCACTGAGAAAGGTGGACGATTCTCTGGCTCAGTCTTCCAACACTTCTGCATTATGGCATACCTAAACAATAAGTAATTGTGGAATTATTACATCATGAAAATCATCATCATTTACATGTATGCTTCATACAAAGCATGGGATCCATACAGCGGCTCGATCCCTTACAGCATGGGATCCCTACAGCGGCTCGATCCCTTACAGCATGGGATCCCTACAGCGGCTCGATCCCTTACAGCATGGGATCCCTACAGCGGCTCGATCCCTTACAGCATGGGATCCCTACAGCGGCTCGATCCCTTACAGCATGGGATCCCTACAGCGGCTCGATCCCTTACAGCATGGGATCCCTACAGCGGCTCGATCCCTTACAGCATGGGATCCCTACAGCGGCTCGATCCCTTACAGCATGGGATCCCTACAGCGGCTCGATCCCTTACAGCATGGGATC
The DNA here is from genome assembly GCA_024509875.1 of Oreohelix idahoensis. Classification (NCBI taxonomy): domain Eukaryota; kingdom Metazoa; phylum Mollusca; class Gastropoda; order Stylommatophora; family Oreohelicidae; genus Oreohelix; species Oreohelix idahoensis. Next base: position 197,922 of record JAMPIV010005329.1, read on the forward strand.
CCTACAGCGGCTCGATCTCTTACAGCATGGGATCCCTACAGCAGCTCGATCCCTTACAGCATGGGATCCCTACAGCGGCTCGATCCCTTACAGCATGGTTTCTTAATTTGTGGTCCTCGGGCGGCTAGGGGGTCCATGATTGGATTCTAGGGGGACATGTACAGAACCTACAATTTTATATTATATTTTACGTAAATTTTTATCCAGCAAGGGGTCTTACTTACTTACTTATTCGTTCCTCTTCTACCATGAGGTGTAGAGATTTGTAAGAGAGAGCGCCGTAGTATTCTATCGGCTGTCTTCCCCCTGGCTTGGTTCCATTCTAGTCCTCGGTCCTTCAAAGATTGTCTAATGTTGTCCTCCCAGCGGACTTTGGGTCGTCCTGGAGATCTGGATCCCTGGCTCTTAGTTTCTCATTCTTTGCTGTGGTAGCCGATCTTCTCCCATTCTGCAGACATGGCCAAACCATCTTAGTTGGGACTGTTCTACTTGGGTCTGCAGGGTTTGGGTTTTTAGGCCTTGACGTATCGTCTGGTTGCGGACCATGTCTCTTCTTGTTACTTCAACCACCTTCCTTAGATAACTCATTTCTGAGGTTTGGATCTGGCTTTTGTGGGTTGTAGTCATTGCCCATGACTCTCATCCATACGTCAAGACTGGGACATAGGTGGTGCAAGCGGTCCACAGCCTTTATCGGACAAAGGAAGGTGGAAAGCTACCTTAGCCTGATACAAGCATACATTTTGAAGAGGCAATAAGTTTTATCAGAGGCACACACAATTAATGCATACTACCAGCTCAGCAGAAGAGAACAAGTGATAATCTTCAGACTCTGCACAGGACACAGCAGATTGGGATACCATCTATTCAACAAGCTAAAGATAGGAACTACGGATGAGTGTGACTGTGGCACCGATTAAATGACTGATGAACATCTAATTCAACGATGCCCAACATATGAGGAACAGCGAAAGCAAATATGGCCGTCACCAGTAACATTCCTGGAAAAACTATATGGAGATACTGTCGTAGATTTTTTATAGGAAAATTAAGACTTGGGTTGGTCCCTTCTGATTAGGTTAGAATGAGTGAGATATAGTAATAGCAATAGCTTTCCACGAGTGAGATGGTAGAATGTGATAGAGGCTGTCTCTGAGATCGAGAAATCTTCTCTCTCTCTGCCTATCTTCTACGACAGATTTAGAGGAGTCAGACAGTCTAAACATATATATATATATATTAATATATCTCTATCCACTCACGTGCACGCACATTCAAGTGACGACAGTTAAACACACAGACGTGGGAAAACTATAACAGTGATTATATAGATATTTTGGAGTGAAACTGACCGACACGCTGGTATAATTATTGAGTAGTTTAATTATCATAACAAACTTCTCTCACAACATCTAAAATTACATCAAAGCATATACAAATAGTCATAAAGTCAATAAAAACTGATACAAGAATGATAGACCCACAGTATGATCTTTCCCCTCAAGGTAGGCCCACAGTCCTGTTAGAAGAAAGCGATAGCCCCAAGGAATCAAGGATACATATGATTAGGTCTAATATTTCCCCCTTTTAAGGTATGGACAGACTTGATATCCCTGCTCTATTTTAAGGGAAATATGATTAGCAGTACTTGCATACATAAAGTTAAGACAGCAAAATGGGTGCCAAATTACAACAATAAAGAAATCACTCCATCCTGCATTCACTCTATTCATTCAGCAGTGATCACGTGCATTTGTTCATACTCACAGCTTTGATAGCCACTTCTGGAAACACAATTTTTAGGACATTCACATACAGAATCGTCAATGGCAGTCCTTGACCAAGAAATCCCCAGTTCCAAAAAAGACGGGATGAATTCTCTGCTTCAGGGAACGATTCCTTGGGTGTTCTTATTTTTCGGATGTCTGTTTAGGTCACATTAAAATTGTCCAGGCACGAACATTAACAACGAGCACAGTGTCAATAGCTTAAGTTTCTAGAATTGAGGAATGTCAGATCGGTGTCTACTTTCAGGAAAGGACTCTATTTGGTCACCAAACCACTAGTCAAAACTCCGTCGGAATGTTACTGACGTTAATATGTTACTTGCCACACAGGCTAAAAATGTACTTGAGTTGTTTCTCAGGAAGAATTTAAATATGGCGCGATAGGCCTGTTACTTCATTTACCTTTTAAATAACTTGTAAAGATTCTGCACCAAGGTTTTTTAAGGAAAATGTTTTAGTTCTTCACAGATATTACTCTTCAGTACTTAACGCTGGCAAAGTTTTGGGTTAACCCCAGTATTCACTGAATAAAGGAAAAACACATATTCAATAATTATACATACTAGGTACTCGTTATAACTTACATTTTTAAACTGCAAGCGTACAGCTTGACTTATCATTTAAACTTTCCCGTGAAATAAGTTATATAAAAATCAATCATCATGAATTAGGAATACCTACGTATTCCGTCAACACTCATGAGGCATCTAGCATTTATAAGTTAGTTTAGAAAAATTATTCTCGTCTGATTATTTAGCAGTAAAATTAAATTCCTTAATAGCCGACTGAGTTTAAGCTAGAAATTATAATTTCTGTTTTCCACTGTAACTCGTCACTATAAAATAATACAGACTATATAAATTAAGCACTCTGCACCAAATCTAACTAGTCTTCTTCTTCTTCTTCTTGCGATCGCATCTTTGATGTTTACACCGTCAGACGAGTTCTCATGATGAATTCGACTGTTGTTTGAAGTTCCTCTTTAGCTCCATATAGCTTTGAGTTTAGTGTTGAGTCATTGGGCCAGTATATCTTTCTTAACTGGTCATACAGAGGACAATCCTGTAGAACATGCTCAGCAGTTTGTTCGTTTAATCCACATGTGCACAGTGGTGAAGCAGACAATCGTAGCTTGTGCATGTGTTTATTCAGTTTGTTATGCCCTGTCCTGAGGCGAAAAATAGTTATCTGTCCCTGCCGGTCGAGAGTGTGATAGTCGTCTTTGGGTTGGTTCTGTTCTCTTCTGATAGTCTGGATAGCTCTCTGTTTCTCAAAGTATGTGACTTCATTATCTTCTTGTTCACATTCTCCTCCCTTTTTTGCAAGTTTATCTGCCTTTTCATTTCCGGGTACACCACAATGAGATGGTACCCACTGAAGTATGGTTCTCTTTTTGGCAGCTACATTGTTTAGTTCATTTCTCAGATGCGGGAGTTTACCACCCTTGAGAGCTTGCAGGACAGACAGTGCATCTGTGAGGATGACTACCTGGTGGCAGTCAGAGTTGGTGTTATAAATCATATTTGCAGCTTGCTCTAGAGCTTGAACCTCAGCTGTATAGTTGGAACAGAATTTACCAGTGGGAATGTACCTAGTCTCATAGTGGTTGTCAGGGTATGAGATAACGATACCGGCACCTCCATTCCTAACAGCATTAGTTGCTGATCCATCTGTATAGGCATGTATCCATGATTGATCAGGATAGCTTTCTTGGATCATACTCAATGTAGCAGTTCGTTTTTGCAGATCATTGTGGTAAAGTGGGATGATATAAATATTTATAGGGGACTTAGTGTACTGACTGAGATCAGCTGTGAAGGTATCTGTATCTAATAGGTGTAGTGTTTTACAGATAACCTTACTTGCTACCACATTATACCTCAGTCAGAATTATTCTTGAATATTGTGATGACTACGTTAAATGTCTAGGGTATGTATATGATGAAGTGTAAGTCACAACAATTTAATTTATTCCACCACACTTGACAACACTGTGACACTCACACACATTTAACACTCTATAAGACTATCTTAAATGAGTCACTGCTAAAGTTTCAAATATATATGTATTAATTACTTTCACTAATATATATCCTGATTCAACTACAAAGTGAACCAGGAATCACAATTAATTGTAATCACAATTTATATATACATAATTTATAAACATGAACCTTGTAGTGACATATTTTATTAATATTATCCTATGTGTGTCAGTTGTGTAGTAGTACTATGAGGTAATACTGGTTTTGTTTTTTCAAGCTGTTATTATTTGTCATCATGACTTCAAGTGTTTGTTTATCTGGGAAATAGTATGGGGGAAAAGTTCACAGTTCCTGTCAATTTAAACAAGGTATTGTCCCTCTTTTTTACTAAAATGTCAATTTTTGAGGGGACACATAATGTTGAGCTCCACTGGCCACAGAGGCTTAACTTTCGTGATGGCGGCAGGAAAAGACTCCTCTGCTCGATTGCTCCCCTGTGTTCTGGAGACACCTCACTAGTCGCTATCTGGACCCAGGAGTATGCTGTCAGCCTCCAGATTCAGCAAAGCTCAGACCAGGTGCTGCTCAATAACTTTAGGACCACAGTCCCTGAAACAAGAAGGTTGTACCTCCTACTTCATAACTAATTTATAATCTAATTCCAGACTGAACACAATACATAACAAACACTGAGTTCAGAGCGGTAGGCCAATTGCTATCTTCATCTGAAACAATTGACATCAGTATACTCCTCCCTAATGGTTACTACGCCTCTGCAATTCCAGCATGATTTCTTTCTAGTCAATAAGATAGGTGTCAGTGTACTGTTTGGCAATTCCATGTAGTTTTACTTTCCTCCGATACCTTCTGTTCAGGTTGGAGCACTATATAGGCTTTGCCTCATGTTCGCTACTGAACCACACACATATACAGACATAAATTATCAATTTACATTCAATTTTCATTAAAAAGATATCAAATATTTCAAGCTTACCACAATTCATGGAAATAATACAGAATTACGTTGACTGGCAATGAATAGGCACAAAATCCGACCTGCCACTGTCTCAGGCTTTTATTTAGAAAAATATAAGCTGAATCTCAACGCACTGTTGCTTTAGAAAGTTTATTTGAAAATGTGGTGCTGACCTGACGCTCCTAATTGACTATATTGGCGGGTCTAACCAATCGAGCCATGTTTACACAAGCGTTTGAAAAAAGTACCCTTCCTTCCGTCTCCCCCAACAACAAAAGATAGTATTTGTAGCCCGACTAATCGTGTTTAGCCTTACATTTACTGCGCTCCAATCAAATAGGATTTAACATGGGGACCTATATCCCGTACAATGGTGGTGTCAAAATCTGCCACTGAGCGATTCTGATTTTGGGGTTGTCTGACACCCTCACTATTTCTTTTGGCTATAATTTGTTAATTCCTAGACTATTTGCTTAAAGTTTAACATATTCTTTGTCAGCAAGTCCGAAGGAACCCAAATATATAAATTTTATGGGGCTAAGGGGCTGCGTTCAAAATATGCATTTTCTTCTACCTCCTGTTCACTTCGAATACGATGTGGTGTCTGGGTACTGTCAGGCTTTCAAACGTAAACCAGTATAATGTCATGTTTCCTAATAAGCGTTTTTCAGGTTTTTAAAACCTAACTCTCGTATGGGTAGTGTTTTTTATCACTGTCGATTTGAAAAAAATTAGTGCTTGTGGCCTTACACGCGTGATGACTTTAATTGTATAGCGAGACGCGTGTTTAGTGTTGTATGCGTTCCTGCTTTCAGCCCTCCCTTCTCTCTATCCTAATTCCATCTGTCTTTCGTTTATGGTAACTTAGTGTATAAAATGACATGAATGGAATATTAAATATAGGTCAGCTTGCGTATCTCAAGGTTTTTCTTAGAAATGCAGTACACGTTTTATCGTAGAAAGCGTGTATGCTGCAGTAGGCTTTTACTATCAACGTGAAACGTTACAATTTGCAGACGAAGTAGAAAACAAGGGGGATTTCGAGTACAGTCATTGTGACAGCACTGTTCTTTACCATTCTTCTTTCCTTTTATTGAAGTTATTTGTTAGGCTTTACATTTACTTTTTAATTTATATATGTGGATTAGAATTTCACACGACAATCATTATACTCACATCCACTTGTGAGACCACTGACTGATGTATTAATTTGGAGGGCACTGCTGGCCTGCTCCCATGGTACAGGTTATAGGGTGGGCTTCAGTGGTGTTGTCTTCATGGATAGGTCTTCTTGATGCTGTCTTTTAAGTCTTTTTCCCCGATGTACAAAGCTGCTACGCTTTAGACGTCCCAACGCCAGATCATCTAGTCTTGCCTTCATTGGGTGCGTTGGCATACTGTTGTACTTTTCCATCTGGATCGTGGTTTTTGTGTCTCTTCTATGGGACAATGTCTGTAATCCAGCAACCTTCTGCATCTCTGATATTGGTGTAGTTTTCATGGCTCCTGTAATGAGCCTGAGAGCTTGATTTTGCACCTTGTCTAAAGACTGCAGATGTGAGTTAGCAGCTGATGACCATGCTGCTGAGCTAAACTCTAAGTGTGGTCTTATTACTCCATTATAAATTTCTTTAGATTTCGTTCATTTGCTCCCCAGTTGGTACATGCTAATTTTCTGAGTATGCCTAGTCGTCTTCGGGCCTTTCCTTCTGCATTTTCAATATGCTTATTCCATGTAAGCCTTTGGTCAAATGTCACCCCAAGATAGGTGGGGTAGCTTTCTTCCTTGATCACGGTTGTCCCTAGGTATATGTTAGCTGCTTTGTCCTTGGGGGTGAGGGAGAACCGTGTTGTGGAGGTTTTGTCTGTGTTTATTGTGATAAGCCATTTCTCTGCCCATGACACTAGCATGTCTGCTGCCCGCTGCATTCTATAATTTGCTGTGGTGACGTTTTCATCAGCGCACCAGAGTACTAGGTCATCTGCATATAAGGCAGCTTTCACTCCTGCAGGGAGATCTTTCACCAGGTCATTGATGTAAACAAGGAAGAGTGTTGGGGAAATTACTCCTCCTTGAGGTACCCCCTGATGGAGCAACACTTTTCTGCTCTGCAGACCGTCAAGAGTGACTCTAGTTCTCCTGTTATGCAAGTATGTCTGGATCCATTTCATCATGTTGCCTTGGATTCCACTTCTCCTAAGTTTTGCAATAAGGCCATCTTTCCACACCTTGTCAAAGGCCTGCTTGAAGTCGACCCAGATCGTTAGGACCTTTTTCTTCTCCTGGGAGGCATCTTCTATTGCTTGAGACAAGTAAGTAACTTGGTCTTCTATACTGTAGCATTCTCTAAATCCAGCTTGTTCCGGCACCAGGATCTGCTCAGACTCTAAATACCATTTCAATCTGTGGTTGACTATTCGCTCCATAGTCTTCCCAACACAGCTTGTGAGACTGATTGGCCGGTAACTTGCAGCCTCGGTCTTACATTTCCCTTTCTTTAGTATGGGTATTGTGATGGCTTCTCTCCATACTTGGGGTACCGTTCCTTTCAACCAGCTGTGGTTGAATATCTCAAGCAGTTTTGTCTTTGCTGCTGAGCTCAGATTTACTAGCATTTCATTGCTGATTTTGTCTGGGCCGGGTGACTTTTGAAACTTAAGCTTGGAAATAGCCTTCTGTAGTTCTCCTAGTGTGATGGGTTCCCTCATTGGGGCAGGAGTATCTGTCTGTCCCATGGTTGCCAGTATTTCTTTTCTTATCTCTCTCTGATGGTCTATGTTAATGGGTAAGTTGCTTTCTGAACTGTATCTTCTAGCAAACAGGTCTGCAGCTTGTTTTCCTCTGAAAAGTTTGCCACCTTCATCCAATGTGATAGTCTGCCTAGGTGAGGAACGCTCTTCATTTAGAGACTTGACTTATCTCCAAAGTTTCCTGCCGTCTTTCTAAAGGTTCAGCGATGCCGTTTTAGTTCTCCAGCTTTTCCGTTTTTCTTCTAGCTTTGTTCTCTGAAACTCTGCTACAGCCTTTTTTCCATTTGTTGTGAGTTTCAAGTGAAGGCTGAGACTCTGCATCCTTTCTAGCCCTGTCCATAGCTTCCTGACGTTCTTGGAGTGTGCTGGACCAGTATGGTATGTAGTTACGCCGGCATCCTTTGGGAATGGTTTCTTTTGCAGCTTGTAGTATGCATCTGTTGAAGTCTTTTACCACTTCATTAATGTCTCTGTTCTGTACCTTGAGGGTAGACAGCAGCGTGTTTACCTGATGCCTGAATAAACCCCAGTTGGTTTTTTTTTGTAGTTCCATCTTGTAATGGCTGGGCCTGTACTGAGAGTTGCACTCTGGACAGTAAGAAAGATTGGGCGATGGTCGCTTCCCCCTAGTTGGTCTCCTACTTCTCTACTAATAGATCCAGCTATATCTGGGGTGGCGAAGGCAAGATCTGGTGTTGAAGTTGTGTGCCATCCTCTGGAGTAGAAGGTAGGAGTATCTGTGGCATTATTGACTAGGATTAGGGAGTGATCATCTTGCCATGTTTCAACCTCTTCACCTCTGTGATCTAGATGGTTATAGCCCCAGCTCTGGGAGTGGCTATTAAAGTCTCCAACTGCTATAAAGTTGGTGGCTGGTACCTGTATAGAGCTGAGACTCAGGGGTTTGTTGTTTGGACAGTAATAGTTCAGGAGTTCTATTTCCATCTTGTCTACCTTTATCTGCAACAGCTGATATTCTGCTCCATCCATGTAGGTTTTCCTTTCGTGTGCATGAATGTTATTCCTTAAAAGAGTAAGTACTCCTCCTTTTCGTCTATCTTGTCTGTCGGATCTGAAGCGTTGATATCCCCTTATTTTAAAGGCTTGATCTGCTTTCAAGTGAGTCTCTTGGATACAGCAAACACTGACTTGCTTCTCATACAAGATGTTTTCCAGCTCTGTCTTTTTGCTGTATCCAGCCTGCTTGCTGTTCACTCCCTCTGCATTCCAGTGCATCATGACAAGTGGCACTCTGGGTTTCTCTTTTTCTGTTTTGTTTCGGTCAGTAGTTCTCCTCCGCCGTCTGCTGACTCCACAAGACGGTCTATAGGGTCCTCCAGTAGCTGAGGGTGGGCTCTGTCGAGGCTCAGAGCCCGGCACTGCATCTGCCTGGTGGAGCTCCACAGGGTGAGCACCAGTACGAGATTTATTTGACGGTGTACTCATCCATAAAAAAAAGCGAGTTGCGTGATACTGTGGTTTCCGGTGCGCCTTCTGGCCCAGTATCTACGACTTTAGCACCTCTTCAACGGGAGAGTGGGCTCATCCCTAATCCGTTTATGTTCCCAGTAGTAGACTATTCGCAAGCAGCCTGGGGGTGTCACTGCTCTGCGCGGACCTTGTTTACCGAGGCGGCGTCCGAGCTCGTATGGTGAAAATATGGTTGCGTTATCTTTAAAATAGACCTGTCTTTCCCGTGGCTTTTCTGCCATCCTGGAACTTTGAGTTAGGGAGTTCTGAGCTCCAGTCTCTTTCCCAGACATTTTATCCTGGCCTGGCACGCATACAGAGGACCCCACTTCTGGTTCTAAGTTAGGAGTTGGGGATAGGTGGGGTGGCACACTGTGCATTCCCCGTCATCCAGGGGGGCTCTCCAACTACGCAGAGCTTGCACAATGCTGTACTCTGGTTCTGGGCTCTCCCAAGGAATCCTCACGTCCTGCACAGAGCCACTTCCAGATACCCACCACCTGCCATCTCTCCATTGTAGAAATCTCCTGCATGCGGCCATCCAGTCAAGAGCCAGTATTAAGTCTGGTGCCCAAGTGATCCCCCCAAGCTCAGTGTGCAATGCTGGGTTCTCATCATGCTGCAACACAGGGGGGATTGTAATGCTCAGCCATCTCTCTCAACTCTGCACCGATAAGTGACATCGGGGACTTAACTGTGCCTCAGTACTGGGAGGCCCCGTTTCCGGGTACACCACACACAGCCAATTGAGGTAACGGTCGTCGTGGGCGGTAACTAGTGAAATATGAAATAAGCGATTATCACTTTAAACACTTCACAAAATATAGATACTTAATATAATATATTTACCTCAACACAGAACTACAGGTAATCGCACACTTTAGAATTATACGCTGATATATTTATTTGAAGTCTAGGAGCTCGGTAAATTCTCGAACAAACCAAGAGCTTCGCTATACAGCTTATTGTATTCACGAACAACCTGTCTACTGCGAACTAGGAGAATGAATGAAAATCTAGTTTCAAACTCCGGTTTATATCTTAAACCAGGACAAAGGGGTCCCAACTTATTTCGTAAAACGAAATAATCTCCCCTTCTCATTAACACCTACGTACCTTAGACGCATGCCGTAACTGCCAGCAGTGCGTCTTTGACACCTACGTCAAGAAAATGGCCCTTCTGAGCGAATGCGTGAGTGTCATGGAAAAACCCAGACTATATGTCTCATTCCAGCACGCTGCATGAGTGTCATATCACACTTCACTCCGAGCGACTAGCCTGAAGAAACTCTGTGTCCGGTGAAAATGTAGACGGTACGTCCCCTTAGGTGGCGGTTATCACACTTCACCGAGCAACTTAGCCGTAAAACTATTTGTCAGATGGAAATCTCCAGACAAATGTCTGCTCTGAGCGAGCCTGTCTGGCGCGATTCACACCTTCCCCGAGCAACTCAGCCAAGGAAACTCGCGTGACAGGTGCAAATGTAGACAATTTGTCTGCTCATCATGTCTGATGGACTGAAATCCCACCTAAAATTATCTCGTGCCAGGGACTGACGCGTTAGGTAATCTACTGCGTTCTTAAATGACAAAACGAAACCGGCAAAGTGAAAATGGGAAATAAAATATTTCTCGCAAACGAACGAATGCGAAAAATACAGGAAAAAGGTAAAGAGTGATAATAAATAGAGGACACGGGTGGAAGAAAGGAAGAATATATAGAAAATTTAATGATCATAAAACTCTCTGTGACAGAACGTCCCCCCTTTAAGATATAGAAGCACTCCATGTCTACGTTATGGAATTAAATTTCCTATATCCGTAGCTTCAGGGTGTCTGTCCTCTTCCCTCTCATCTCCCCCCTCCATCTCTCTCCAATTCCTACTCAAGTCTACTCCCAAAGTTTCCTTTCTCTGGAATGTCTCCCATGCGCGCTTGAAAGAGCGTCGCCGCTTTTGAAATTTTTGAAAGATTTCGTGCGTGCGCAGTGGAATTTCCCTGCCACTATCGTCATCTTCGTCAATTTTGGCGATCGTCAGGAGATGTTCGGAGGTCGGCACCGGTCTTTCCAAGTATCTCTTTATCAGATTTAAATGGAAAACCTTTTCCTTTCCCTGAATAGAGATCTGGTAGTTAGCCTTAGAAATCTTTTTCAGGACGGTAAACGGCCCTTGCCATCCGATCCTCAGTTGGTTGTTCCCGGTAGGGAGTAACACCAATAATTTCTCTCCTGCTTCCAATTATCTTTCTTTCGCGAGTTTCCTGTATCGGTTAGCGTGCTTTGTGCGGGTTGCTAGGTCCCATCCTAGTTTCAACCATTCCTTTAAATCCGACACATATTTACTGGCTGAGACAACTGTCTCATCTGCCTTCTGGTCTGTCAGCGACCAAAGTAAGGCTTCAAGCGGCCCCTTGATAGGTCTGTGTTGACTCCGTTTTATGGTTGAGTACAGTTTATACTGGTGAAGAGGTAGCTTAAAACGCGAATGGTTAAAATGAACGAATGTCAACAATATTCTTCAAACGAACTTCAACAAGTAGTGTTGAACTGGGTGAACTGGGCAAGTACTGGCAGTACATAAGTCGGTGATGACTGTACATAGATTTTATTCAACATGACACATACGGAGTGGACAAGACTAACATCGTCACAGGCGCAAAGATCATACATCAGCATAATGGTAATTACTTTTAAAGTTCCTGAAGATTCTCTACCAATAAAGTCCTCTGACTCAAGTGACTAAGGATCACAAAACTGTTACCGTATAATATTCTTTTCATTCAAGTCCATTGACCTTCCTTCAAGGACGTCTATCATGGTAACGTATTCATACTCCAGGATAAAATCTTCCATATCATACTTCACAATCCCATACGTTCTCCAAAACATAACGTTAGATAGCATATAGTTTCAAACAAAGTCATACACGATAATACGAACAGGTTAGAGATTCCAGTTGACTAACCTCTCCCATTCTATGCCACGCTTCTGGCATTGTTGAATGTACGGCATATAAAATATGAAGCATACGAATAAATAAACTGGTTTACACGTAGGTATTATTCCTCTACGGTAATCTAATATGACCACCGACTCCGTCTGTCCATTCTAGGAAATTACATGCTAAGATGACTTCCCGCTAGACTACAACTGGGAGCGGCCTGATACTTTAGTTTACGGCAATAAATATACAAATATAACCGGGGCGACACTTACATGATCCTTCCATCATTGGCTTCGTCAAGAATACCAATTGAATCAATATAACATACTGGCTTATACAAAACTGCCAGAAAATTCCAATAATCTATATCTCGGACATAACAAAGTCCGCACTGCCCCGTTCAAAACATGACGTCACAATCCCCAAACTAGGTTACCCGTGCGTCCAAAGCAACTCACACTGCATTGTGCACGTCAGTGCGTGAATCAATCGAACGCACAAATAATAAAATATATAAAGACTGGTGCGTACATTTGGCAGGACCGAAGACTACCCCCTTAGGTAATAAATGTACGTAACAGCTCCCTTATCACCTCCCCTTAAAAAAAATTAATAGAATTAATTTTTTTTGAACTTAATACCCGAGAGAGGTGAGTCAAAACTACCACAAGATATGAAATGCATAAAGTTATATCATATTAAGAAAAGAATATTAAACGAAATCAATATAACTAAATGATAGTATGCATTAAAGCACACATCCACAATCGACCTACTTTGGAACGATGTGGTAATATTCGAAAAAAAAAACAAGTTTGAAAATGAAAAATGAAAAAACCATAAAAAAAAGATGATAATAAAATTCAACTAAGTTTTCAACAAAATTTGAAACATATGATTTCAAAAATGAAAATGAACAGCAACACTGATGATGATCAATGACAAGAGAATCAATGAAACAGAAAAATTGAAAATACAATGTGCAAAAAATGAAGCAATGCAAAATTAAACACTTTAAGAATCAACACACTTAATGTTTTCTAACACTAGTACGGTTGACTAGTGATCTAACAGTGAGATATCATAACTAAGACCCGTGAATGTAGGTATTACCTGACAACTAAGAAAGTTAGTTTGTGTGTGATCCATAATCAATTAAATAGATTAAATTGAATTAATCTAATTTATATATTCCTTAATTACTAACAAATAACTAGTTAACAATATATTCTAAGTAATTTCAATATCCCTATCAATATGTCACTGTTCCGTTACAACTAGTTAGTAATCGACGAGATAATGTTCTCAATGTTCCATACACGATATAATATATTCTCTAACACGTTATGTAGTGTAATATGTTCCATAGGAATAACAAATGTATATTTGTCGCTCTTAACAATGTTGCCATATTAATAAAAAGTTACTGTAGTACCAATGTTCTCGTTCTAAAAAAAACGTTAATATAGTATCAATAACAATGTACAAAGTTATTCATGTTATCGGTGAGGATGTTCCAACATCTGGAAGTGGTTTAGTTTCGACAAGTTCACTTGGGCATCTTGATAGACAGTCTGCGAACACATTCTGCACTCCAGGAATAGCTCGTATCTCAAAATGGAACGGTTGAAGCGCTATAGCGTAACGCGCTGACTTTGATGACTTAACGTTCCCTGTATTCAGTGCGGTAAGAGCTTTCTGGTCAGACTCCACCACAAAGTGTGATCCGAGGAGATAACGATCCAGTTTAGTGATTGCCCAGACAAGAGCAAGGAGCTCTTTATCCAGAACGGAATATTTCGTCTCGCTCGGCGTGAGCTTTCTGGATACGTACATAACCGGAAATAAGGTGCCGTTATATTCCTGCATCAAAACTGCAGCAATAGCGTAAGAACTTGCATCACTGCGGAGAATGAAGGTGAGATTTTTGTCAGGCAACCTCAAAAAAGGTGCATTTGAAAAAAATTGTTTTATATAGTCTAACGCCGTTTGGTGATCCTGCGACCACTTTATTACATTAGATGTGCCTTTCTTCAGTAGAGAAGAAAAAGGTGCAGTTATAGTAGACAAATGAGGGATGAATTTTGAATAGAACTGTATTAGTCCTAAAAGCGACCTAACTTGTTTTTTTGTCTTAGGTGCTGAGATGTTTAAAATTTTAGAGACGTTACTGTCTTCTGTATACATGAAACCATGACCTATGCGGTGACCCAGAAATGAGATGTCATGAAAACCGACAAAAGCCTTTGAAGGTTTCGCTGTTAAGTTATAATCCCGTAAGGTAGAAAGTAAAGATTTTAAACCCTGAATATGTTCATCCCAAGAGTCACTGAAAAGACAGATGTCATCTATATAAGTAATGACATCGGGACGATGAGACAATATGCGGCGCATCATGCGTACAAAGGTAGCTGGCGCATTCATTAACCCGAATGGCATAAAATTCCATTGAAAAAGACCCCGTGGTGTCGAGAAAGCGGTGAATGGCTTTGCTTTAGGAGTGAGTGGCACTTGCCAATAACCCTTTGAAAGGTCAAATTTCGAAAAGAATGTAGCATGAGATAATCTCTCCAATAAGTCATCTAAAAGAGGTAATGGTTCCGCATCGAATTTTGTAACTTTGTTTAATTTCCTGTAATCTACGCAAAGACGTATATTGTTGTCTTTCTTCCTAATGATTACCATGGAAGAAGAATATGGTGATGAAGATGGTTCAATTATATTTAATTGGAGCATCTCATCCAATTCCTTATCAACCTTATCACGAAAGTGTAAAGGAATAGGATATGGGCGAACTCGAATAGGCGTATCGTCAGTCAGAATAATGTCATGTTGGATGACTGACGTATGACCTGGGATGTCAGTGAGGACATCCTCATACGAGTGTAGAATATTAGAGACTTGCTGACGTTGATCAGCCGAAAGAGTAGATGAGATTGTAACATCATTCCATTTCTCAGTGGAATGGAGTGGTACAACTGGTATTGGTAGTTGTACATCATCGAAAGAAGATTCTTCTTCTTGGATGACTGACAAACTAGAATAGTGTTGAATAGGAGGTGTAGGATCGTCAGTTGCCTGAAACACTGACTGTAGATAATCAGGACGTGAGTAATACTCCTTCAACATGTTAATGTGGAAGGTTTTATGTTTACCATTAACATCAACGATGTAGTCGACATCGGATATTCTTGAGATGATCCTGAAAGGACCTCTCCAGGTAATTAAAAGACGATTGTTATGCGCAGGTAGTAAGACAAAAGCTTCATCACCAGGTATGAGCTGGCGAAGACGTCTATACTTGTTTGCAAATAGACGAGCTTTTTCTTTGGCTTGTTCAGATGATGCAGTAGCTAGTCTACAAGCATCTATGATTCTCTTTCTCAGAGAGATCACATACTCATAAGAGGATTGAGTTTCCTCTTCAATATTCTCGTCAACCAATAAGTCGTGGATTAACGACATCGGACCGCGTGGTTGCATGCCAAAAACAAGCTGGAATGGAGAAAACCCCGTTGCTTGATTTTGTACTTCGCGATACGCAAAGAGACAAGCGGGTAGGACCCGATCCCAGTCTTGGGGATGGTCTTGAGTCATCTTACCCAACAACTGCTTGAGTGTCCTATTGAGACGCTCAATTAACCCATTTGACATCGGATGATAAATAGAACTAAGAGATCTGTCTATACCTAATGTCTTCATAACTTGAGACATGGATTCAGAAATGAACTGAACCCCATGATCCGACAAGATTTTCCGTGGAAAACCAATGCGTGAGAAGATTAACATCAATGCCTCTGCTACACTGGCAGATGAAGTGTTCTTGAGAGGGATGGCCTCAGGCCAACGAGTGCACATATCAATGCACGTAAGGATATGCGTATGCCCTCTAGCAGATGGAAGCATCGGACCAATAATGTCAATGGCCATTTTATCAAATGGTCTAATCGGGATGTCCGCAGCTTGAATAGGAGCCGCATGAAATGGACCCCGTACCTTAACTTCCTGACATATCAAACAGGATCGACAATAGAGAGTGATGTCCCTATGGACGCCTGGCCAGTAGAATGCCGAAAGCACTCTGGATTTGGTACGCGAAAAACCCATATGGCCCGCACATTGCGAGTCATGCGCATGTCGTAATATACGAGATCTCATAGAGGATGGGACTAAGATCTGATAACATAAGGATGAATCCTTTTCCCGTATTACTCTCACCAAAATCCCATTTTTAAGTATAAAGTCATGTCTAGATTTTGCAAGTTTGTTGCTTGTATTCTTTTTGTTAACATACTGAAAATTTTTTTTTAATGAATCATCATTCTTTTGCAATGTTGCAAACAACTCCCGTGAAATAGGAGCATCATCATCACAAGTGGTATGAACTGTAGGTTCAATAGGTGTATCATGCGACATATTAGTAGCTTGCGCTCTAGTCACTACTGCATTTGCAGTTTGAATATGTCGCTCTTCCCATTCAGCTATTTGCTGAGGTGAACACTCTTTAATACCATGTATGCGACCAAGTATTAAATCACAAATTGGATTTGGAAGAAGACATGCTTGGATCTTTCCTGAAAAAAATGGTGTATGAAGTGTTATAATGGCTGTGGGAAATGTTTCCACAGTTCCGCCAAACGTCACACATTTCACAACCCTGCCCGTCGCACAACTAGGGTCGATCAGCGAAGTCCGGACGCCCACAGTGGTACAACCTGAGTCGAATAAAAGAGAGCATGAAATATTGTTAACAAATCCCTTGTTAAACTTAAGAGAGCCCTGTCCCTGGTGTACTGACGCAGCAGTGGCCGTACAGACTGCAGGTAGACTAGGCAAGGTATGTCCGCAACGCAGCGTCGTGATCGCCTTGGGCTGGAAAAGAGTAGAGCATTCTGAACAATCTTTGACTTGGGTACAATCAAGAGAACAACACATAGCATTGTGAGTTTCAGTTACTTTACCCTGTTCAATGTTAGCCTGTGTATCAATTAAAGAGACATTAGAATGTCTACCCGTATTATTTGACGATCTATCTCTGCGACGCGATCGATTTTGATTATTTGCATTAAAATTGCCATAATTGTCGTTTCTGCTAGAGTTAAAATTTGGATGAGTCCGATAGTTTGTATAATTAAAGTTATGCTGTTCTTTAAAATTTTTATTCCAAGAACCTTGTCTGTTTTGTGGACCCTGAGATCTTGATCTCCAGTTTTGTTTATTATAATGTCCTTGATTATTATTAAAATTATTGTTACCAAAATCTCGCGATCTGTGAGCTTGGTTCCAAGAAACATTAAATGGAGCAGATTGTTGAAATTGCTTCCCTTTGTAAAAGTTATCATTGTTAAAATTGTAATTATTTCCCTTATTGACATACCTATCAGCACTAAAAGAACGATTGCGTGAAAAATTGTTTTGTTGTGCTGCAAAAGCAACAGGCAATTCATTCTTAATCTGTGCGTTACTTAGATCCATGTTTGGGTGAGCAGTACAAAAATTTTTTGCATGTTCTTCTAAGCCTTTCATAGATAAAGGTTTCCTTTCGTGTAAAAATGCGAGAAATGTAGGATTTACAGACGAAAGTACCTTATCGCGCATCAGTAAATCGAAGAGACCTTCATACGACTTTTCAATTTTGGATAATTCGATCCATCTTTCTAATGTTAGTCGTATCTGTGACAGAAAATCACTAAAATTTCTGCCACATTGAGGTAGTAATGTATGAAATCTTAAACGATATTCGTCTTCTGTCATTTGGAATGTTTGCAGAAGTGCCGCTCTAAGAGCATTATAGTCATTTTTCTCACCAATGCTGGTGGTATGATAAACTGCTAATGCATCCCCTGTAAGTAATCTGGATAAATATGTACAGTATAGCGCTTTATCCACGTTATAAGACCCACAAGTGGCCTCAAACCTATCTAGGAAGAATATCACGTCATCAGACGGGGGATTAAATTTTGGTAATTTAAGGTGAATTTCCTTAAAATGATCCTGTCTGGATGAAGTTTGGCTTTCAAGAGTTCTCTGAGAATTAGCTTCCTGAGTTAACCTAAGTCTCTCATATTCTGACTCTGCTAATTTCAGTTCATGCTGTCGTTTTCTATCATTCTCTTCCCTCTCAAGCTGAAGTCGTAATGTATTTTGTTCAGCTATTAATCTTCTTTCTTCCATTTCCTTTTGTTTAACTTCCATTTCTTTTTGTTTCTGTTCTGCCTCTCGCTGAAATCGTTTCTCTTCTAATTCAGAGGCTAATCTCATTTTTTTTCTCCTCTTCCTCAGCTATAAATTTCCTCTTCTTTTCATGTTCCTCAGCATCAATCCGTTTTTGATCTGCCTCAAATTTCATCTTCTTCTCTTGTTCCTCAGCCTCAAATTTCATCTTCTTCTCTTGTTCCTCAGCCTCAAATTTCAAATTTTCCAATCTTAACTTTTCAGCTTCCAATCTTTGAGCTTCCAACCTTTGAGCCTCTTTATATTCTGACATAGCGAATTGTCTTACCTCTTCAGCAGGTATTTGCAAAGCTTTTGCTTGCTTAATGAAATAATCGAGTGAATACATTATTCTATATAAGTAGTCACTGTACTCTAGATATTTAAAATGATAATTAATCAATATAAATTAATTAACCTTGTTACTATGACAAGTGTTCTTCGTTCCTGTCCTTAGAACGGTATAATGTTATCATATAATTATTAAATATGTTATTAATCAATAAATTTATGTAATCAAATGTCATGAAATGAACAACGAGAAAGACAATAGAAACATAACCGACAAGACATGATAAACTGGACGGGTGAACACAATCGTAGAAATCAAAAAAATAAAAATGTATAACTAAAATAGAATATCGTAAAAATATACGACGATAACTACGATCAGATAATTAACAGTACAATTAACAACACAGTGTAAAAACATAGGTTTTGTAAAAAACTGAACGACAGGAAAGGTGAGATGGACGCAAAATACAAACAAAATTCATTATAAAACTAAATTACGAATAAAAATAACTACGAGAACAACAATAAAAACTTGACGGAACAGCTAAACAGATACTATTATAAGGGACAATTAGCGATCGGAACTTCGGCAAGGTTTCTAGCCTTGTACCGGAATTATCGCTCAATTGAAACTTACAAGACGAGCCCTACAGAACGTCTGACGAAGAGCCCGAATTGGCTTCGAGATGGATCTCGTTCGTCAGATCAACCTCCCTACCTCCCACGACAAATGAACAACATATAACATATAACAAGGAAAATATAAATATGGACATAATTATTTAAGGCACAGCTAAACGTAATAAAGGGTACAACGACAACACGTTATACTCATCTCGCGTGCAGGAAAAAAAAACCAATGTGCCTCGTCTCCGTGTATGTACGTGTGAGGATAAAATACTTCGTTCTGAGTTATTAGACCACAGCTTGCACGTAATAGTGACAAAGAGATGATCCCAAGATGTTGTCGCCTTGAAAGTTCAGATCTTCAGATGATCCCAAGATGTTGTCGCCTTGAAAGTTCAGATCTTCCATTAATGATAATTGTATTGGGTACGTTTCCTGTGAAATTCTTGATTTCAAAACCAGACTGGCACACCAATTACTGTTGACTCCGTTTTATGGTTGAGTACAGTTTATACTGGTGAAGAGGTAGCTTAAAACGCGAATGGTTAAAATGAACGAATGTCAACAGTAATTCTTCAAACGAACTTCAACAAGTAGTGTTGAACTGGGTGAACTGGGCAAGTACTGGCAGTACATAAGTCGGTGATGACTGTACATAGATTTTATTCAACATGACACATACGGAGTGGACAAGACTAACATCGTCACAGGCGCAAAGATCATACATCAGCATAATGGTAATTACTTTTAAAGTTCCTGAAGATTCTCTACCAATAAAGTCCTCTGACTCAAGTGACTAAGGATCACAAAACTGTTACCGTATAATATTCTTTTCATTCAAGTCCATTGACCTTCCTTCAAGGACGTCTATCATGGTAACGTATTCATACTCCAGGATAAAATCTTCCATATCATACTTCACAATCCCATACGTTCTCCAAAACATAACGTTAGATAGCATATAGTTTCAAACAAAGTCATACACGATAATACGAACAGGTTAGAGATTCCAGTTGACTAACCTCTCCCATTCTATGCCACGCTTCTGGCATTGTTGAATGTACGGCATATAAAATATGAAGCATACGAATAAATAAACTGGTTTACACGTAGGTATTATTCCTCTACGGTAATCTAATATGACCACCGACTCCGTCTGTCCATTCTAGGAAATTACATGCTAAGATGACTTCCCGCTAGACTACAACTGGGAGCGGCCTGATACTTTAGTTTACGGCAATAAATATACAAATATAACCGGGGCGACACTTACATGATCCTTCCATCATTGGCTTCGTCAAGAATACCAATTGAATCAATATAACATACTGGCTTATACAAAACTGCCAGACAATTCCAATAATCTATATCTCGGACATAACAAAGTCCGCACTGCCCCATTCAAAACATGACGTCACAATCCCCAAACTAGGTTACCCGTGCGTCCAAAGCAACTCACACTGCATTGTGCACGTCAGTGCGTGAATCAATCGAACGCACAAATAATAAAATATATAAAGACTGGTGCGTACATTTGGCAGGACCGAAGACTACCCCCTTAGGTAATAAATGTACGTAACAGCTCCCAAATAAAAGCGTAGCTGGCGGAAATCCTGTGGAAGTATGAGGAGATTCTCTGTAGCCAAATAAAGCTGCAGGAATACAAAGATCCCAATCGTCAGGTTTCACTTGTGCCAGTTTACTTAACATCATGTTGAGGTTTCCATTAATACGTTCCACGAGCACATTTCCGGCCGGAGTATAAGGCTTTGTGTAGATGTGTTGGGTCCTCAAGATCTTCACGATCTCATCCATCAACAGGTTTCTGTATGGAGATCCGTTATCCGTTAACATTTGCTGAGGGAATCCCAACTGAGTGAAAATCTGCATGAGGGCTTCTGCGACATGCTTGGCATCTGCGCATGTTAGCGGGATAGCTTCTGCCCATAAAGTGCATGTGTCGACTAAGGTCAGGATGAACCTGTTCCTTCTTTTAGTCCTTTCTAGGGGTCCTAAAATGTCGATCACAACCCGTTCGAATGGTGTTCCCATTATTGGCATTTCACCCATGTGGACTGGGGGTGTCCGATGCTTGGGTGGTACACGTTGGCACTGGGAACAGGATTTGACATACCTGATAATATCAGTATTTACTCCTGGCCACCAATAATGAGTGGTTATCCGTTGGTTTGTGGCGTTGTGTCCCATATGTCCGCTGAAGGGAAGAGAGTGCCCCATTTCTAGGATTTGGCTTCTGTACTGTTTCGGTACTAGGAGCTGGTTGTAACCTTGGTCAGGCTTGCCCGTTCTGCGATAAAGTACGCCGTCCTTAGAAAAAATGTCCCCGTGCTGTCTGGGTTCCTTAGCCATGGGCAGTTTCCTAAAGCAGGGTGCCAAAGTAGGGTCCTTTTGTTGCGCTTCTTTAAGTTCCATAGGTAACAAATTAGGCGCAGGCTCCCGTTCCTTCTTGGTTTGCCCTCTTGTAGTTACTGCTGCCACAATCGGCTCTTCCGGTTTCCCAATAAACACGTATCTCTCGCCAAGTATGACTGGGTAGATGGGGTCATCCATAACAGCCGCTTTGATCTCGCCTCTGACAAAATCAGAGTGGATCTCCACCAGTGCGATGGGAAGCGCTGTAGGTGCATCACTCTTAGAGACTCCACAAAGTTCGACGGTCTCTCCTGTCTCTTGACCGGGTTTAACCAGGTGTCTGGCAACAATGCAATCATACGAAAGCCCCGTGTCAAAAAAACAAGAAGTTTGAGAACCGTTCAAAATAACAGTACCTCGCGTTGAGGGTCTATCCCCAACAGGTTGGGAATCACTGTCAATAATTCCGCCTTGCGAGACTGTTAGCAAGCATCTTATGCGTTTCGGCTCGGTGTGCTCGCTCTGATCATTAGTCCCGTGCTCAGGAGTTCTTCCTTTGCCACCTTGACCTTTCTGGCCACGCTACCATGAAGGACGGTCGGGTTGATCAGACTGTTTACTGTGGTTGGGGTACTTGTTTTTGTAGAACTTGGATTTTTCAGGAGGGGGGTTTTGAGGTCCAGTTTCTCTGTGGTTATTCTGATTTGAGGCATGAGAAGATTGGTTTAGATTATTCTTCCGAAAATGCTCTTCTGTCGGTTTCCGTTTAGTGGCCGGTAGTTCAGCCAGCGCATTGTGATATCGCTCAGACTTTTCCAAAATGTCTTCAAGCTTTTTTGCCCCCTGCTCAGCTAGAAATCTCTGGGTATCAGGAGACAAAGTGTTCTTTATTTGTTCTGTAATAGCAAATTCCTCAAGACTTTCATAGGTAGAGGGGAGCTGTGAAAACTCAAGGCACTTAGTCAAGTATCCCTTTAGACGAGATGAGAACTGCTGAAAAGTTTCAGAGCTCTCCTTCCTGCTGTTGCGAAACAGTTGCAGAAACTTTCGCGCATTCATTTCAAAGCGCTCAAGTAAAGCTTTCTTCAACAAGTCGTAGTTGTCTTGTTGGCCACTTTCCAGTTTAGAATAAACATCATAAGCAGAACTTTTTAAAGCCTGGGAAAGCTTCATTTTCCAACGCGACCTCTCTAAACCGTACAGAGTTGCAATTTTCTCAAATTTTTCTAGATACGTGTCAATCTTCTCATTAGGACAAGGGAAAGATTCTAGCGGAAAAGACATAGCAGTGAGATGAGTAGATTGAGTGCTAGAAGGATCAGTTAAGGAAGAATGAGGAGAAAGCTCACCATTGCTGGAGGTAGAGGCAGCACCACGACTTCGAACCTCTAGAGCTTTGAGCGCCAACTCATGCTGTCTCTCTCTCTCCTCTCTTTCCTCATGCTGCATCCTGCGAATTTCCATTTCCTCGTCCATCTTCCTCTGCTCTCTAGCTTCATCTGCCTCAATCTTCTTCTGCTGTAATAGACGGTCTTCCGCTTCTTTCCTCTCCGCTGCTTCTTCTTTCCTTCTTAGTTCTTCTTTTTCCTCTTTTAGCTTCAGCTGCTTTCCTCTCCGCGTCATATCTGTCACGTTCGTCCCTGACAAAAGCTTTCTCTTCTTCGCCTTCCAAACCCTCTTCTCTTGCCTCATCACTGAGGATCTGCCTGAGCTTTGCCCTCTCGGCCATAGTAAATAGCTGACTGGGACTAGTCGAGAAAGAAAAGAAGAAAAGGATACACTGGTTCCTACCACTTGCGAGAAAATACCAAAACAAACGATGATATACTTTAACCTGGGATACCTCCTCCCAAAATATAGTATTTAACTATCGCTGCTATTAATCGGCAATAAAGCAACTAATGCAGACGACTACGCCAACTAAATGGTAGTTAAGATTACTCACTGAAAAAATAAATTGCTACAGTGGAAACAAAATAATTATTACAAAATTTTTTTTTTTTTTTTTTTGAGGAAAAAAAAAATTCCCTTAATTTTAAGTCCACTACAAGTACAAGTTCACCCCTGAAGACAGTTAGGGTAAGGGAGGCAATTACAGGACGTATAGTCTGATCGCGCTCCTTAGTTTAGCTCAAACACCTACTTCTTCAGAACCCTGTGAATGTTATACACTCACAAACTTTACCAGCGTTTAGTATTACAAAATCAGTAACTAACATATATTCCGACAAAATCAACCTGTAACTCAAATGTATATTATTCAAAAGTGCTGTGGAAAAACAATTATTAATTGTGTGGTCAGCACGCCTATAAACAGATCGTTAGTCTAGGGGAATAGTTATTTTTAAAGATACACAAAACCACGAGACAATCACACTCTTACTCTATTACAGAATAAAGAAAATTTCAGACGAGCTGATATTTATCGTACTCGTCTTCCTATTCTAAGTTCAAAATCCCGATAGACGAATCCACATTTGTCGTCCTTGCTCAGGATTTTCAGTTCAATTCCCGGAAACGAGCGACCATTTGTCGTACTCGTCTTCCTATTCTAAGTTCAAAAATCCTTCGGACGAGACCACATTTGTCGTAGATTTTTGATAGGAAAATTAAGACTTGGATTGGTCCCTTCTGATTAGGTTAGAATGAGTGATAGTCACCCGTGAGAAATAGTAATAGCAATAGCTTTCCACGAGTGAGATGGTAGAATGTGATAGAGGCTGTCTCTGAGATCGAGAAATCTTCTCTCTCTCTGCCTATCTTCTACGACAGATTTAGAGGAGTCAGACAGTCTAAACACACATATATATATATATATATATATATTAATATATCTCTATCCCAGAAGCTAAGTCTCCCAGGTTAAAGGCAACATATAGTGAACAGTACAGTCAGCTGGACAAGGAAGTAAAACGTCAAACCCGTGCTAACAAAAGGACATTTCTGGATGACCTTGCAAGACAGGCAGAAGAGGCAGCACTGAGAAATGAACAAAGCACAGTTTATAAAATAACTAAAGCTATCAGTGGAAAACGAGGTGCAAACAACATAACGTTAGTAAGAGACAAGCAAGGAAATCTCATCATCACAGCACAGAAGCAGGAAACAAGATGGGCAGAGCACTTCAGAGAAACACTGAATAAGGAACCACCAGAGACTCAGCTGAATGTTCCTGAGGCTGAAAGTGACATAGACGTAAATACAGACATTCCACGAAAAGAAGAAATTATCACAGCTATCAAAGGGCTAAAAAATGGAAAAGCGCCTGGTCACGACAATCTGAATGCTGAGCAATTCAAGACAGACCCTGAACTAGCAGCAGAACTATTAGAACCACTATTTGCACAAGTCTGGGAAACTGAGACAACACCAACAGAGTGGAGTAAAGGAATAATTGTCAAATTGCCCAAGAAGGGCGACCTTGCAGACTGCAACAACTGGAGAGGAATTACCCTCCTCTCAGTTCCCAGCAAAATACTAGGCAGGATAATCATCCAGGGAATTTCAAAAGCAGGTGACCATAAACTGAGGAAAGAACAAGCGGGCTTCAGAAAGAGCAGAAGATGTGCAGATCATATATTTGCCCTCAGGAACATTATAGAGCAGTGCTCAGAATGGCAGAGACAGCTGTACATAAACTTTGTTGATTTTGAAAAGGCTTTCGACAGCATACACAGGGACAGCCTATGGAAAATTCTGAGGGCTTATGGAATTCCCAGCCGAATTGTTTCCATTATAAAAAGCCTCTATTCTAACTTTACGTGCAGTGTTGGATCGAGTAATGTAACTTTCGAAGTGAAAACAGGAGTACGACAGGGATGCCCCTTATCAACAACATTATTTTTGACAGTCATAGATTGGGTGATGCGCCAGACAACAGAGGGCAGTCCAAGAGGAATTAGATGGTCAACGTTTTCTACACTGGAAGATTTGGAATATGCAGATGACATTGCACTACTCGCGCATTCACACCAACACATTCAAGAAAAAACCGATAGACTGAATAAGTATGCCCAGCAGGTTGGCCTGAACATCAATTTGAAGAAGACAGAGGTCATGACACTAAATGTGAGCAATCCTGAGCCAATAACAGTAAGGAACCAGAAGTTAGAACAGACAGACACATTTACTTACCTAGGAAGCATAGTAACACCTGACAGCGGAACAAGCAAGGACATTAACAACAGAATGAATAAAGCGAGAACAGCCTTTGCTGTTCTCAACAACATTTGGAAGTCTTCCCAGTACAACACAAACACCAAATTAAGACTGTATGAGAGCTGTGTACTTTCTGTGCTTCTCTATGGTGCGGAATGTTGGAGAGTAACAGAGAAGGAAATGTCGAAACTGTCCTCCTTCCACACAATCTGCCTAAGGAAAATTCTCCGAATCTTTTCGCCAAACACCATCAGCAACCAAGAGCTACTTATTCAGAGTAACCAGGAGGACATGCACACCATCATAGCTGGCAGACGCTGGAGTTGGGTTGGCCATGTCCTCAGAAGGGACCCTGATACCATCGCAAGAACAGCTATGCTATGGACCCCCGAGGGAAAGCGAAAAAGAGGCCGACCAAAAACAACTTGGCGGAGAACTGTGGAAGCTGAGATGCAAAGAATGAACCACAGTTGGGGCACTGTACGAAGGATGGCCGCCGACCGAGCAAAGTGGAATCAATTTGTTGCTGCCCTACAAGATGCCACCAGGAGTGATGGCCGCTGACTGCTTTGACGGTTGGCGGTTATGGATCAAAGAAGAAGAAGATATCTCTATCCACTCACGTGCACGCACATTCAAGTGACGACAGTTGAACACACAGACGTGGGAAAACTATAACAGTGATTATATAGATATTTTGGAGCGAAACTGACCGACACGCTGGTATAATTATTGAGTAGTTTAATTATCATAACAAACTTCTCTCACAACATCTAAAATTACATCAAAGCATATACAAATAGTCATAAAGTCAATAAAAACTGATACAAGAATGATAGACCCACAGTATGATCTTATCCCTCAAGGTAGGCCCACAGTCCTGTTAGAAGAAAGTGATAGCCCCAAGGAATCAAGGATACATATGATTAGGTCTAATATTTCCCCCTTTTAAGGTATGGACAGACTTGATATCCCTGCTCTATTTTAAGGGAAATATGATTAGCAGTACTTGCATACATAAAGTTAAGACAGCAAAATGGGTGCCAAATTACAACAATAAAGAAATCACTCCGCCCTGCATTCACTCTATTCATTCAGCAGTGATCACATGCATTTGTTCATACTCACAGCTTTGATAGCCACTTCTGGAAACACAATTTTTAGGACATTCACATACAGAATCGTCAATGGCAGTCCTTGACCAAGAAATCCCCAGTTCCAAAAAGACGGGATGAATTCTCTGCTTCAGGGAACGATTCCTTGGGTGTTCTTATTTTTCGGATGTCTGTTTAGGTCACATTAAAATTGTCCAGGCACGAACATTAACAACGAGCACAGTGTCAATAGCTTAAGTTTCTAGAATTGAGGAATGTCAGATCGGTGTCTACTTTCAGGAAAGGACTCTATTTGGTCACCACACCACTAGTCAAAACTCCGTCGGAATGTTACTGACGTTAATATGTTACTTGCCACACAGGCTAAAAATGTACTTGAGTTGTTTCTCAGGAAGAATTTAAATATGGCGCGATAGGCCTGTTACTTCATTTACCTTTTAAATAACTTGTAAAGATTCTGCACCAAGGTTTTTTAAGGAAAATGTTTTAGTTCTTCACAGATATCACTCTTCAGTACTTAACGCTGGCAAAGTTTTGGGTTAACCCCAGTATTCACTGAATAAAGGAAAAACACATATTCAATAATTATACATACTAGGTACTCGTTATAACTTACATTTTTAAACTGCAAGCGTACAGCTTGACTTATCATTTAAACTTTCCCGTGAAATAAGTTAAATAAAAATCAATCATCATGAATTAGGAATACCTACGTATTCCGTCAACACTCATGAGGCATCTAGCATTTATAAGTTAGTTTAGAAAAATTATTCTCGTCTGATTATTTAGCAGTAAAATTAAATTCCTTAATAGCCGACTGAGTTTAAGCTAGAAATTATAATTTCTGTTTTCCACTGTAACTCGTCACTATAAAATAATACAGACTATATAAATTAAGCACTCTGCACCAAATCTAACTAGTGAAATATGAAATAAACGATTATCACTTTAAACACTTCACAAAATATAGATACTTAATATAATATATTTACCTCAACACAGAAGTACAGGTAATCGCACACTTTAGAATTATACGCTGATATATTTATTTGAAGTCTAGGAGCTCGGTAAATTCTCGAACAAACTAAGAGCTTCGCTATACAGCTTATTCTATTCACGAACAACCTGTCTACTGCGAATTAGGAGAATGAATGAAAATCTAGTTTCAAACTCCGGTTAATATCTTAAACCAGGACAAAGGGGTCCCAACTTATTTCGCAAAACGAAATAATCTCCCCTTCTCATTAACACCTACGTACCTTAGACGCATGCCGTAACTGCCAGCAGTGCGGTCTTTGACACCTACGTCAAGAAAATGGCCCTTCTGAGCGAATGCGTGAGTGTCATGGAAAAACCCAGACTATATGTCTCATTCCAGCACGCTGCATGAGTGTCATATCACACTTCACTCCGAGCGACTAGCCTGAAGAAACGCTGTGTCCGGTGAAAATGTAGACGGTACGTCCCCTTAGGTGGCGGTTACCACACTTCACCGAGCAACTTAGCCGTAAAACTATTTGTCAGATGGAAATCTCCAGACAAATGCAAATATAGACAATTTGTCTGCTCATCATGTCTGATGGACTGAAATCCCACCTAAAATTATCTCGTGCCAGGGACTGACGCGTTAGGTAATCTACTGCGTTCCTAAATGAGAAAACGAAACCGGCAAAGTGAAAATGGGAAATAAAATATTTCTCGCAAACGAACGAATGCGAAAAATACAAGAAAAAGGTAGAGTGATAATAAATAGAGGACACGGGTGGAAGAAAGGAAGAATATATAGAAAATTTAATGATCATAAAACTCTCTGTGACAGATACAAATAGCCTCAGGCTGACTACTGTTTTTTTTTAATACATTCAAGTTGACGTTTGAGAGTGTACGAAGAAAAAGTAGAAGAAGAAGGAGGAGAAGAGGAGACGGAAGATGTTATGACGGTGGCAGTGGTAGCGGTGGTGGTTGTAGTGGTGGTGTTGGTAGCGGTGGTGGTGGTAGTAGTGATGGTAGTGGTGGTGTTGGTAGTAGTAGTAACAGTAGCAGTAGCAACAATCTATATGTCTGACTGACTGGTCTACATTTGGCTTAATATCTGAATTTCGTAGGTCTGTTGAATGACATAGATATGGATGAATCCCTCAGATGTTTCCGTGACAGGTCCGAAATATCAGCATAATTATTTCCAACATAAGTTGTTTTTCAAAACAAATTTTTTGTTTTCAATAATCCAAATCACTACACTTTAGTTGCCAATTCGCCACATGTGCTGTTTGGCCAACGTATTGCTCATCCCTACTCTAAATTATTTTTTCTTCTTTAAGTACTCGTTCCGTGCCATCTGACCCAGATTATCAATGTCCATAGTGCTTTTTATGAATCCCACTGCTGACCTCTTTCTAAGCCACGATATTAAACTGACCACTGTCATCTCATTGTCTTGTCCTGTCTCTTTTCAATCTTTCTTTCCCGTTGTCAAAATATACTTCAGCTTTCCTCTTTTCATGACATGCCCAAAAGGAAGTGTATTTTATCTTTATTTTTATATAGGGTGATCGAGAAGTCTCTCCGCAGTGGGTTCAAATGCTTGAATACTATGAATCAAGGGAAACAATCCAAATGATAAAATTATTATTAAAAGGTCGTAATTTACAACTCTACATTTCTTTATTTTACACAGCAATTTAAATTATTTAAACAGACACTAATGCTTTATGGGATGTAGGATAAAGAGAGAGGGATAGTACCTCACGGTGAGAGACAGCCATGTCCTTTTTAGGATAGTCAGGATCCTATTTGGTTCTCCTCTCTTTATCTAGCTCATGTATGGCTCCACGAATACCGTTTGTGTACGGCGGTGGCCACATCCCGGGCAACAGTCTTGGCTGACTGGCTAAACTACATGAGTGGAGTAGGAGTAATCTTACTCAAGGGAATGTCCATCCCTAGTACACAAAGACTGAGACGGTGAGTGAGGCGGAGGAATCTGAGAAGATCAACGGCTCGAAGAGCGAAACAGCAAAGTGTGTGGCGCACTAGAGGCGTGTCGGACATAGAAAAAGACAACGGCTAGCCACTATGGAAGAGACTGGGGCCTTACCACGTACTTCCTACAGAACATAATGAGATCACAACAACAAGATAAGAACCGATATGTAGAGAACTCTCCGTCCCCTGGTGTCGTGAGAAATTCTAATCCACATATATAAATTAAAAAGTAAATGTAAAGCCTAACAAATAACTTCAATAAAAGGAAAGAAGAATGGTAAAGAACAGTGCTGTCACAATGACTGTACTCGAAATCCCCCTTTGTTTTCTAATTCGTCTGCAAATTGTAACGTTTCACGTTGATAGTAAAAGCCTACTGCTTCAATACCCGCTTTCTACGATAAAACGTGTACTGCCTTTCTAAGAAAAACCTTGAGATACGCAAGCTGACCTATATTTAATATTCCATTCATGTCATTTTATACACTAAGTTACCATAAACGAAAGACAGATGGACTAAGGATAGAAAGAAAGGGAGGGGCTGAAAGCCAGAACGCAGGCAATACTACCACAGTCTCGCGATACACAATTACTACCATCACGCGTGTAAGGCCACAGGCACTAGCTTTTTTTCAAATCGACAGTGATAAAAAACACTACCCATACAGAGAGTTAGGTTTTAAAAACTTACAAAACGCTTATTAGGAAACATGACATTCTACTGTTTTATGTCTAAAATCCTGACATTAGTATGACAGTACAGCAGGACAGGTGGCGGTTCTAAACATAAAAAATAAAAAAAAACTACACGACTATCCTGGAAAATACATATTTTGAACGCAGCCCCTTAGCCCCATTAAATTTATATATTTGGGTTCCTTAGGACTGGCTGACAAAGAATATGTTAAACGTTACGCAAATAGTCTAGGAATTAACAAATTATAGCCAAAAGAAATAGTGAGGGATGTCAGACAACACCAAAATCAGAATCGCTCAGTGGCAGATTTTCACACCACCATTGTACGGGAAATAGGCTGACATGTTACCTCCTATTTGATTGGCGGAAAGTAAATGTAAGGCTAAACACGATTAGTCGGACTATAAATACTACTTCTTTGTTGTTAGGGAAACGTGAGTAGGAGTACTTTTTTGAAAAGCTGTGTAAACATGGCTCGATTGGTTAGACCCGCCAATATAGTCAATCAGAGGCGTCAGGTCAGCACCACATTTTCAAATAAACTTACTAAAGAACCAGTGCGTTGAGCGCCAGTGCATATTTTTCTAAATAAAAGCCTGGGACATCGGCAGATCGAAATTGTGCTATATTCATTGCCAGTCAACGTAACTGTGTATTATTCCATGAATTGTGGTAAGCTTGAAATATTTGATATCTTTTTAATGCAAATTGAATGTAAATTGATAATTTATGTCTGTATATATGTGTGGTTCAGTAGCGAACATGAGGTAAAGCCTATATAGTGCTCCAACCTGAACAGAAGGTGTCGGAGGAAAGTAAAACTACATGGAAGTGCCAAACAGTACACTGACACCTATCTTATTGACTAGAAAGAAATTATGCTGGAATTGCAGAGGCGTAGTAACCATTAGGGAGGAGTATACTGGTGAAAATTGTTTCAGATGAAGATAGCAGTTGGCCTACCGCTCTGAACTCAGTGTTTGTTATGTATTGTGTTCAGTCTGGAAATTTATTATAAATTAGTTCTGAAATAGGAGGTACAACCTTCTTGTTTCAGGGACCGTGGTCCTAAAGTTATTGAGCAGCACCTGGTCGGAGCTTTGCTGAACCTAGAGGCTGACAGCATACTCCTGGGTCCAGATAGTGACCAGTGAGGTGTCTCCAGAACACAGGGAGGCTATCGAGCAGAGGAGTCTTTTCCTGCCGCCATCACGAAAGATAAGCGTCTGTGGCCAGAGGAGCTCAACATTATGCCTCCCCTCAAAATCTGACTTTATCATAAAAGAGGGAAAATACAGTATTTAAATTGATAGGACCTGTGAACTTTTCCCCATACTATTTCCAAGTTAAACAAACACTTGAAGTCATGATGACAAATAACAACATAGCTTGAAAAAAACAAAACCAGTATTACCTCATATTACTACTACACAACTGACACACATAGGATAATATTAATAAAATATGTCACTACTAGGTTCATATTGATAAATTCTGTACATATAAATTGTAATTACAATTGATTGTGATTCCTGGTTCACTTTGTATTTGAATCAGGACACATATATTAGTAAAAGTAATTAATACATATTTATATTTGAAAATTTACCAGTGCCTCATTTAAGATAGTCTTATAGAGTGTTAAATGTGTGTGAGTGTCACAGTGTTGTCAAGTGTGGTGGAATAAATTAAATTGTTTATCTGTCTGTTGTTGTTGTGACTTACACTTCATCATATACATACCCTAGACATTTAACGTAGTCATCACAATATTCCAGAATAATTCTGACTGAGTTATAATGTGGTAGCAAGTAAGGTTATCTGTAAAACACTACACCTATTAGATACAGATACCTTCACAGCTGATCTCAGTCAGTACACTAAGTCCCCTATAAATATTTATAACATCCCACTTTACCACATATATTGGGGTCTCGCTCCAGGGATATTGAACTTTCTCCTGTTATAGATATTGGGAATAATAAGAATTAAAAGGTATCCTTGGGTGGAAATAAATAAGGTTGAGCTCTCAGTGCCTGTAGTGTCCTTAGATAATTATTGAAAGATTGAATTGTTTACAATTGCATGTTAGACAATGGCCGACTTGGCAAAATTTCGATCTGCTGCTGTACAGACTGCGAAAGAGTTAGGAATGGACGGGCAAATTATGATTGCTTATGTCACTGCTGAATAAGACAAATATATTGAACGGGAAGAAAGAAGATTAGAAAAAGAGGCCGAAAGAAAGTTAGAGGCTGAGACTAAGAGGTTGCAGATTGAGGCTGACAAAGAGGCTAAAGCATTGGAAGCCGAGGAAAGAAGACGGGCTGCAGAAAGGGAAGCCGAGGAAAGAAGATTGACTGCAGAGAGGGAAGCAGAAAAGGAGAAGAGATTACAAAGGGAACATGAGTTACGACTAAGGGAGTTTGAGTTTCAAGGCCATGCTCCTGAAAATGGTGCCAGTCCCTTTACCTCTGATGCCACTGCTAGCCAGGGAGCCTCAACCTCAGCTATGAATTTTCATTTAGATCATTTTGTTGAGAAAGACGATGATATTGAGAGCTATCTAAATAGATATGAACTATTAGCTACCACATATGGGTTAGAGAGAGAAAGGTGGAGCTTAAAGTTATCTCAAGGTCTTCGTGGGGCAGCTTATGAAGTTTTTGCCAAAATGAGCAGAGGTGATCAGGAAAATTATGACATGTTAAAGCAGGCTCTTTTGTTAAGATATGAAAAGAACGCAGAATTTTATAGGAAAAAATTTAGGAATGCTAAACTACTGTCAGGTGAAACCTATCACCAGTTCTCTGCACGGTTAGAGACATACTTGGAGAAATGAACTTCTCTGGGGAAAACCCAAGATCTTAAGGAAATGGTCCTTATAGAACAATTAAGAGAGTCCATGGCTCCAGACCTGAGAAAGTTTCTCATGGAACAAGGTGCAGAGAGGCTGGGTGAGTTGCTAAATGTTGCTGAAAGGTATCAAGCGGCTCAGGCAGAGGTATCAGGTAATAAAAAGAAACAGGTGGATAATTTTAGGGCACCACAGAACATTAATAAATTTGATCCTAGAGATCAAAACAAAGGTAAGCACCAATTTGATAGGCCACGGTATGAAAATAAAAATAAAATCCCACATTTCGATGAAAGGAAATATGATGAAAGAAAATCTGTCAACCAAAGAAGGAGGTGGTGTAAAAATTGTCAGATGAACAATCATGACACTGACCGTTGCAGAAGGAACCCTATAGTTATGGCCACCCTTCAGGTCAGGTCGACCTCAAGACAGGAGGAGGATATTATGTTAGATACCACTTCAGAAGAGATGAGGAAGGCACAGGCTGGGGATAAGACCCTCAAGCCTTGTTTCAGGAAATTGTCAACTTGTCATACAACTCCAGGCAAGGGAGATTTTTACATGAAAAACAAGTTGATTTACAGGAAGACTGGAGCTAGATCCAAAGGTCAGGGACAGCTGGTACTTCCTAAAAGATATAGGGCAGACTTAATAAGGAGCCTACATGTGAAACCAGATGGGGACCATGAGAAAATTGGTACCATCATCCAAAAGGTGGCTCACAATTATTATTGGCCCAAGGCAAGATGGGACATTGAGAATTTTGTAGAAAGGTGTAGCATAGCACATGAGGGAACACCCACAAGTGGGAACATTGATCAGGACCTGGACACGCCACGGGGCAACCGTAGGCCTGACAATAAAAAGAAATATAAATTTGATAAAGTGGACCAAATGGAATGGGAAGCCCCTTTTCACGGACAAGCTTCACTTAACTGTTTTACAATGGCCACTATGCAGAGAGTGCAAAAAGATGTCTTACCCCAGGATAAGCCGAAAATCCCTCAATCGGACTTAAACAAACTGGAGGAAGAAGATGTAGAGAGGAAATCTCTCATCAAGAATTTTAAGTGGGGAGAAAGCCCCAAGAGGAAAATTGGTAGCGGTCGTTTTGTGCATGATAATTCTGGGAAGAAAAATCATCACTACAGAGCTTCGGGTGGAAAGGACCTGGCATGTGCCAGGAGAAATAAGTTTCCGAATTTAAAAGTCCATATGTAACTCTGTTAAGAACGTGGACTGATGAAAAAGCAGAGGAAAATATTACATCCTCATACCAATATGTGAATGAGCTGACCAATCGTTTAAAAACTGGCTGGAAACTTGCCAATGAAAATTTGAAACAAGCCAGGAAGAAACATGCTGCCTATTATAACAGGAAAGCTAAAGACAGAGATTTGGCTGTGGGAGAGAAGGTACTGCTTCTTCTCCCCGGTAGTCAGAATAAGTTACAAATTGGATGGCAAGGTCCATATACAGTTCTAGAGAAGGTGTCTAGAACCAATTATAAGATAGATAAGAAGGGGAAAGAAAAAATCTATCATGTGAATCTCCTGAAGAAATATTTGGAAAGAGAACATCAGGAAGAGACACACTTGTTGACCTTGTCCATTGCCATGGAGATGAAAAAGGAACCACTTTCATCATTTGAATATCCATTACACCCCTGTGAGACAGCGGCACAGGTGAAAATCAGTACACATTTAACGAAAACTCAGAAAGAGAGAGTGCAACAGGTTCTAGATAATCATGCAGAGGTGTTAACAGACTGACCAGGGCATACAAACTTATTGGAATATGATATGAAGCTGATAGACCTCACACCTGTATGTATGAAACCCTATTCGATTCCTTTTGCTAAGGAGAAAGCTTTGAAGGAAGAGATAGACTATTTGTTGAAGGAAGGAATTATTTCACACAGTGAATCTTCGTATAGTTCCGGTGTTGTACTCCTAAGGAAGCCCTCTGGAGAACATAGACTCTGTATAGATTACAGGAGACTGAATGCTATTACAGAAGGACAGGTGGATCCATTGCCGGATACAAATCAGTTGTTTGCCAGACTAAATAAAGCTAAATATTTCTCAAAAGTGGATCTGAGTAAAGGATACTATCAGATTCCAGTAAAGCCTGAGGTTAGACCATACCTAGCTTTTAGTACCTCAGAAGGACACTATGAGTTTAATAGATTGCCATTTGGATTGAAGAATGCGCCTAGTGTCTTCTCTAGAATGATGAGAAAATTATTGGACCCTCTGAATAATTCATGTATCACAAATTTCATGGATGATATCCTTATAGCAACAGAAACATTTGAGGAACACATTGACTCTCTGAACATGCTGTTTAATCGACTTAGGGAAGCGAATTTAACAGCCCGACCAACCAAATGTTGCGTTGGATGTAAAGAATTGGAATTCTTGGGACACACAGTTTATCAGGGAAACATGACCCCTGACCCAAAGAATTTAGAGAAACTAAAGAAAGCCCCGAGACCACATACCAAGAAAGACGTGAGATCCTTTGTCTCATTATGTGGTTTCTACCAAAAGTATATCAAAAACTTTAATTCCATATGTGCAGCGTTAACTGATTTGACACGTAAGGGAAATCCAGATCGAATTACATGGAAACCACAATGTGAAATGGCTTACCAGGAATTGAAGGAAAAGCTCACAAGCAAACCTATTTTGAAATTACCTGACTTAAGTCAAGAATTCATTGTAAGGACTGATGCCAGTAATATTGGGTTAGGTGCAACTTTGCTACAGAAATCAGATGCATTGGATGGGGAATTAAGCCCAGTGGCATATGCTAGCAGAAAGTTGAATAAAGCTGAAACCAATTACTCAACTAGCGAAAAGGAATGTCTTGCAGTAATATGGGCGATAAAGAAATTCAATATTTATCTGTATGGGAAGGCATTTAAGTTGCAAACGGATCACAAACCTTTGTCGTTTCTAGCACAGGCTAGACATGAGAATTCTAGATTACTCCGTTGGTCATTATTGATGCAGCCATTTGAGTTTAGCATAGAGTATATAAGTGGAAAAACAAATCTGGGAGCGGATTTTTTAAGCCGCCATCCGTGTGATGAGAATCACCCTAAACTCCAGGAAAAATAATAAATTTCTCTATGTGTATATAGAATTATAGACTGACATATAACGTCTGTTTTAAGTGGGGAGGATTTGTCGTGAGAAATTCTAATCCACATATATAAATTAAAAAGTAAATGTAAAGCCTAACAAATAACTTCAATAAAAGGAAAGAAGAATGGTAAAGAACAGTGCTGTCACAATGACTGTACTCGAAATCCCCCTTTGTTTTCTAATTCGTCTGCAAATTGTAACGTTTCACGTTGATAGTAAAAGCCTACTGCTTCAATACCCGCTTTCTACGATAAAACGTGTACTGCCTTTCTAAGAAAAACCTTGAGATACGCAAGCTGACCTATATTTAATATTCCATTCATGTCATTTTATACACTAAGTTACCATAAACGAAAGACAGATGGACTAAGGATAGAAAGAAAGGGAGGGGCTGAAAGCCGGAACGCAGGCAATACTACCACAGTCTCGCGATACACAATTACTACCATCACGCGTGTAAGGCCACAGGCACTAGCTTTTTTTCAAATCGACAGTGATAAAAAACACTACCCATACAGAGAGTTATGTTTTAAAAACTTACAAAACGCTTATTAGGAAACATTACATTCTACTGTTTTATGTCTAAAATCCTGACATTAGTCTGACAGTACAGCAGGACAGGTGGCGGTTCTAAACATAAAAAATATAAAAAAAACTACACGACTATCCTGGAAAATACATATTTTGAACGCAGCCCCTTAGCCCCATTAAATTTATATATTTGGGTTCCTTAGGACTGGCTGACAAAGAATATGTTAAACGTTACGCAAATAGTCTAGGAATTAACAAATTATAGCCAAAAGAAATAGTGAGGGATGTCAGACAACACCAAAATCAGAATCGCTCAGTGGCAGATTTTCACACCACCATTGTACGGGAAATAGGCTGACATGTTACCTCCTATTTGATTGGCGGAAAGTAAATGTAAGGCTAAACACGATTAGTCGGACTATAAATACTACTTCTTTGTTGTTAGGGGAAACGTGAGTAGGAGTACTTTTTTGAAAAGCTGTGTAAACATGGCTCGATTGGTTAGACCCGCCAATATAGTCAATCAGAGGCATCAGGTCAGCACCACATTTTCAAATAAACTTACTAAAGAACCAATGCGTTGAGCGCCAGTGCATATTTTTCTAAATAAAAGCCTGGGACATCGGCAGATCGAAATTGTGCTATATTCATTGCCAGTCAACGTAACTGTGTATTATTCCATGAATTGTGGTAAGCTTGAAATATTTGATATCTTTTTAATGCAAATTGAATGTAAATTGATAATTTATGTCTGTATATATGTGTGGTTCAGTAGCGAACATGAGGTAAAGCCTATATAGTGCTCCAACCTGAACAGAAGGTGTCGGAGGAAAGTAAAACTACATGGAATTGCCAAACAGTACACTGACACCTATCTTATTGACTAGAAAGAAATCATGCTGGAATTGCAGAGGCGTAGTAACCATTAGGGAGGAGTATACTGGTGAAAATTGTTTCAGATGAAGATAGCAGTTGGCCTACCGCTCTGAACTCAGTGTTTGTTATGTATTGTGTTCAGTCTGGAAATTTATTATAAATTAGTTCTGAAATAGGAGGTACAACCTTCTTGTTTCAGGGACCGTGGTCCTAAAGTTATTGAGCAGCACCTGGTCGGAGCTTTGCTGAACCTAGAGGCTGACAGCATACTCCTGGGTCCAGATAGTGACCAGTGAGGTGTCTCCAGAACACAGGGAGGCTATCGAGCAGAGGAGTCTTTTCCTGCCGCCATCACGAAAGATAAGCGTCTGTGGCCAGAGGAGCTCAACATTATGCCCCCCCTCAAAATCTGACTTTATCATAAAACAGAGGGAAAATACAGTATTTAAATTGATAGGAACTGTGAACTTTTCCTCATACTATTTCCAAGTTAAACAAACACTTGAAGTCATGATGACAAATAACAACATAGCTTGAAAAAAACAAAACCAGTATTACCTCATATTACTACTACACAACTGACACACATAGGATAATATTAATAAAATATGTCACTACTAGGTTCATATTGATAAATTCTGTACATATAAATTGTAATTACAATTGATTGTGATTCCTGGTTCACTTTGTATTTGAATCAGGACACATATATTAGTAAAAGTAATTAATACATATTTATATTTGAAAATTTACCAGTGCCTCATTTAAGATAGTCTTATAGAGTGTTAAATGTGTGTGAGTGTCACAGTGTTGTCAAGTGTGGTGGAATAAATTAAATTGTTTATCTGTCTGTTGTTGTTGTGACTTACACTTCATCATATACATACCCTAGACATTTAACGTAGTCATCACAATATTCCAGAATAATTCTGACTGAGTTATAATGTGGTAGCAAGTAAGGTTATCTGTAAAACACTACACCTATTAGATACAGATACCTTTCACAGCTGATCTCAGTCAGTACACTAAGTCCCCTATAAATATTTATAACATCCCACTTTACCACACCTGGGGAAGAATCTACTGTACAAATTAACAGAGAAGAGGCAACTCCTCTAATGAGTAATAAAGTACATAATGACGAGTGTTCACCCGTGTGTTACCGGGGCCCGAAAGGGGAGCAAAGAATAGTAACACTGTCCCCTACCAAGCATGTCGTAAAAAGCGACTAAGGAGGGTTGGGCATGGGGCCGGTTACACCATCCTGTAAAAAAAATTTAAACCACAAAAAACTTCAACAAATATGGACAAGTCAAATAAAGAAAATAAAACACAGCCATCCAAGACAGGGGAAGGTCCTCTCGCGGGGAGGCGTATGATGCAACACAGAGAAAGCCGAAAGGAGTCTGTGTTGCTGACTAACCTTCTTTCTTCTAGGAGAACTTCCAGATTTGGCACCTGGAATGTTCGGACATTAAACGAACAAGGGAAAGTGGCACAAGTAACAGCAGAAATGAGGGAATATAAAATCAAGGTTCTGGGAATGTGTGAAACAAAGTGGAAGGGGGTAGACAGGAAGAAACTCATCACAGGTGAATTGGTGCTGTCCTCAGGACATGAAGACGAAAGTTCACACCACAGTGAAGGGGTAGCTCTTATGTTATCTAAAGAAGCACAGAAAGCACTAATTGAATGGGAAGCTGTTGGACCCAGAATAATAACAGCTTCTTTCAAAACAGCTAAAAAGAAAATTCATGTAAATGTCATCCAATGTTATGCACCAACTAATGACAAAGAAGAGTCTGTGAAAGAAGCATTTTATACTAAACTACAAGAAATTATGGATAAAGTAAAAAGAAGAGACATCACAATTTTGATGGGTGACATGAATGCAAAGATAGGTACAGTCAACACTGGATTTGAAGAAGTCATGGGAAAACATGGGCTAGGAGTAATGAATGAAAATGGAGAGCTATTCGCAAACTTCTGTGCTTCATATCAACTGGCTATAGGAGGAAGCATGTTTCCACATAAGAGAATACACAAGGCAACATGGATATCACCAGACCATAGAACAGAAAATCAGATTGATCATATATGCATAAACAAGAACTTTAGATCATCATTGCAGGATGTAAAGGTATATAGAGGAGCAGATGTGGCATCAGACCACCATCTTCTGATAGCCAAAGTAAAAATGAAACTCAAGAGATATGCACCAATGCAAAATTATAGACAACAGTTTAATGTAGGACAGCTAAGAAATCAAGAAACAAGAGACAAATTTGCGGTCACAGTATCCAACAAATTCCAAGTGCTCCAACAGCTGGAAGATGTAGAGAATACAGAAGACTATTGGCAGCAGGTCAAAACAGTATGGAAGGAGACATGTGAAGAAATACTGGGGAAAAGGGAAAGACAACAAAAAGCATGGATAACAACAGAAACCATCAATAAGATAAAAGACAGAAAAAACAAGAAAGCAGAGTTAAACACAAGAAAAACTAGAAGCTCCAAAGCCAAGGCTCAAGAAGTGTACACAGAAGCAAACAAAGAAGTAAAAAGAAGTATCAAAAGAGACAAGAGGAAGTATATTGAGGAGTTGGCAAGAGAGGCAGAAGATGCTGCAGCCAAAGGAAATATGAGAGAACTGTATAGCAGCACAAAGAAGCTAACAGGGAAATACAAGCAAACAAGTTGCCTCATAAAAGACAAGAATGGGAAACTGCTCAGCAATATACAAGAGCAAATGAAGAGGTGGACAGAATATTTTGGGGACCTTCTCAATAGACCAGCTCCACAAAACCCGCCGGACATCCAGCCAGCAGAAGAAGAGCTACAAATTAACGGTGAAAGACCAACGAAGGAAGAAATAAAGAAAGCCATAAAGCTTCTAAGAGAGGGAAAAGCGTCGGGACCTGATGGCATTCCAGCAGAGGCCATCAAAGCAGATATCGACACGGCTACAGAGATGTTATATAAATTACTTGGTAAAGTCTGGGAAAAGGAAGAGATACCAGCAGAATGGAAGGAAGGATATCTGGTTAAGTTGCCTAAGAAGGGAAATTTACAAGAGTGCACAAATTATAGAGGAATAATGTTACTATCAGTGCCAGGAAAAGTATTAAACAGGATTATCCCTGAGAGATTAAAAGAGTCCATAGACAAGAAACTGAGAGATGAACAAGCAGGTTTTCGACAAAACAGATCATGTACAGACCAGATAGCCACTTTGAGAATAATAGTTGAACAAAGTCTGGAATGGAATTCACCACTATACATCGGATTTGTGGACTACGAAAAGGCATTTGACAGTGTAGACAGAGAATCACTTTGGAAATTGATGAGGCATTATGGAGTTCCCCTGAAGATCATTAATTTAATAAAGAAAACATATGAAGACATGACATGCAGAGTTCTTCACGAAGGACAGCTAACAGAACCGTTTGGGATAAGAACAGGAGTGCGACAGGGATGCCTCTTGTCTCCATTTCTTTTCTTGCTGGCAATAGATTGGGTTATGAGATCATCGACAACACACAACAGAAATGGAATCCAGTGGACTCTGACTAAGCAGTTGGATGATCTGGATTTTGCTGATGACTTGGCTCTTCTGTCCCATAACCGTAATCAGATGCAGGACAAATTGAAAACACTCGATGAGAGGTCACAGCAATTGGGTCTGAAAATACACAGGGGAAAAGACAAAAATAATGAGAATAAATGCAGGTAATGATAACAGGGTTGAACTTGAAGAAACACCAATTCAAGATGTAGAATCATACACATATCTTGGCAGTAATATAGACAAAGTTGGAGGGACAGACAGCGATATCAAAATAAGAATACAAAAGGCAAGAGGAGCTTTCATTGCATTGGGAAATATATGGAGATCAAGAGAAATCGGATCCAACACGAAAATAAGAATCTTCGGCTCAGATGTGGAGTCAGTCCTATTGTGTGGCTCGGAGACATGGAGAGCAACAGGGACGGCGGCCAGGGAGCTACAGACTTTCGTGGGTGGGTGCTTGCGTGGAATAGAGGGATTAAAATGGTATGACAGGGTTACCAACGTGGAACTGATGACGGGAGCTAGACAGGTGCCGGTGGAACGGGAGATGAGAAGAGGACGATGGCGATGGATGGGACACACACTGGGGAAGCCTGTTGGTAGCATTACGGGGCAGTCCTTGTTCTGGAACCCCCAGGGCAAGAGAGGCAGAGGAAGACCAAGAAGTACATGGAGAAGAGAGTTGGAAACAGAGGTGAAAATGATGAAGAGAACATGGAAAGAACTTGAGATGATGGCACGGGACAGGAGGACTTGGCATGTGTTTGTTGAAGGCCTATGCTCCTTTGGGAGTGGAGGGTTATGAATGAATGAATGACGAGTGTTCCTTAAATTCTGTTGAAAGGGAGCATTCTGAGAAAGACCACCTAAAAACTAGTAGGAGGAGCCTAAAAATAGGAACATTGAACGTTAGAACTCTAAACGGAGAAGGAAAGCTTGACAATCTTATATTAGAGGCAACAGACATGAAACTCGATATACTGGGAGTTGCAGAGGCAAGACTATTAGATACAGGCTACATAAAAAGAGACCAGTACACGCTTATACACTCAGGAGGAGAAAAACATGAAAGAGGGGTAGGAATGTTGATAAAGAAGGAGTTAGAAAAATACGTATGTAGATACTGGACACACAATGACAGAATGATGTTACTAAAGATGAGAGCAAAGCCATTCGACTTATGCACCAACTAAAGATCACAGCGAGGAAGAAATAGAAGAATACTATGAAGAGCTACAACACACACTTAAACCAGTCAAATCTACAGATGTGTTGATAGTAATGGGTGATATGAATGCAAAAGTAGGAAAAGGAAAATACAAGAAAATAGTAGGCCAGTATGGATTAGGGACAAGAAATGATAGAGGAGACAGACTTATCCAGTTCTGTGAAGAAAACCAGCTGGTCATATGTAACACCTTTTTTGGACACCACCTAAGAAGATTATACACATGGAAAAGCCAAGGAGATGTAACAAGAAATCAAATTACTATATCATGATAAAACATAGATTTAAGAACAGTGTCACAAGTGCAAAGACACATCCTGGGGCCGACATAAATTCAGATCACAATCCAGTCGTCATCAAAGTAAATATAAAGCTGAAAAGAGCAGGAAACAGAAGACAGGAGGAACCCCAGATAAAAATATCAGCGCTGAAACAACCAGATATAAAACAGAAATATTTAATCGACGTCAAAAATAAATATCAACAGTTATTGACAGAAAGCATGGAGCAGTATAGAAGAGAAAACCCAGAAGAAAAAGTAACCGCAAAATGGGAATGCTTAAAAACAAGCATACAATCAGCAAATGCAAATTTACCTAAAAAGGAGTCAAAGAAAAATCAAATTTGGATGACAGATGACATCTTGAATAAAATGGCAGAAAGAAAGAAAGCAAAAAAAAACACTCCAGAATATAAAACAATAGACAATGTCATACGTACTATGTGAAGACAAGCAAAAGAACGGTGGATAGAAACAAAATGCAAGGAAATAGAAGACTTGGAAGCAAAGCACATGACAAGAAATATGCATAAAGAAATAAAGAAATTATCAAATAGGTCGCGGTTTGCACAAGGAGGAAGCTGTATCAAGAACAAAAATGGTGTAATATTACTTGATGAGAAAGACATATCAAACAGATGGGCAGAATACGTAAAAGAACTATTTGAGGATAACAGAGGTAAAAAACCATCACCAGATTCTAATGAAGGCCCAAACATTCTCAGATCAGAAGTAGAGAATGCCATACATATGATACAAAAAGGAAAATCAGCAGGCATGGATAACATAAAAAT
Organism: Oreohelix idahoensis; assembly: GCA_024509875.1. Taxonomy (NCBI): domain Eukaryota; kingdom Metazoa; phylum Mollusca; class Gastropoda; order Stylommatophora; family Oreohelicidae; genus Oreohelix; species Oreohelix idahoensis. The sequence goes on from JAMPIV010005329.1 coordinate 241,590, forward strand.
TGAAATGATAGAAGCTCTGGAGAGCTTTGGTATAGATACAATCACAGATCTATGCAACGATATATACAATACAGGATATATACCACACGACATGAAGACATCAGCTTTTATAACATTGCCCAAAAAACCAAATGCAACAGAATGTTCAGACTTTAAGAACAATCAGCCTGATGAGTCATGCAATTAAGATACTGCTCAAAATCATACAGGAAAGAATAAAAAGTAAGGTAGACAGTGAAATCCAAGAAGAACAGTTTGGTTTTAAACTAGGGTTCCCATTCGTCCCGTTTTTCCCGGGACAGTCCCGTTTTTTTATAAAATGTCCCGGTGTCCCGAATTTATTCCAAATGTCCCGCTTTTTAAGGGCCCTTCCTAAAAAAAAAAAATCTTTGGGTAACAGATTTTATTCCGTGTTTTAGTAGTGTTACTTTATCAATTTCCGGTTACAGTGGACCCTCGGTTTGAATCTCGAACAAAAATTCGAAAGTCGACCAAAACAGTGTTCAGTGAGCATCTACCAAATGATTTAACTACAGGAAGGCAGAAAAGTTTCTTACTACTACTGTGAGAAATCAGTTGCAAGAATTAGAAAAAGAAGGACACATAACAGTTGAAAAGTTTCAAAGCTATGCAGTAGATTTCTATGACACCTGCATTGAATATATTCAGGAGTGGTGTACACCATTTCTTACGCCTCTTCAGTCTATGGATTGGATCAATTTGAAGGGAAAGGAGTCTGTGACTTGGAAGAACATCCAAGAAAGCTACATATTCACGAAGACAGTGTCACCAAATTTTACTGTGAATGAAGAGGACTTATTTGATGAGTTTGCATGTGTGAAAAAATATTGTGAAAGCAAATTTGATGTGTGGAGTGAACTGAAGGATCAAAGTGTCAGTGAAAAATGGTGTGAGATGTTCGCTCATTTTACAAAGCAGGATATAAATGTTGAGAACCTGAAATGCCTAGTTAGTTTTTGTTTGGCACTGCCAGGATCCAATGCAGCTGTTGAACGTATTTTTTCATTAATAAATGCGCTTTGGACAGACGAATAAAAACAGACTTAAAATTGAGACAGTGAAAGCTTGCCATTATAAAGACCAATTTTAAGGATTTCTCTTGTGCTGAGTTCTATGTCCAAATATCAGAAGAAAAAAAACTTCTTGAACAGGCCCATAAATCTGATAAATATTCTGATGAATCTGAAATATAAACTTGACTATTGTGTATTTTTTAAAGGTGCGATTTTTCTAATTAAGTATGTTTGTAATTTAGAATTCTTTTTTAAAGTGGAAGTTGTGTTAGTTAATGTGTGTATTTTTATACCAGTATCTTATTTTAAGTGCAACATATAATATATAATAGATTTATTTGTGTTTTACCTTAATTCTTAACATGTCCCGTTTTTTTACAAAATATCCCGGGTTTTTTAGGTACAAATTTGGAAATGTCCCGGTTTTTGAACAAAACATTATGGGAACCCTATTTTAGACGGAACAGTGGAACAAGAGAGGCAATATTTTGCCTAAGAATATTAGCAGAAAAATATACAGAGGTCCAGAAAAGTATGTACATGTGCTTCATTGACTATAAGAAAACTTTTGACAGAGTCCATCATGAGAAAATAATTGAAGACATAGGTATTGATGGAAAAGATATAAGAATACTCAGTAACCTTTATTGGGAGCAAACTGCCACAGTAAGATCTGGAAGAAATTATTCATCATACATAGACATAAAAAGAGGTGTCAGACAAGGTTGTGTGCTGTCCCCCTGCCTATTTAATTTATACACCGAAAATATTTTCAGACAGATACAGGAAATACCAGGACTGAACATCAGTGAAAGGTCAATAAACAACCTTAGATATGCAGATGATACCGTGTTATTAGCTGAAAGCGAACAGGAGTTACAAGAACTAGTAAACCAAGTGAACAGTATAAGTCATGAATATGGACTCGACATTAATATTGAGAAAACAAAAACTATGATAATTAGCAAAACAGACGATAAAAAAAAAAAATTAAAGATAAGCGTAAATGGGAAAATCCTGGAACAAGTCAAGAGCTACGTATATCTTGGTCATATAATAACAGAAGATGGCAGATGTGAAACAGAAATCAAGAAGAGAATAGGAATGGCCAAAGCTACATTCAACAACATGAAGCATATACTGACATCTAAACAGTTATCTCACAAATTAAAACTGAGAATCATAAAGTGTTATATATATTCTGCATTTCTGTATGGTGTGGAAACATGGACGATGAATAAGCATTTGGAAGAAAGAATTGAGGCTCTTGAAATGTGGATAACAGAAGAATGGGGCGTATCTCATGGAAAGAGATGAAAACAAATAAGGAGGTCCTAGAAAATCTAGGTATGAAAAGAGAACTAATGAGGGAGATCAAAGTTCGGCAGCTAAAATACTTTGGCCACATAAAAAGGCATAACACCTTGCAGAAGACCATAACAGAAGGGAGAGTTGAAGGCAAACGTGCAAGGGGAAGACAGCGCTATAAGTGGGAAGATAACATCAAGAGATGGACAGCAAAGAGTCTTTCAGAGTGCACCACCAAGACAAGAGACAGAAGACGTTGGAGATCCATTACAGCCAACCTTCGTTGTGGAGATGGCAACTGATGATGATGAATGCTTTATGCGAAAATAATAATAAAAAATACTACTGTTATGTAGTAGTAAAGTTAATCTAATTAAAGTCATTAAAATAATACTGTTTACTGCATCATAAAATGTTACATTCATCTTATTAAAGCACTGAACCCGCTGCGGAGAGACTTCTTGATCACTCTGTATAAGTAACACGCTTTTTTTGGAACATGTATGTATGTGTATATATACATATATATATATATATATATATATATATATATATATATATATATATATATATATATATATATATATATATATATATATATATATATATATATATATATATATATATATATATATATATGTGTGTGTGTGTGTGTGTGTATGTATGTGTGTGTATATATATGTATGTATGTATATGCATGTGTATATGTAAATATGTGTATGTGTGTGTATGTATGCATGTGTATATGTATATATGTGTATGTATATGCATGTGTGTGTGTGTGTATATATATATATATATATATATATATATATATATATATATATATATATATATATATATATATATATATATATATATATATATATATATATATATGAGTCGCGCTGGCGTAATGGCTACAGCGTTGTATTGGCGACCAGGTTTTCGTTGTTCAAACCCGGGTGTCAGCGTTTGAAGGAATGTTTACGACCGGAAATTTGACTGAATAACCTGAACGGCTCCTGCACATAAATCCCGTGTGGATGGGAAGGAGCGAAGTTCCTGATCGGGTTGGAAGGAAAGTCCACTGGCCTCGCAATGACATGTCATTGGGCCAAAAGAGCTGGAAGCTCGAGTGCCGCTGGTTAGAGAGAAAAAAAATATATATATGTATATGTGTGTAGGATCGTTAAAAATATTTGCCACACACACGCAACGCTAAATGTGAGGTACTCCATCACCCAATTTTTTTTTTTTTTTAATCTTAAGCACACGTGTGAGAGAGTGTGTGTATGTTACACGTTTTTCATCCTCTTTTTTTGTCATGTCCGCAGAGAGAACCTACGCCCCAAAAGGGGGGGGGGGGGAGAAATTATTAAAAGAATTTAGATCAAAGTGTCTAAGCCAGGGCCGAGATCAAACATATTTTACACAACAAAGTCAATAGACCTCACTTTGCGCCCCAAAAGGGGTAATTAAAGAAAAAAAATTTAGTAGATGAGAAAGGGGACATCCGTGCCTAACAGATCTTGTGTCAGCTTGAAAGCCCCAGTAAATGAATGATTTACAACAACAACAAAAAATGTGTAAAATTGTGGCAAAAACCAGACGATGGATTCTTAATAAAAGATTGTCATTCTTCTTTTTTCCTTGCGTCTGCTATTTTGCTGTAATACCCTGTTCAACCAAAACCCATTGAAGGGTTACAAACGGTTATATTGGGGTATATAGTGTGTTAACGTTGTGGTGGGTTTTGATGTTATGAATTGTTGTTATGTATTATTGTTGTATTAAATGAGATCAGCTATGAAGGTCCCTGAAATTAACCAATAGTATTGTAAACTTTTCAGAGTACCTTTCCGCTACCACCCTTTTGATCTCATTCAAAAGTTAATCTATATTATTATATAAAATGACTTCGTGTAGTGTCTAGGGTTATGAATGTAGAGTGTAATGTGCAATAACCAACTAACATATAAACAAATAGTTTATTATCCACAACAACCAAAAGTACTACAACAATAACATACAAACGACACTTTAAAAGGCTATCTTACTTAAGACCGTGGTTGAAATTTGTGTAAATAGAATTTTTTACAATTTATTATCCTGATTCTAATTTATTTTGAACCAGGACTGACAATCAAAAGTGAAATCAAAAGAATCATTTATAACAGTCCAATAACACAGTGGATCTTCTGTCCATACATACAATATTATTCTAATATAAGTGTGTAGTTGTATTCTTCTACTTTGAGGTAATACTGGTATCAAACAATAGGTTGTTGGTTATAATCACACCCTTTAAATTATGTCTGTTCTTGTTTGTTACTTGTGGAAATTTTGATAACTATTCACAGTTTTCTTCACTATAACATTAGAAGTCTTATGGTTGAACTGCCTGGTGCCGAACAAAAACTTAACTTGGCAGGAGAATACAGGTAGATCGTTTCCTCTGCTCGCTTGACAATCTGTTCCACCTTTTTGATAGGAAATGGCCACTAGCATGGGCTCGAAGTATACAGACAAAGTCCTGAATCGAGCAGTTCTCAAGCGTTTGGTACTACATTAACGTCAGTACCCAGGACCCTGAAATGTGAAGGTTATGCATCCTTCTTTATACCTGGTATACCATAATATTCCACAAGTAAGTACAGGTACATTACAAACAAACGAAAAGGGTCATAGCTTTATGCCAACCTATGCCACCAGTATCTTTTGATGTGACAATGTACACCAGTATTCCTCTCCCCTAATGGTTACAACGCCACTGCAATTCCAGCTGTAATTTTTTTCATACAATAGGATAGGTGTTATGCTCCTTGATGACAATCATACATATTTTCTTGTATTTCAACACCCTTCTGATAGTCTATCACATGGTGGATCAATCTCTAGGCTCTGCCTAAGTTTGCTACAGACCTACTTACTTACAGTCATACATTATTATCTCACATTCAATTTTTATTTTAAATACATGTTAATAAAGTCAATCTTACCACAATTATTCAATGAAATACACAAGTGAACGATGACTGGCACACTTTCGATCTGCCGTTCTGTCCTGGCTTTTGAGAAATATTGTTTCCACAGCACAAGCCTGTTCTCATCGCTCCTTGGCAAAATTTTGTTATAAAATGGCGTCCTCACCTAATGCTTTTTCCCCAATATCAACTACTCTGGCCAATGATTATCGATATTTCACTTGTAAACAAAGTCTTTCAAAAATACAATTCAAACTTCTACTACGTTACTCGGGTAATATATGTTTAGTACGAGGTCGGTCAATAATATTTCGCCTCACTTCAAATTCCACCCAATTCAATTCCTCGTACCATCTTAGTCTTTATTTCCCTTAACTTTAAAAAAAAAAAATATGCCATAAAAATTTAAGCAGGCATGACTTGACCTGACAGTATCTCCGATTCTCTATAGTATTATTGCCAATATTTAGTTATTTAATGGACTATTTATGTAACTAACAACATATTCTTGCTCCGCAAGTCCTAAGGCACACTAATATATATATTTTTATGGGGCTAAGTGTATTGGTTCAGAATTCCATATTTTTTTATTTTTCTACAATATCCAACCTATTCATGTCTTTTCTAAGTACTTTCAAGTTTAATACGAGAGTCTCTCGTAAAATGTTAGAATTACATCATAAATGCCGTGTTACCAATAAGGTGCATACCTATGTTCAACTGATGCAGTAAGGCTGATATACATATATACTGCTATGGTGGTCGTGGCTGGTGATGTATCGTGCTGTAATATGACTAATAATGTGTGACATGGTAGTTCGTCAAGGTGGACATCTATGTATCAGTGCAGACTGGTATCACCACACGTAACGTACAAGAGTGTGTGTGGTATTCATCACCTTGAAGGATGTAGATGTGAAGTTGATGGAAGCATATGTTGTACTTGTTACAAATATGGAGTCAAAATATAGGTGAACAGCTGTGTACGTTTTGATCATTTATTATGGTCACAGCAACAAGACGAAGACAACTCCATGTAAGCATGACACAGGAACATGGCGGATATGAAAACAGTTCACAACAATGGCATGTACATAAGTTCCAATACTTATACGATTATCAAAGTGTTGCAGACTCAAGTTTCTCTCTCATTCCACAACTAGCAGAAAAACCCCGTATTACACAACGGGTAAATAACTGTATAATATCCAACAGTTTCTTTCTGACTCATCAAAGTCATTCCCAAACATGGCGGGCGACGAAATTAGCATAGTCCATCCCTCTAATCGGACGTATCGAAGATAGGCTGTCCTTTCGAAGATAGACTTATACAACTCCCTTGTACATCAGGCGAGTTTTCATTTTTCAAAGTTATGATAGCAATAACTAATAACCCATCTGTTCTTCCACTCCAGATAGTTATATATATTAGGCCTCTATCAAACAGTAAACACTGTGGATTCCTCTTCTGTAGACATAAGTGTCTAAGTTCAAAATATACCGCTAATCATGCGGGTTGTAGAATACTAGCTATACTCATGGGTCTCTGTGTGTAAATCTAGAAGAACAGTCTTAGATGGCTCCAACGAGCGTAACAAGAGGAATACTCTGCCTTCCAACCATTTGTGAGCTCTTGTCACTGGTTGACTCAAAAATATGATCCTTACAAAGGAAGTGTGAAAGTTTCGTTATTTTACCTTGATACGAATTCCTAACACAACTTCGAAGCAACTGTCGTCTTCCTGACGAACAGAAATAACACAGGGGACTCTAAATACAGTGGAAGAGTTTCCATCCCCAAAAGGCAATGCAGAGAAGTAATCAGACATTCCGTCTGACAGAACCAGAACAAAAACACGGCATCCCGCCGGAAATCTTCATAAAAAACTCTCTTAGTTTGGACATGCGCAGTTCGCATCCCCTCTGACCTATAAAGTCAGCTGGTGTCACCTTTTAAAGAGGAGTAACTACATATTTACTTTCCCTCAAAGCAAAAGATGAGTATTCGCCCCTTAGATTATGGTTCCAATGAAAAATACATTAGACCCAAAAATCTTATTCAAAATATAACAAGCATACAGACAGACTACATTATCAGTTATGAAAAACTGCACGTAACAGTCTTACCACACCTCCCGGGAAAAAAAAATGAAACATTTTTTTTTTGAAATACATCTAGGAGCAACATACAATAGGCTCACAATGCATGAATAATGCGCAGATGAAAGTATCAAAAACAAATATAACGCCAAATGTGAGGCTAAGTCGACTCATGGAGCGACCGGTGAGAATATATCTCATACTCTCATAATCTCAGAGAAAGCGTTTCTCTAAGTATAAATGTTTCCAGGGAGGTGTCACCAACGTATTCTATAATGTTGGCAATGACACAATGCATACAAAAATTTCATCCAATAAATTCATATTAGGTATCTTAAGTTCATGATTAACAAAGAAGAAAAATCATCAAAGAACAGCGGTGAATATACATCAATGAACCGCTAAGTAGTGATACAATCACTATATTACAAATTACAAATGTGTACCTATTTTGATATAGACAGAAACTATTATAGACTTAGACGTATTAGGAAGTCCAAGACATAAAAGTTAGGTGGAATCATGTGGGCATCTAGACAAAATGTCTGCCATCACATTATCTGATCCACGGATAGCTCGAACCGAGAAATGAAATGGTTGAAGAGCAATTGCATATCGAGTAGACCTCGAGCTCTTCAAATTCTTACTCTGTATAGCCGTAAGAGCTTTCTGGTCGGTTTCTACTATGAAATGTGCGCCTAGAAGGAATCTTTGTAGTTTGAGAATTGACCAGACCATAGCCAACAGTTCACGGTCTAAAACCGAGTAATTCCTTTCTGCAGCATTAAGTTTTCTGGAGATATACATTACAGGATGCAGAGTTCCAGAGTACTCTTGCATTAGTGCCGCTCCAATCCCAGTGGATGAAGCGTCACTACGAAGAAAAAATGTCTTATCTTTAGTAGGTAACACTAGAATAGGTGGTGTTGAAAACATAGTTTTGATCTTATCCAACGAGGATTGGCATTCCTGAGACCAGTAAACCTTATTAGGAGACCCTTTCTTTAGTAGTGTAGAAAGAGGTGCCATGATAGAGGACAGATTCGGAATGAATCGTCCATAAAATTGAATAAGACCTAAGAGACTTCGCACTTGCTTTTTAGTCTTAGGAATAGAAATGTTAAGTATCTTATTGATATTATGGTCCTCTGTCTTTAGGAAACCATGACCAACTCGATGGCCTAGGAAAGAAATTTCGCTAAAACCAATGCAGGCTTTAGAGGGTTTCGCTGTCAGGTTATGCTCGCGTAAAGTAGACAGTAATTCATCTAACCCGAATAGTGATCTTCCCAAGTATCGCTGAAAAGACAGATGTCGTCTAGGTATGCAATGACATCTGACCGATAAGATAAGATTCGACGCATCATGCGTACGAATGTAGCTGGTGCGTTCATAAGGCCGAAAGGCATGAAATTCCATTGAAAAAGGCCTCTAGGTGTAGAAAAAGCAGTAAAAGGTTTGGCGCGTTCAGATAAAGGAACTTGCCAATATCCTTTAGACAAATCAAGTTTAGTGAAAAAATGAGATTTAGAAAGCCTAGTAAGTAGCTCTTCTAGTAAAGGCATAGGTTCAGCATCAAACTTCGTAACTTGATTCAATTTGCGATAGTCAACGCAAAGACGTATGTTATTGTCTTTTTTTCTAACAATAACCATCGGCGAAGAATATGCAGAAGTGGATGGTTCAATTATTTTTAAATCTATCATCTCATCCAACTCCTTCTCAACCTGTGCTTGAAAATGTATAGGAATAGGATAAGGTCTGACTCTAATAGGAGTATGGTCAGTTAGAACAATGTCATGTTCAATGACATGAGTTTGTCCAGGGATGTCAGTGAGGACATCCTGAAATGTTTGTAACATAACCGAAACTTGTCGCTGTTCTCCTAGAGATAAATCAGGAGAAACAGTAACATTTTTCCATGATTCACTAGAATGAAGTGGAATCATCGGAAGCGGAAGATTAACATCCGAAAAACTTGTTTCCTCATCCTGTATTACGGACAGTGATGAGTAATGACCATGTTGGACTGGAGAATCGTCCGTTGCCTGGAAAATAGGCTGTAAATAATCAGGACGTTCATGGAATTCCGTAAGCATGTTGATGTGGAAGGTTTTATGCTTCCCGTCAATATCGACAATATAGTCAACATCTGAAATTTTCGATATTATATCGTACGGACCTTTCCAAGAAATAAGAAGTCTGTTTTCCCTACAAGGTAGCAAAACAAATGCTTTGTCACCAGGACAAAGTTGTCGTAAGGTTCTTTTCTTATTGGCAAATTGTCTTGCCTTCTGTTTAGCAAATTCAGAAGAAGAAGTTGCCAATTTGCATGCTTCGATAATCTTTTGTCTCAGCGCGATGACATATTCGTAAGAGGATTTTGTGTCATCGGTAATATTATCAGCGGTTATGAGATCATGAAGCAAAGACATAGGGCCGCGCGGTTGCGCGCCAAAGACAAGTTCAAAGGGAGAAAATCCTGTATGTTCATTGGGGACCTCTCTGTAAGCGAAGAGGGCTGCAGGTAAAACCCTGTCCCAATCTTGAGGATGATCCTCAGTTATTTTCCCTAATAAGTTTTTGAGTGTTCTATTTAGGCGTTCGACCATCCCATTAGACATTGGATGATAGATACTACTCAAAGATCTCTCTATCTGCAGAGTAGACATCACTTGAGACATGGTATCCGATATTAGTTGGGTTCCATGATCTGATAATATTTCTTCGGGGAATCCCAGACGAGAAAATATTAGCCAAAGAGCGTCTGCAACATCGGCAGTGGAAATGCTCTTCAGAGGTATAGCCTCTGGCCAACGTGTGCACATGTCCACACACGTTAAGATAAACTGATGTCCTCTGGCAGATTTGATCTTAAACGGACCAATAATGTCTATTGCCATTTTCTGAAACGGCCGAATAGGAATGTCTGCAGCCTGAATAGGTGCAGCATGGCGTGGACCTTTAGATTTGACCTCTTGACATACTTTACAAGATCGACAATAAATCCGTATGTCCTTGTTTACCAATGGCCAAAAGAAAGCCGCAAGAACTCTTGACTTCGTATGGGAAAAACCCATATGTCCAGCACACTGAGAGTCGTGAGCGTGCTGCAAAATTTTAACTCTCAAATTCTTGGGCACAAGAATCTGAGAATGACTTGACTTAGTGGAGTCTTGAACCATACGTACAAGTACGCCATTCTTCATTGTAATCCAAGATTTACGATTTGTATCTTTATTCGGATCACCTTTTGTTGCAAGAGTGAAGAATTTCTTTAGAGTCGGATCATCTTCTTGCTGTTTTATAAACGAGTCACGAGAAATTACCAAGGGATCATCTTGGTTATGTACTTCATTATCTTCAGTAGATGAAGTTTGAGGCATATTAAGAGTTTGAGCTCTAGTGACTACAGCATTAGCAGTTTGCATATTTTGTTTTTCACAAACGGAAATTTGTTGCGGAGTGCATTCTTTGACTCTGTGAATACGACCGATGATAAGATCAGCGATCGGATTCGGCAGAAGACATGCGTGTACATCTCCTGTAAAGAAAGGAGTAGCAATCCTAATGATAGCAGTAGAGTATTTCTCTAAGGTGCCGCCAAATGTTACACATTTGACTACTTTTCCTGTGGCACGAGAAGGATCCACGAGTGACTGCCTAACACCAATTGTGGTGCATCCAGAATCAAAAAGAACTGAGACTGGATTGCCATTTACTAAACCTTTGTGTAAGACAAGAGAACCTCTTCCATCATGTGCGACTGACGCAGGAAGAGCGGGAAGAGGATGGCCACAACTTAAAGTGGACACCGTAGTTGGTTCAAATAATGTTTTGCATTGGGGGCACTGAGATGCTCTCCCAAAATCAAAAGTGGAACATGCCATATTATTAGCGTCATTATTATCTTAAGTCTGTTTATAGGCTTCATGTGACTCTTGCTGTGCAGAGTTTGCCTGATAATGTGATTTATGTTTTTTGTATTGTGATCTACCTCGATTATTATTGCCTCTGTAATCATTGTTTCCTCTATTGTAACCCCTATTTGGGTTTGAGTCATAGTTCTCATGGTTACCATTATCATGTTCATTTTAATGAGTATCTCTATAATTATGATTTTGTTGTCTCCATGACGGATAACTTGGATAGTTTCTATAACGACTTCCTCTGCGGAAATTCCTATAATTGTGACCACCCCTGAATCGAGGGCTGTCGGCTCGTCTCCAGTTCTTCGCAGAAGAACCCTGAAATGATTGGTTACCTTGGTTTTGATAACTATTATGGTTACCCTTTTTATCAAACCTGTTTTGTGGTCCCTGAAATCTGTGTGAGTAATTAGGGTTGTATGGTGTTGCTGAAGCAACTGGCATACCTTCCTTAACCTTAGCATTGCTAAAAGCTACGTCCGGATGTGCAGTGACGTATTGGGTACAATATTCTTCCATTTCTTTTAGTGTCTTGGGTTTCCGCTCATGTAGGAATTCAAGGAATGGTTTATTTACACTTGACATAATCTTGTCTCTGAGCAACAAGTCCATAAGGGCTTCATATGTCTTTTCAGTTTTGGACAGTTCAATCCAACGATTAAATGTAAGACGTGTCCTTGCAATTGTCACGTAGGGTTTATATTCATTTAATTTCCTACATCTTCTTCCTATTCGTTCACCCAAATTCTCTCTTTTATTATCTCTGTATTTCATTTTTCCCGTATATTTTTCATCCATTCGTTTTGCGAATATTATTTTCATATAATTCGCAAACTTTACCTGTTTTCCTTTCTCTTAAACTGAGAATCGCGCTAGGACGATATTACGTAGATGTCAGGGCTGCAGGGCGTCAGAAGGCGTGATAAGTCGGTTCGCGGAACATAGGACGTAGCAAATCGTCTACATTCTCACCGAGCGCGCGAGCTTCTTCTCGGCATTAGTCCCGGTGAGGTGTGATACTTTACATCTGCACCGGTCAGTATCCAGACATTTGTCTGGAAAATCCCAAACTGACACGGAGCTCACTTGGGCCATGGTCAGCTGTAGTGTGAAAACTGCCCTGAAATGGAGTCAGGCTGTCTGGGATTTGAAACTGACATGCGTACATCGTGGTCAGTAGGTGACAGTTACGACACGCGTTAAGCGGACGTAAATGTTGGGAGTAGGGGAGATAATTTCGCTTGGCGAAGTAAGTTTGGGCCCTTTGTCTGATTTTAAGATATTGGCCAAGTTTGAAACTTTAATTTCATTCTCGCTCATAGACTCCACAGTAGATAGGTCGCTCGAAAACAGAATAGCTGTTAGCGAAGATCCCAGTTTGTTTCGGCAATTTGTCGAACTTCTAGACTTCCAGAAATATTTTCAGCATTTTTATTCTTAAGTTGTGCGACTACCTGTAATTCTGTGGTTGAGGTAATTAATATGATAGATATATAGATTTTGTGAGTGTTAAAGTGTTAAATCGCTTAATTCATTTTAATCTATTTCTTTAGCGCAGAAGAGAAATAAAGTGGTAGGCTATTATATTTTCTAGGGAAGCATTCAGTGGAAAGCAGAATAAAATTAAAATTTCTAGCTTATAACGGCAATTGTAGCTATTTATAAATTTAATTTAACTGCTAATACTCAGTCGAGTGTATTTTTCTAAACTAACGTATAAACTCTAGAATCCAGCCTCATGAATGGTGACGGAATACGCACGTGTTCTTAATTTATGAGGATTGCTGATTTTTAAATATAACTTACGTCACGGGAAGTTTAAATGATAAGCAAAGCTCTCTGCTTGCAAGTTTAAATGTAAGTTTTAACCAGTACAGATTCTGTTTATTATATTATATGTGTTATTTTTCCTCCACACAGTGAAAGTTTTGGGGTGACCCTAACTTTACCAGCACCTAGTAGTAGTTTCCATACTTGTGAAGAAATAGACAGTCCTTATTTGGAACCACGTGGGTTTTCTCAAGTAACACTGATCTGACGGTGCAAGTTAGACAGAAATACTAATATCCCTATAAGTGGGTTTTCAAAGACTGTAATGATAAATACTGGACCTTGGAGCCAGCACTTAATTTCTTCTAGAAACTCTATATAATTTGCTGCCTGGTGGCGTGAATATTAACAATCATTTCCCGACTAGATTATATCTTGTGGACAAATCTGTGGTGTGACTAAAGTGAATCCTATACTGAGGGAAGGCACCGACCTGACATTCATCATTTTTTAGAAACCTACGCTATTGACACTGTGCTCTGCTAACTCCCGCGCCTGGAATAATTGTTAGGTGACTTAATCAGACATTTGAACAAATTTGCATACCCAAGTAGTCGTTCCCGGAGACTCCAAGTTAAATACGTCTTTTGGAACTGGGGACTTCTTGGCAGAAGACTGCATTTTTTGAGTCTGTGTGAAAATCTAAAATCAATGTGTTCCAAGAGGCAGCAAGCAAAGTCGTGAGTACAAGTATGAAAAGCCATGGCGGAATGAATGAGTGTACGCTGGTTTGAGTGATAGTTTTCACTATTTTATCTTTGACACCCTGTTGCTGTCCTAATTTTTTTTTCAATCTGCATAATTTGTTGCTAAGGCTAGAGTTCTTGTGTTTTTGGTCTTAGGTTAAATCAGATTTTTTTTTTTCAAACTCTGTGCATATAATTACGAGATAAAACAAAGAAAAACTCTTAGACTCAAACCCTATGTATCTGTGACTCGGGCGCCATCATCTGTTCTCTTAACGGGGCCGGGCTAAACCTAGAGTTAACACTATAACGGGGCTATCATCCTTGCAACATTTCCTTGATTTTTTATGACTATGTGTATATGTATTTTCCTTGATGTACTTTTTTTGATGTTGTGAGCCGATTTTTCCTGATAATAAAATCGCTCTTGAACTTAATAATCGTGTTTGGTCAGCTCGTTCTAGATAATATATATATCATTGTTATAGTTTTCCCACGTCTGTGTGTTTACCTGTCGTCACGTGTATGTACGTGCCTGTGAGTGATAGAAATATACGTAATATGTATATTGGTGTAGTCTGTCTGACGCTGTAACAACTGTTGTAGAAGATAGGTGAGAGAGAGAAGAATTCTTTTCGCTTTCAGAGACAGCCACTATATCAAAATCTATCATCTCACATGTGTGGAAATTCTATTACCTTTCACTAACTCTCACTGAGTCTATCACCTATTCAAACCTATTCAGAAGGGACCAAACCTAGTCTTAATTCTCCTATCGGAAATCTACGACAAATGAGGGCTCGTTTCCGGTCTTTGAATTTAGAATAGGAAGACGAGTACGACAAACGTGGACTCGTCTATCTGGATTTTGTATTTAAGATTCTTATTCTGTAATAGAGTAAGAGTGTGATGTTTTGTGAGTTGTGTATCTTTTTAAAAAAAAAAAATTACCCCCTAGACTAGCGATCTGTTTACGGGCGTGCTGACCACACAAACTAATAAGTTTTTTTTTCCACAGCATCTTTGAATAATATACATTTTGGTTATAGGTTGATTTTGTCGGGATATATGTTAACTGCTGATTGTAATACTAAATGCTGGTAAAGTGGTGAGTGTATAACATTCACTGGGTACTGAGGCAGAACGGCGTTTGAACTAAGTTAAGGAGTGTGTTTCGGACTTTTTTGTCCAGATTAATTCCCTCCCTTACCCGATCTGACTTCAGGGGCGAACTTATAGTGGATTTTTAAAAATTAAGGGATTATTTTTCTCTTTAATTTTTGCAATATTCTTTTGCTTTTCCACTGTAGCAACTTATTTTTCAGTTGTAATCTTAACTACCATTTATTTGGCGTAGTCGTGTTTTGCATTGAGTGCTTTATTGCCGATAATAGCAGCGATAGTTAGATTTTACTTTGGAGGAGGTATCCCAGGGTTAAGGATATCATCTTTTGAATTTTTGTTTTTTTTTCTCGTAAGTGGTAGGAACCAGGTTATTCTTTTTCCTATTTTCTATCTCCACGTGTCTCAGTCACTGACATAATATGGCCGAGAGGGCAAAGCTTAGACAACTCCTCAGGGACGAAGCGAGAGAGGAGGGACTGGAAGGAGAGGAAGCGAAAGCTTTTGTCAGGGACGAACTGGAGAGATATGACGCGGAGAGAAAAGCAGCTGAAGCTAAAGAGGAAAAAGAAGAACTAAGGAGGAAAGAAGAAGCAGCCGAAGCTTTACAGCAGAAGAAGATGGATGAGGAAATGGAAATTCGCAGGATGCAGCATGAGGAAAGAGAGAAGGAGAAGCAGAGACAGCACGAGAAGGAGAGGGAACAGAGACAGCACGAGTTGGCTCTTAAGGCTCTAGAAGTCCAAAGTCTTGGCGCTGCCTCTACCTCCAGCAATGGAGAGTCTTCTCCTCATTCTTCCTTAACTGATCCTTCTAACACTCAATCTCTTCAACTAAATGCTATGTCTTTCACTCTTGAATCTTTTCCTTGTCCAAATGAGAAGATTGACACATGGTTAGAAAAATTTGAGAAAATTGCAACTCTGTACGGGTTAGAGAGGTCGCGTTGGAATATGAAACTTTCCCAGGCCCTAAAAGGTTCTGCTTATGATGTTTATTCTAAGCTGGAAAGTAGCCAACAAGACGACTACGATGTGTTGAAGAAAGCGTTACTGGAGCGCTTTGAAATGAACGCTCGCAAGTTTTTGCAACTGTTTCGCAACAGCCGGAAAGAGAATTCTGAAACTTTTCACCAGTTCTCATCTCGTCTTAAGGGATATCTAACAAAGTGCCTTGAGCTTTCGCAGCTCCCCTCTACCTATGAAGGTCTTGAGGAACTTGTTCTAACTGAACAAATAAAGAACACTTTGTCTGCTGATACCCGGAGATTTCTCGCTGAGCAGGGGGCAGAAAAACTTGAAGACATTTTGGAAAAGTCTGAGCGTTATCACAATGCGCTGGCTGAACTACCGGCCACAAAGCGGAAACCGACAGAGGAGCATTTTCGAAAACATAACCTAGAGCAATCTTCTCAGGCTTCTAACCAAAACAACCACAGAGAAACTGGACCTCAAAACCCCCCTCCTGAAAAATCCAAGTTCTACAAGAACAAGTACCCCAACCACCCCAAACAGTCTGATCAACCCGACCGCCCTACATGGCAGCGTAGCCAGAAAGGACAAGGTGGCAAAGGGAGAACCCCCGAGCACGGGACATATGATCAGACCGAGCACACCGAGCCTAAACGCATCGGATGCTTATTAACAGTCTCGCAAGGCGGAATTATTGACAGTGATTCCCAACCTCTTGGGGATAGACCCTCAACGCGAGGTATTGTTATTTTGAACGGTTCTCAAACTTCTTGCTTATTTGACACGGGGCTTTCTTACGATTGCATTGTTGCCAGAAACCTGGTTAAACCCGGTCAAGAGACAGGAGAGACCGTCAAACTTTGTGGAGTTCGTAAGAGTGATGCACCTACAGCGCTTCCCATCGCATTGGTGGAGATACACTCTGACTTTGTCAGAGGTGTGATCAAAGCGGCTGTTATGGATGACCCCATCTACCCAGTCATACTTGGCGGGAGATACGTGTGTATTGGGAAACCGGAAGAGCCGATTGTGGCAGCAGTAACTACAAGAGGGCAAACCAAGAAGGAACGGGAGCCTGCGCCTAATTTGTTACCTATGGAACTTAAAGAAGCGCAATACAAGGACCCTACTTTGGCACCCTGCTTTAGGAAACTGCCCATGGCTAAGGAACCCAAACAGCACGGGGACATTTTTTCTGAGGATGGCGTACTTTATCGGAGAACGGGCAAGCCTGACCAAGGTTACAACCAGCTCCTAGTACCGAAACAGTACAGAAGCCAAATCCTAGAAATGGGGCACTCTCTTCCCTTTAGCGGACATATGGGACAGAACGCCACAAACCAACGTATAACCACTCATTATTGGTGGCCAGGAGTGAATACTGATATTATCAGATATGTCAAATCCTGTGCCCAGTGCCAACGTGTACCACCCAAGCAACGGACCCCCCCAGTCCACATGGGTGAAATGCCAATAATGGGAACACCATTCGAACGGGTTGTGATCGACATTTTAGGGCCTTTCGAAAGGACTAAAAGAAGGAACAGGTTTATCCTGACCTTAGTCGATACATGCACTTTATGGGCAGAAGCTATCCCGCTAACATGCGCAGATGCCAAGCATGTCGCAGAAGCCCTCGTGCAGATTTTCACTCGGTTGGGATTCCCGCAGCAAGTGTTGACGGATAATGGATCTCCATACCGAAACCTGTTGATGGATGAGATCGTTAAGATCTTGAGGACCCAGCACATCCACACTAAGCCATATACTCCGGCCGGAAATGGGCTCGTGGAACGTGCTAATGGAAACCTCACCATGATGCTAAGTAAGCTGGCACAAGTGAAACCTGAAGATTGGGATCTCTGTATTCCTGCAGCATTATTTGGCTACAGAGAATCTCCTCATACTTCCACAGGATTTCCGCCAGCTACACTCTTATTTGGCAGACCCATTAAGGGCCCGCTTGAAGCCTTACTTCAGTCTCTGACAGACGAGAAGGCGGATGAGACAGTCGTCTCAGCAAGTAAATATGTGTCGGTTTTAAAGGAAAGGTTGAAACTAGGGTGGGACCTAGCAACGACTAACTTTAAGCGAGCTCGCACAAAGCACGCTAACCGATACAGGAAAGTCGCGGAAGAGAGAGAACTGGAAGCAGGAGAGAAAGTTTTGGTGTTACTCCCTACTGAGAACAACCAACTGAAGATCGGATGGCAAGGGCCGTTTACCGTCCTGGAAAAGATTTCTAAGGCTAACTACCAGATCTCTATTGAAGGAAAGGAGAAGGTTTTCCATTTAAATCTCTTAAAGAGATACTTGGAAAAACCAGTGCCAACCTCCGACCATCTCCTGACGATCGCCAAAACTGACGAAGATGATGATAGTGGCAGGGATATTCCACCGCTATCACAGGAAATCTTTCAAAAATGTCAGAAGCGGCGACGCTCTTTCAAGCGCGCATGGGAGACATTCCGGGGGAAGGAAACTTTGAGGAGTGGACTTGAGTAGGAATTGGACAGAGATGGGGGGGGGGGGGGAAGATGAGAGGGAAGAGGACAGACACCCCGAAGCTACGGTTATAGGAAATTAAACTCCATAACGTAGACATGGAGTGCTTCCATATCTTAAAGGGGGGAGGCTCTGTCACGTAGGGTTTATATTCATTTAATTTCCTACATCTTCTTCCTATTCGTTCACCCAAATTCTCTCTTTTATTATCTCTGTATTTCATTTTTCCCGTATATTTTTCATCCATTCGTTTTGCGAATATTATTTTCATATAATTCGCAAACTTTACCTGTTTTCCTTTCTCTTAAACTGAGAATCGCGCTAGGACGATATTACGTAGATGTCAGGGCTGCAGGGCGTCAGAAGGCGTGATAAGTCGGTTCGCGGAACATAGGACGTAGCAAATCGTCTACATTCTCACCGAGCGCGCGAGCTTCTTCTCGGCATTAGTCCCGGTGAGGTGTGATACTTTACATCTGCACCGGTCAGTATCCAGACATTTGTCTGGAAAATCCCAAACTGACACGGAGCTCACTTGGGCCATGGTCAGCTGTAGTGTGAAAACTGCCCTGAAATGGAGTCAGGCTGTCTGGGATTTGAAACTGACACGCGTACATCGTGGTCAGTAGGTGACAGTTACGACACGCGTTAAGCGGACGTAAATGTTGGGAGTAGGGGAGATAATTTCGCTTGGCGAAGTAAGTTTGGGCCCTTTGTCTGATTTTAAGATATTGGCCAAGTTTGAAACTTTAATTTCATTCTCGCTCATAGACTCCACAGTAGATAGGTCGCTCGAAAACAGAATAGCTGTTAGCGAAGATCCCAGTTTGTTTCGGCAATTTGTCGAACTTCTAGACTTCCAGAAATATTTTCAGCATTTGTATTCTTAAGTTGTGCGACTACCTGTAATTCTGTGGTTGAGGTAATTAATATGATAGATATATAGATTTTGTGAGTGTTAAAGTGTTAAATCGCTTAATTCATTTTAATCTATTTCTTTAGCGCAGAAGAGAAATAAAGTGGTAGGCTATTATATTTTCTAGGGAAGCATTCAGTGGAAAGCAGAATAAAATTAAAATTTCTAGCTTATAACGGCAATTGTAGCTATTTATAAATTTAATTTAACTGCTAATACTCAGTCGAGTGTATTTTTCTAAACTAACGTATAAACTCTAGAATCCAGCCTCATGAATGGTGACGGAATACGCACGTGTTCTTAATTTATGAGGATTGCTGATTTTTAAATATAACTTACGTCACGGGAAGTTTAAATGATAAGCAAAGCTCTCTGCTTGCAAGTTTAAATGTAAGTTTTAACCAGTACAGATTCTGTTTATTATATTATATGTGTTATTTTTCCTCCACACAGTGAAAGTTTTGGGGTGACCCTAACTTTACCAGCACCTAGTAGTAGTTTCCATACTTGTGAAGAAATAGACAGTCCTTATTTTGAACCACGTGGGTTTTCTCAAGTAACACTGATCTGACGGTGCAAGTTAGACAGAAATACTAATATCCCTATAACGGGTTTTCAAAGACTGTAATGATAAATACTGGACCTTGGAGCCAGCACTTAATTTCTTCTAGAAACTCTATATAATTTGCTGCCTGGTGGCGTGAATATTAACAATCATTTCCCGACTAGATTATATCTTGTGGACAAATCTGTGGTGTGACTAAAGTGAATCCTATACTGAGGGAAGGCACCGACCTGACATTCATCATTTTTTAGAAACCTACGCTATTGACACTGTGCTCTGCTAACTCCCGCGCCTGGAATAATTGTTAGGTGACTTAATCAGACATTTGAACAAATTTGCATACCCAAGTAGTCGTTCCCGGAGACTCCAAGTTAAATACGTCTTTTGGAACTGGGGACTTCTTGGCAGAAGACTGCATTTTTTGAGTCTGTGTGAAAATCTAAAATCAATGTGTTCCAAGAGGCAGCAAGCAAAGTCGTGAGTACAAGTATGAAAAGCCATGGCGGAATGAATGAGTGTACGCTGGTTTGAGTGATAGTTTTCACTATTTTATCTTTGACACCCTGTTGCTGTCCTAATTTTTTTTTCAATCTGCATAATTTGTTGCTAAGGCTAGAGTTCTTGTGTTTTTGTCTTAGGTTAAATCAGATTTTTTTTTTTCAAACTCTGTGCATATAATTACGAGATAAAACAAAGAAAAACTCTTAGACTCAAACCCTATGTATCTGTGACTCGGGCGCCATCATCTGTTCTCTTAACGGAGCCGGGCTAAACCTAGAGTTAACACTATAACGGGGCTATCATCCTTGCAACATTTCCTTGATTTTTTATGACTATGTGTATATGTATTTTCCTTGATGTACTTTCTTTGATGTTGTGAGCCGATTTTTCCTGATAATAAAATCGCTCTTGAACTTAATAATCGTGTTTGGTCAGCTCGTTCTAGATAATATATATATCATTGTTATAGTTTTCCCACGTCTGTGTGTTTACCTGTCGTCACGTGTATGTGCGTGCCTGTGAGTGATAGAAATATACGTAATATGTATATTGGTGTAGTCTGTCTGACGCTGTAACAACTGTTGTAGAAGATAGGTGAGAGAGAAGAATTCTTTTCGCTTTCAGAGACAGCCACTATATCAAAATCTATCATCTCACGTGTGTGGAAATTCTATTACCTTTCACTAACTCTCACTGAGTCTATCACCTATTCAAACCTATTCAGAAGGGACCAAACCTAGTCTTAATTCTCCTATCGGAAATCTACGACAGCAATGAATTCTGAGAATTCTACCCCTGATTCAGGTACCATTTTCTTAAACAAAAGACGGTAACCTTCCTCTGTTAATTGATATTTTTTTAACAAGGCTGCTCTGATAACATCATAATTATTCTGGTCAGCCTCTTCTACCAAGCTTAAACTAGTCAGAGTGTCACCTTTCAGTATCTCTGATAACTGATTAGCATATTGTGATCTATCCACATTATGATTTCGACAAGAACGTTCAAATCTATCTAGCCAAACTGTTATATCGTCACTGGATGGATTAAATGCTGGTAGCTTGATCTTGTAAATAAAAGGTTTACCATTACCACCAGATGACTGATTAACATTACCCATGTTTGTCAATTTCAATTTTTCTAACTCAAATGCTAACAGTTTTTCCTCATGTTCCCTTTTTGCCTTTCTCTCCTCGGCTTCAGCTTCTTTGTCTAATCTCTTTTGTTCAGCTTCTATGTCTAATCTCTTTTGTTCAGCTTCTCTGTCTAATCTCCTTTGTTCAGCCTCAGCTTCTTTATCTAATCTCTTTTGTTCAGCTTCAGCTTCTCTATTTTGTTTTTCCATTTCCATTTGGAATCTCTTTTCGTCCACTTGCATCTGCAATTTCTTTTGTTCAAATTCTAATTCCAATTTTTTCTCCTCACTTTTTTGTTTTCTCTCCTCAGCCTTCAGTTTATCAATTTCCAATTTTTGTGCTTTTTCATATTGACTGGTAGCATACTCCTCCAACTTATCACCAGTCTTGCCCAGGGATTTCCCTTGCTCAATGAAGTAATCTAAAGTCGACATAATGTCTAACAATATGTGACTAATATCTCTGAAATAACAATTAATTTATTTCAACCAAACAGGAGCAAGTTTTTTTAAACAAAACTTGTATAATCAGCTCCCTTAATTTCAATGTCTTTTGAAGACAAGTCTTTTGTAAGAACTTGTATGGTTATTCTATGATAACAATATCATCAGACATTTATATCATAAATTCAATCAAAATGTCAATAGTGTATGTCTAAGTATGTGTACCAATAGCAAGCAAAACAATAACAATAATACGAAGACAAATATTCAAAACACTACGATAACATTCGCAGAAGTCAACTAAAAAACTACAATGAAGGAAATCTCACAAAGGATGTGATGATAACTGCGAAAATGTAAACAAAACAACTGACGTCACAGTGTATAAACATAAAGTGTATAGAACTGAATGACAGGAAAAAGTAGACCTACAAATACAAACAAATTTAATCAAAACTAAAGAATAGAAAAATGTTACAAAAACAACAAAGAAAAAACACACCTCATCACAACTAACACAAATAGCAACAACTTGTCGCTAGCAGATTTTCAATTAAGAAAACCGCATCTACAGAACACTAATACAAGACCTCTATCACGTGGTATATCTTATATTAGTCACACACCCAACCTCCCACAAAACATATACACAAACTATTACATGTAACACTTAAACATAAATATATATATATTTCATATAATGTAATGTAATGCAATGTACTGCACAGAAGGCTCAGATGTTATTCTAATACAATAGCACTGCCACTTTAATAAATAATTACTTCCAAATTAAACTATTACAAAGTTCAATCTAGAGCAATACAGGAAGATCCACCGATGAAAAATATACTACTGATTCTGCTACAGGAACTGTGGCGATGTTAAATCGGATTTCTGTTCTTCAAAACAGTAATGACAACGTTCATGACACATGGCCTTCTAAAGAGCAGTTTTGACCATCAACGCCGGGTACTTTCCATTCTGTACAATAACGTCTGCATAGAAAATCAGAGTCTCACAGGCAACGCCGGGTACTTTGCAATTTGACGAAGGTAACGTCTGTGTAGAGTCTCACCTCGTAAACCCACGTATTTGATCACCACTGTTACCAATAAGGTGCATACCTATGTTCAACTGATGCAGTAAGGCTGATATACATATATACTGCTATGGTGGTCGTGGCTGGTGATGTATCGTGCTGTAATATGACTAATCGCGAATGTGTGACATGGTAGTTCGTCAAGGTGGACATCTATGTATCAGTGCAGACTGGTATCACCACACGTAACGTACAAGAGTGTGTGTGGTATTCATCATCTTGAAGGATGTAGATGTGAAGTTGATGGAAGCATATGTTGTACTTGTTACAAATATGGAGTCAAAATATAGGTGAACAGCTGTGTACGTTTTGATCATTTATTATGGTCACAGCAACAAGACGAAGACAACTCCATGTAAGCATGACACAGGAACATGGCGCATATGAAAACAGTTCACAACAATGGCATGTACATAAGTTCCAATAATTATATGATTATCAAAGTGTTGCAGACTCCAGTTTCTCTCTCATTCCACAACTAGCAGAAAAACCCCGTATTACACAACGGGTAAATAACTGTATAATATCCAACAGTTTCTTTCTGACTCATCAAAGTCATTCTTCTTAAGTCGACCTCCCAAACATGGCGGGCGACGAAATTAGCATAGTCCATCCCTCTAATCGGACGTATCAAAGATAGGCTGTCCTTTCGAAGATAGGCTTATACAACTCCCTTGTACATCAGGCGAGTTTTCATTTTTCAAAGTTATGATAGCAATAACTAATAACCCATCTGTTCTTCCACTCCAGATAGTTATATATATTAGGCCTCTATCAAACAGTAAACACTGTGGATCATGCGGATTGTAGAATACTAGCTATACTCATGGGTCTCTGTTTGTAAATCTAGAAGAACAGTCTTAGATGGCTCCAACGAGCGTAACAAGAGGAATACTCTGCCTTCCAACCATTTGTGAGCTCTTGTCACTGGTTGACTCAAAAATATGATCCTTACAAAGGAAGTGTGAAAGTTTCGTTATTTTACCTTGATACGAATTCCTAACACAACTTCGAAGCAACTGTCGTCTTCCTGACGAACAGAAATTACACAGGGGACTCTAAATACAGTGGAAGAGTTTCCATCCCCAAAAGGCAATGCAGAGAAGTAATCAGACATTCCGTCTAACAGAACCAGAACAAAAACACGGCCTCCCGCCGGAAATCTTCATAAAAAACTCTCTTAGTTTGGACATGCGCAGTTCGCATCCCCTCTGACCTATACAGTCAGCTGGTGTCACCTTTTAAAGAGGAGTAACTACATATTTACTTTCCCTCAAAGCAAAAGATGAGTATTCGCCCCTTAGATTATGGTTCCAATGAAAAATACATTAGACCCAAAAATCTTATTCAAAATATAACAAGCATACAGACAGACTACATTATCAGTTATGAAAAACTGCACGTAACATGCTGTCTGCATGACCCAATTCCCGAACATTTTTTAACTTTTATATCGTATTTTGAAAATCGTCCAAAGCAAGGCCAACGCGTTGGTTTTATTTTTGAACACAAGGCGAGACGCGGTTAGCATTGGGCCACCTCTCCGTTCCCCTCCTTCCTCTACTATGTCTTTTAGGCTAATACTCTGCTTGAACTTGGAAATGTGTTACTTTTATCTCAAGGACAAATTTGAAAATTTGGGTACCCTTTTGTTCGGCTAATGCCTTATCACTAATACGCTGAAGGCGTTGGGTGAAGAAAACAATTCTCGACTAAATTTTTTAGTTCTATCCTATCTTTGACTTTATGCATTATACTGTTATATTCTAATTTAGATATTGTATTTAGAATTTCACCACAAACGTCGTCGCTGGTATCACTTTCCTTTTTTTTTGTCCCCCTCGCATGAGGTCGCATTATTTTTTCCTCGCATGAGGTCGCATATTTTAGACTCGCATGAGTCGCGGTGGCGCACGCCCCGGCCCTAGCTAAGACACAATGGTCTTAGCCAATAGGCCGGATATCAAGGCGCACGTCTAGCCTCAAAAGATCAAATACATTAACACGTTAATGTCAATGCACTTTGATCTTAGCCAAAAGGCCGAGAAGCGATACCATACCATACCATATGGTATCACTTTCCTTTTTTTTTTAATGCCCCTTCTGGGGTTCAAAATGAGGTCTAATGACTTTATTAGGTTTGGTGTGGTAAGGTGTGTGATCCCGGCCCTGGCTAAGACCCGGCATACTCTAGAAATGATCCTAAAAGTATGACACTTTGACCTTAGCCAAAAGGCCGAGAACTTTTCTAGTCCTGGAAATGACTGTGCCTAAAGATTACAGTATAATTGTCATTCTTCTTCTTCTTCTTCCTCGTTCGCCTTCAGACTTCCACATTTATGACTCTAATTTTTGTTTTTTAATTCCCCTTATCGGGGTTCAAAATGAGGTCATAAGACTTTATTTGGTTTGGTGTGTTAAAGGTGTGTGGACCCGACCCTGGATAAGACCCGGCATACTCTAGAAATGATCCCTAGAAGTACGACACTTTGATCTTAGCCAAAAGGCCGAGCTAATTTTTTTTTTTTTTTGTCGGCTTTATTTTTTTTTTTTTTTTTTTTTTTTTTTTTTCCAATCTTTATTTGCATTTCATTTGAGTTTACAAAACACGTTCATTTTACATATTTTCATAAAGAAATTTCAGTGAAAAGACAATTACACAATGAACAGTTGTATAGAAAAAAAAGAAAAAAAAATATATATATATATATATATATATATATATATATATATATATATATATATATATATATATATATATATATATATATATATATATATATATAATAAAATTTCGCTTCCTCGCACCCATTCATTAACCAAAAAAAACCTCTTTCTTGCCCATTTAAAAGGGTTATACATTGTACATTTCTTTGTAATGATAGTAGTGATTAAAGGGAGAAGGGGAAAAGGGATAAAGGAACCATACTACCTTGTTCCTGAAATTATAATGCACACTCGATTTTATAGTGATAACGGAGGGGGGGGGGGTGTTTTGGTGGTACTTTTTTTTTTTTTTTCACATTCCGTTGAAGTTGACAAAGACATATACATGGAAACATTTACAATAATAGTTTGAACATAAGCATAACAACGAAAATACACTGTGCAGCTATAAAAAATATATATATATATATATATATATATTTTTTTTTAAATTACTTCCACACCTTGCACACACTCATTTACACACTCTAGTACTCCCAGGTTACACATTTTACATTTTTGGTAATGGTAGTGTTGATTAAAAAGAGAAGGAAGAGAGAAAGAAAGAAAGAAAGAAAGAAAGAAAGAAAAAGACCTTGCACCCACTTATTGGAAATATAGAGCGTACTCTTTATTCTTTAGTGATAACGGGAGGGGGGGGGGAGGGGGGGGGGTAGGTTTTTTAAATAGTAATATTACAAACATCATGTGCATTATTAAAATACAAGGTCAAATTGAAATACAGATGAAAGTCATATACACTCGTAGACACACACTTCTACCAAAAGTCTACTCTCATTAACATAACAATGAAACAACTATCGTGTGATATTTACATTCATAGTCAAAACGTCAAGTCAAGTCAAGCCATGCTGTGTGATAAACTCTGTTTAGTTGTTAACTCATACTGGCTACTAGTTGATAAACTCTGTTTAGTTGTTAACTCATACTGGCTACTAGTTGTTGAATCATGCTTTATTTGCTAAATGATGTGAATGTCCACCAGTGGATAAATGTAGATGTTGGGACTGGTGTAGCAAAGTGTAACGATTGTCAACTCATCAAACCCAGCACAGTTTTGGTCATACAGGTCATCTTGTCCTGGAACGTGATGAGGCTCCGACAAGAATGTGAGTGTAAACAATGAGTGTGTATCTGAATGTCAGTACGCGAATGGTAGAATGATTCGATAGAGTTGACAGGTTGGTAGTACATCACTCATACTCACACTGTTCGAATTCAAGAAGTACTGGAACTACGGTGGTTTTTTTATAACATTTAATGGGACGCACACTTGGACAGTACGTGTATGGTTACAGGAACAAATGTCGACATAGACAGCATAATGTTGATCACAGGAATATCATCTTAAGTTAGCATTCATGCTTGGCAAATATCATAATGGAGCATTCGTAAATAAGCATTCAGCGTTCCATCATGTAAATCATCTGGCTTTACTGACTGGGCACGTCAGACCATAACCAAGATATAGGAAGGCTCCTAGACCTAACCTCGTCTAGCGAATATTCCTTCACGTAAAGTTCAATATATATATATTTCATAATATAGGAATCCCAGACATGGGTTCTCACATGTAGCAGTGATCTCTTGGTTCATCGAGCGATAGTACAGGCATCCCTTTTTCTCACTCGATAAATACAAAGTATATGAATTTCAACATGGCTGTTCTCTCTCTCGTGAGCTTCACTCACTATAGAATATAGACCAAAATTGGTCATTCATTAAATGTCCTCATTTCTTCATAGGTTCTCTCATAGAGGTAATTGAATAATATCATACAATCCAGTGCTGATACATAGGAATGTCTTCTTCCTTTGAATGGATATTCTTTTTAAAAGTACCACTGTGCATCTGCTTATCAACAACGATGGCGAAGCCCAAGTTCATAATAAATTGTGGTTTTACCTTTTTATGCGAAATATAACTTTGCCATTCCTTGGCAAAAGAGAATAAACACTGGGGTAAAGTACATACAACATGTCTATATGACTATCACTTTTCCCCATCCATATATAGATCACTATTTCGGCAAAAAGCCTGCTACAACAAAACTCAGCATCCTCACAGGATGGCAGCCATGAATCACACCCCTTCGCTAGCGATACTTCCGCTGCATAGCCTTTGACCTTTTCTAGCGACAACCAAATTAGTTCGGCTTAGAAATGCAAAGATATCCATATATAAGACAGACTCGTCCTACTCATACAAACACTACGTATAAATTCAGGCCATAGATATACTGAAGCAAGAACAATCTATTCCTACCCAGCCAAAGAATAAATCACAGTAGGCCTAGAGTCGTCTGCGGAGTCCGATCGAAGATGACGGACTATTTTCAAGGGAAGCAACCCAAAAATGACTTCTCCTTAAGCACTTAAAAAAGGAAATACTTTGCTTCCAAAATATTTGCGAACATAATAAGAATATAAATGTATTATATTGCAAGATAGTAAAAATTGCCCTTTACAGTCTTACCACACCTCCCGGGAAAAAAAAAAATAAAATTTTTTTTTTTTAAATACATCTAGGAGCACCGTAGAATAGGCTCACAACGCAAGAATACTGCGCAGATGAAAATATCAGGAATAACTATAATTCCTAATATGACTGGTGAGAATATATATCTCAAAATCTGAGAGAAATTGTTTCCCTACGAATAAATGTTTCCAGGAAGGTGTGATGTACGTATAATACAATTCTGGTAATTATACAATGCATACCAAAAATTCACACTATAATCTTAAATTTATGATTTATGAAGAAACAATCATCAAAGAACAGCGGTGAATTAACATCAATAAACCGCTAAGTAGAGATACCATCATTCTATTATTAAATTACAAATGTGTATCTTAATAAAGAAACAAAAAATAACTGTTGTAAAGTTATACATATTAAAAAGATCCAATATTTAACAGTTAAGTGGCATCATGTGGGCATCTGGACAGAATGTCCGCCATCACATTTTCTGAACCACGGATAGCTCGTACCGAAAAATGAAAAGGTTGAAGAGCGATTGCGTATCGAGTTGATCTCGAGCTCTTCAAGTTCTTACTTTGGATAGCCGTAAGAGCTTTTTGGTCAGTTTCCACTACGAAATGCGCGCCCAGAAGGAATCTTTGGAGTTTGAGAATTGACCAAACCATCGCCAATAATTCGCGGTCTAAAACCGAGTAATTCCTTTCTGCAGCATTAAGTTTTCTGGATATATACATTACAGGATGCAGAGTTCCAGAGTACTCTTGCATTAGTGCCGCTCCAATCCCAGTGGATGAAGCGTCACTACGAAGAACAAATGTCTTATCTGTTGTAGGTAACACTAAAATAGGTGGTGATGAAAACATAGTTTTGATCTTCTCTAGTGAAGATTGGCATTCATGAGACCAGTGAACCATGTTAGGCGACCCTTTCTTTAATAGTGTAGAGAGAGGTGCCATGATAGAGGACAGATTCGGAATGAAACGTCCATAAAATTGTATGAGACCTAAAAGACTTCGCACTTGCTTTTTAGTCCTAGGGATAGAGATGTTAAGTATCTTAGTGATATTATGGTCTTCTGTCTTCAAGAAACCGTGACCTACTCGATGGCCTAAGAAAGCAATTTCGCTAAAGCCAATACAAGCTTTAGATGGTTTTGCTGTCAGGTTATACTCACGCAGAGTTGATAATAATTCAACTAATCCTGAATAGTGATCTTCCCAAGTATCGCTGAAAAGACAGATGTCGTCTAGATAAGCAATGACATCTGACCGATACGATAGGATTCGACGCATCATGCGTACAAATGTAGCTGGTGCGTTCATAAGGCCGAAAGGCATAAAATTCCATTGGAAAAGGCCTCTGGGAGTAGAGAAAGCGGTAAGAGGTTTGGCGCGTTCGGATAATGGAACTTGCCAATATCCTTTAGACAAATCAAGTTTAGTGAAAAAATGCGATTTAGAAAGACGAGTAAGTAACTCTTCTAGTAAAGGCATAGGTTCAGCATCGAACTTCGTAACTTGATTCAATTTGCGATAGTCAACGCAAAGACGTATGTTATTGTCTTTTTTTCGAACAATAACCATCGGCGAAGAATATGCAGAAGTGGATGGTTCGATTATTTGTAAATCTATCATTTCATCCAACTCCTTTTCAACCTGTGTTTGGAAATGTATAGGGATAGGATAAGGCCTAACCCTAATTGGAGTATGTTCAGTTAGAACAATGTCATGCTCAATGACATGAGTTTGTCCAGGGATGTCAGTGAGGACATCCTGAAATGTTTGTAACATAGACGAAACTTGTCGCCGTTCTCCTAGAGACAAATCAGGAGAAACAGTAACGTCTTTCCATGATTCACTAGAATGAAGTGGGATCATTGGAAGCGGGAGATTAACATCCGAAAAACTTGTTTCCTCATCCTGTATTACAGACAGTGATGAGTAATGACCATGTTTGACATGAGAATCGTCCGTTGCCTGGAAAATAGGCTGTAAATAGTCAGGACGTTCATGGAACTCCGTAAGCATATTGATGTGGAAGGTTTTATGCTTCCCGTTAATATCGACGATGTAGTCAACATCTGAAATTTTCGATATTATATCGTACGGACCTTTCCAACTAATAAGGAGTCTATTTTCACGACAAGGTAGCAAAAAAAATGCTTTGTCACCAGGACAAAGTTGTCGTAAAGTTCTCTTCTTATTAGCAAATTGTCTTGCCTTCTGCTTAGCAAATTCAGAAGAGGACGTTGCCAATTTGCATGCTTCGATAATCTTTTGTCTCAGCGCGATGACATACTCGTAAGAAGATTTTGTGTCATCGTCAATATTGTCAGCTGTTATAAGATCATGCAGCAAAGACATTGGGCCGCGCGGTCGCGCGCCAAAGACAAGTTCAAAGGGCGAAAACCCTGTATGTTCATTGGGGACCTCTCTGTACGCGAAGAGGGCCGCGGGTAAAACCCTATCCCAATCTTGAGGATGATCCTCAGTTATCTTCCCTAATAAGTTCTTAAGTGTTCTATTTAGTCGCTCGACCATCCCATTGGACATAGGATGATAGATGCTACTCAAAGATCTCTCTATCTGTAGAGTAGACATTACTTGAGACATGGTATCCGATATCAGTTGGGTGCCATGATCTGATAATATTTCTCCGGGGAATCCCAGCCGAGAAAATATAAGCCAAAGAGCATCTGCAATGTCAGCGGTAGTAATGCTCTTTAGAGGGATAGCCTCTGGCCAACGTGTGCACATGTCTACACACGTTAAGATAAACTGATGTCCTCTAGCAGATTTGATCTTGAATGGACCAATGATGTCTATCGCCATTTTCTGGAATGGACGAATAGGAATATCTGCAGCCTGAATAGGCGCAGCATGACGAGGACCTTTGGATTTGACTTCTTGACATACTTTACAGGATCGACAATAGATCCGTATGTCCTTGTTCACAAAAGGCCAAAAGAAAGCCGCAAGAACTCTTGACTTAGTACGGGAAAAACCCATGTGACCAGCACACTGCGAGTCGTGTGCATGTTGTAAGATCTTAACTCTCAAATTCTTGGGTACAAGAATCTGAGAATGACTTGACTTAGTGGAGTCTTGCACCATACGTACAAGTACGCCATTCTTCATTGTAATCCAAGATTTACAATTTGAATCTTTATTCGGATCACCTTTTGTTACAAGAGTGAAGAATTTCTTAAGAGTCGGATCTTCTTCTTGTTGTTTTTATAAACGAGTCACGAGAAATTACCAAGGGATCATCTTGGTTATGCACTTCATTATCTTCAACAGATGAAGTTTCAGGCATATTGAGAGCTTGAGCTCTAGTGACTACTGCATTAGCAGATTGCATATTTTGATTTTCCCAAACGGAAATTTGCTCCGGAGTGCATTCTTTGACTCCGTGAATGCGACCGATGATAAGATCAGCGATCGGATTCGGCAAAAGACATGCGTGTACATCTCCTGTGAAGAAAGGAGTAGCAATCCTAATGATAGCGGTAGAGTATTTCTCTATGGTGCCGCCAAATGTTACACATTTGACTACTTTGCCTGTAGAATGAGAAGGATCTATGAGTGACTGCCTAACCCCAATAGTTGTGCATCCAGAATCAAAAAGTACTGAGACTGGATTGTCATTTACTAAACCTTTGTGTAAGACAAGGGAACCTCTCCCATCATGCGCGATTGACGCAGGAAGAGCGGGAAGAGGATGGCCACAGCTTAAAGTAGACACTGTGGTTGGCTCAAATAATGTTTTGCATTGGGGGCACTGAGATGCTCTCCCAAAATCAAAAGCGGCACATGCCATATTATTAGAGTCATCATTATCTTTATTTTGTTTATAGGCTTCGTGGGACTCTTGCTGTGCAGAGTTCGCCTGGTAATGAGCTTTATGTTTTTTGAATTGTGCTCTACCTCTGTTATTATTGCCTCTGTACTTATCATTGTTTCCATCATTATAACCCTACTCGGGTTTGAATCATAGCTCCTTTGGTTACTATCATCATATTCATTATAATGAGTATCTCGGTAATTATGATCCTGTTGTCTCCATGAAGGAAAACTTGGATAGTTTCTAGAATGACTTCCTTTGCGAAAGTTCCTGTAATTATGACCACCCCTGAATCGAGGGCTGTCAGCTCTTCTCCAGGTATTCGAAGAAGAACCCTGAAATGATTGGTTACCTTGGTTCTGATAACTGTAATAGTTACCTTTTTTATTAAACCTATTTTGAGGTCCTTGGAATTTGTGAGAGTGATTAGGGTTGTATGGTGTTGCAGAAGCAACTGGCACAATTTAACCTTACTGTTGCTAATAGCTACGTCCGGATGTGCAGTGACGTATTGGGTACAATACTGTTCCATTTCTTTTAGAGACTTAGGTTTACGCTCATGTAAGAATTCGAGGAAAGGTTTATTTATACTTGACATAATCTTGTCTCTGAGTATCAAGTCCATAAGGGCTTCATAAGTCTTTTCTGTTTTGGATAGCTCAATCCAACGATCAAATGTAAGA
This sequence comes from Oreohelix idahoensis, assembly GCA_024509875.1. NCBI lineage: Eukaryota > Metazoa > Mollusca > Gastropoda > Stylommatophora > Oreohelicidae > Oreohelix > Oreohelix idahoensis. The sequence continues at coordinate 274,435 of JAMPIV010005329.1, forward strand.
CGTGTTCTTGCAATGAATTCTGAGAATTCTACACCTGCCTCAGGCACCATTGTCTTAAACAACTTCCGATAACCCTCTTCAGACAACTGATACTTCTTTAACAAGGCTGCCCTAATAACATCATAGTTATCTTTGTCAGCCTCTTCAACCAAACTTTAACTAGTCAGAGAATCACCTTTCAGATTTTCTGATAACTGGTTAGCATATTGTGATTTGTCCACATTATGTGCTCGACACGAGCGTTCAAATCTGTTTAGCCAGAATGTTATGTCATCACTGGAAGGGTTGAACGCTGGTACCTTGACCTTGTAAGTAAAGGGTTTACCATTACCACTAGATGCTTGATTAACATTACTTATGTTTGTTAACTTTAACTTTTCTAACTCAAATGCTAAAAGTTCTTTTTTGGTGTTCATGTTCTCTTATTGCTTTTTTCTCTTGTGCAGTAGCCTCATCTTTTCTTTTCTCTTTTTCCATTTCCATCAGGAATCTTTTTTCATCAGTCTGTATCTGCAATCTCTTTTGTTCATCCTCTCTTTGTAATTTTTTTTTCCTCAGCTTCTAATCTTTTCTCCTCAGCTGCTAATTTCTTTTCTTCAATCAATGCTTTTCTTTCTTCAGCAGCAGCAGCAAGTTTTCTCTCTTCTGCAGCTAATGCTTTGTCATATTGAGCAACTGCCCATTGTTCTAATTGCTGACCAGTCTTATCAAGAGCCCTGCCTTGTGTGATAAAATAATCTAAGGTAGACATCTTGTCTAATAAGATCAGTAATTTGCAAAAGTAAATAAATTCACTTTCTTAGTCTTAATCAAAGACCTTGTATGATAACTTTTTAACCTGTGGAAAAATAGTACTTAACTATCCCAATCACTGTGGGAAACAAGCCTTACAAAGGTCTTGTATAAATCCTTATATAATAACAGCTATAAGTTGCTGGTTCACTCTATAATATAAGTGCAGTGCACCAGAAATAGTGTTTTATATCATCAACTGTGTACCTTTAGTAATAGCAATTGACTATCAGTTGATTCTTGTACATCAATTTATATGATCAACTATATTTTAAATAGTGTATGTCGATCAGGCACCAAACAAAACAGTTATACAGAAGAACATGAAAACATTTGCGGAAATGAAATAAATCAAATGGAAAAACAATAAAAGATAAACCGCAAGAGGATAACAAATACAAATAACGCCACAGTATATAAATATAAATTGAGAATAGAACTGAAAGATAGAATAGGGTAGACCAACAAATTACAAACAAATCAAAACAAACTAAAGAACAGAGGAATATTACAAAAACAACAATGAGTATAGTCTTCACAGCTAACACTAATAGCAACAGCTGTCGCAGCAAATTTTCAATCAAAGAAAATTGCACCTATAGAAACGCACACATCAGACCCTCTATTACGTGGGATACTCTGCTGTGTGACACCGCCCAACCGAAACAACAACCCGCTGGATACAAACAAATATCACATATAAATAGTTAAACATAAATACATAAATGCATAAATAGTATGGCAATATGATGTAAATAGAGTGTTGCAGAAAGAATGTGTTGGAATGAAGGCTCAGCTACACTGCCTAATAGTACAGTACTGTGGTACTTTATTAAACAAATACTTCTGGTCTAATTATTTTAAATTCAACACAGAAATAGAAGCTCCATCGTTGATTTGAATGATAACAATCAATGTAGGACTTCTCAGTTCAATAACATTTTCTTTCGCAAACACTGTCAAATATTCTCCAGTCCTGATGTGTAATGTTCTATGTTTCAACCAAGCTTGCCGTGTAACACTGTCAGTTGTATGGCAAATGTCCAATGAACCAAATGTCAACAAACCCTGACCTAGTTACTGCATACTCTCGACAGGACAGGTCACGCTGACATCACTGTAGAGTTGTACTGTTGATGTATTTGTGTGTCGTAACAGACCCCAAGGAACGTCTGGTCTCAGTAGTTTACTTCTCAATATAGTCACTGTGCAGGTTGACCCAGGAAGCTGGCACACCAGTTGATAAACTCTGTTTAGTTGTTAACTCATACTGGCTACTAGTTGATAAACTCTGTTTAGTTGTTAACTCATACTGGCTACTAGTTGTTGAATCATGCTTTATTTGCTAAACGATGTGAATGTCCACCAGTGGATAAATGTAGATGTTGGGACTGGTGTAGCAAAGTGTAACGATTGTCAACTCATCAAACCCAGCACAGTTTTGGTCATACAGGTCATCTTGTCCTGGAACGTGATGAGGCTCCGACAAGAATGTGAGTGTAAACAATGAGTGTGTATCTGAATGTCAGTACGCGAATGGTAGAATGATTCGATAGAGTTGACAGGTTGGTAGTACATCACTCATACTCACACTGTTCGAATTCAAGAAGTACTGGAACTACGGTGGTCGTTTATAACATTTAATGGGACGCACACTTGGACAGTACGTGTATGGACCTAACCTCGTCTAGCGAATATTCCTTCACGTAAAGTTCAATATATATATATTTCATAATATAGGAATCCCAGACATGGGTTCTCACATGTAGCAGTGATCTCTTGGTTCATCGAGCGATAGTACAGGCATCCCTTTTTCTCACTCGATAAATACAAAGTATATGAATTTCAACATGGCTGTTCTCTCTCTCGTGAGCTTCACTCACTATAGAATATAGACCAAAATTGGTCATTCATTAAATGTCCTCATTTCTTCATAGGTTCTCTCATAGAGGTAATTGAATAATATCATACAATCCAGTGCTGATACATAGGAATGTCTTCTTCCTTTGAATGGATATTCTTTTTAAAAGTACCACTGTGCATCTGCTTATCAACAACGATGGCGAAGCCCAAGTTCATAATAAATTGTGGTTTTACCTTTTTATGCGAAATATAACTTTGCCATTCCTTGGCAAAAGAGAATAAACACTGGGGTAATGTACATACAACATGTCTATATGACTATCACTTTTCCCCATCCATATATAGATCACTATTTCGGCAAAAAGCCTGCTACAACAAAACTCAGCATCCTCACAGGATGGCAGCCATGAATCACACCCCTTCGCTAGCGATACTTCCGCTGCATAGCCTTTGACCTTTTCTAGCGACAACCAAATTAGTTCGGCTTAGAAATGCAAAGATATCCATATATAAGACAGACTCGTCCTACTCATACAAACACTACGTATAAATTCAGGCCATAGATATACTGAAGCAAGAACAATCTATTCCTACCTAGCCAAAGAATAAATCACAGTAGGCCTAGAGTCGTCTGCGGAGTCCGATCGAAGATGACGGACTATTTTCAAGGGAAGCAACCCAAAAATGACTTCTCCTTAAGCACTTAAAAAAGGAAATACTTTGCTTCCAAAATATTTGCGAACATAATAAGAATATAAATGTATTATATTGCAAGATAGTAAAAATTGCCCTTTACACTGTGCGATTTTCCCCCTGAATTTAAGAGCATTTGGAGTACAAAAACCTCGTCAAAAGCCCTCCCACGAACACACTCAGGGACCATCGGACAATGCAGACCTTGACACTTCAACGGCGTCCAGAAATGTGGTCAACATGACCTCCCGTAAATACAGGAGTAGTTTTATAAAAGGTCCTTTTTCTTCTTTCACCCCCCCCCCCCCCCCCCCCCCATTGTGGACAACCAGTCATTATATTGCTCCTCTCCACGGAAATCTTTAGTAAAATATTACTTTGTTTGTTTGTTTATTATTAGGCTTGTTTATTCGATTTCTCAAGATGAAATAGAGGAAAATTAAATTATGACAATTATACTGTAATCTTTAGGCACAGTCATTTCCTGGACTAGAAAAGTTCTCGGCCTTTTGGCTAAGGTCAAAGTGTCATACTTTTATTTATTTTTTTTTTTTTTTTTTTTTTTTTTTTTTTAAAAATCAGTTTAATATCGTAGTGACCCAATGGGTCACGTATCAGATATTAAGCTGATAAGAACAGATTTTTTTTTTTTTTTTTTTTTTTGTGAAGTTTATTTTGCTTCTCAATTTCAGTTTACAAATACATGAAGTGTCATACTTTTAGGATCATTTCTAGAGTATGCAGCCAACTCAAGGTTCCAAACTGTTTAATTGTCATTCAAACAAAATTGTAGAACGTCCTGCACTGATATAAGATTCCAGAATAGCTTTTAAATCTTATAATAATTAAATTAATTTAGATATATGTATAAATAAAAACTTGACAACTATTTATGTTCTTTAAAATTTACTGACCGCTATAAAATTCACATTCTTACAGTAAGATTTATTGTAGATTTGGTTTATTTCAATATAGTTTAGTAAATTTAGTTAATTAAACTATTTTAAAGGAAGGGACGTAATCCTGTCGTTCAAAGTGGGATAATCAATTATATTTAATAAAGGGATATAATTTGAAAAAATTTTTTTTGCAGATCATGGTATTCTTAATATTTTAAAGTAAAACCACATCTCTGTGACCTCCAGGGGTTTTCCTTCTTGTCGACTAATTGTCCCTGACTCACTTTTTTATTTTTGTTATCTTTTATTTATTTTTTTTAAAAATAAAGTTTTGCCTCGTTTTGGCGAGGTGCGTCCGTTCAACCTAGTCGGTTATATTAGGGCGCATGTCCAAACACAAAAGACCCTTAGGTCTGAGATTTAGTTTTCCCTGACTCACTTTCATATGCCAAGATTGGCTCTATAACTATATAAAACTGAAGACTGACTGACTGACTGACTCACACACACACACACACACACGCACAAGCACACACACACACACACACTCTCTCTCTCTTTCTCTCTCTCTCTTACCCTTCCTCCCTCCCTTCCACATACATCGTTGTTGCATAAAATATTTTTCATTTTAAGGAACGCTGCTTTTACCTGGGCCATTCTACACTTCGATCCCATCTCATTGTAACATCCCTGGCAATGAAGAGGCTGACAGACTGGGCAAGGGAAAGTGGAAAGCTACCTCAGCCTGATGCAAGAATAACATAACTTTCGAGGAGGCAAAAAGTTTTATCAGAATCAGGCACAGAAATAAATGTGAAAGTCTAGTGAATTTTTCGTAACACTTAATGATAATTACAAATAAATAGTGACTTAGGTATCATCTTACACATCTCAGACTCTCACACCCTCCCACCCCACCCTCCTTAACACCATGACAGATATGCGGTGACTACCGTTTTAGGACAAAGTGGGGAAAAGGCAACACTCTCGGACGTTCAAACAATTTGAGACCTTTAATTTACACTATAATAACTGGAAAGAAAGAATTGATACCATGATTAAGTATCGGCAACTCAGAATGTTATCTGGAATTAGAGACACTATATATCCTAATTATAACAGCTCAGAGGTTGAACGAGTGTCACGGAGTGGTTCGAAGGCTTCGTCAAAATTATTTTCAAATTCCTTACTTTCCTCTTTCTTCACATTTTGTCTGTTTCTCTAAGAAATATTTGCACCTGCGTTCTGTTCTATATCTGTTTTTCAAGTCTTCACTAATAGTCCTGTCATTCGCTCCAAATGTTATCTTCTTCACAAAGGCACTAAAAAGGTTATTTCTTTAGGGACTTCAGTCCAATTTCTTCGTTTAGTATAAAACACAAAGAGTACTATATTTCCGTGTTCAGTGGTCAGCTGAAGACGCCACGATAAATCTTTGTACGTGTCTGAACGACAGACGGGAAATAATTAACTCTTGGCGTGGGAAAGGAATTTGTTTTAACTTCATGCGAATAAATGCTGAGTTTAGAAATCACTTGCTGATAATCGCTGGAAGAGAACGCACGCTTATAGAAGAGACTTCAAGCTACACAAACTTGAGTATAACGCTATTCAAATTCTTAAGCTGCGGATAACAGTCCTGAGCGGTAAGCAAACTCTCAGTATTCGCTTAATTAGCTAACTCTAATATCAAGGGATTAGTTAATTAATGTAAAGTGTAAAATACTTAATATTGTGTTTTAATTTCTTTACATTAGATTGATAGCTATTTTGCAATTATTTGTTATGAATGTTATCATTGATATGTTATACTGATGTAAGTACTGACTGACATCTGAAAGTACTACATTCTAATAATATTGGGCATATGATGAAGGAAACTGTTGTGAACGAGCGAAGGAAACTAGCTGTACAATGAACGAGTGAATGAAATAACATTCCTCCAGTGCAGTCACTCATGGACGCACACTGCCAGGCGTGTATGCTTGCAACAATGGTTGACCAGATGTGACCCGACGAAATCGTCAGACTACCGCTGGACAGAATGTGTAAACAAATGGACAGTCCCCTTTAATGAAAAGACTGACGTTACGGTTCAGGTAAATATATTATTAGGCACCATTCTGAGACGAAATGTCCAGAGTGGCCTTAGGTATAAAACAGAAGATTGATTACCTGTATTATTGTCCACAGCGCAAGTGCAGAATCCTAGCCAGTTGTACAACAACGAGAAGCTGATCTCTGGAACTCTATTTCTGTAATTTTTTTAGGAGAAAACCGCCTAGTTGCTCGAAGCTACAAGAGAACTAGTGCTTATTTCTCAAACCCTCCATCGGTGATCACAAATCAACAACCCTGCGCAGTCTATCTGAACCAAAGACACTGATAGTATTCTAAATTCTTAAAAATTTTTTTTTCCTCTAACCAGCGGCACTCGAGCTTTCCAGCCCTTTTGGCCCAATGACATGTCATTGCGAGGCTGGGGGGGGTCAGTGGACTTTCCTTCCAACCCGATCAGAAGATTCGCTCCTTCCCATCCACAGGGGGTTTATGTGCAGGAGCCGTTCAGGTTATTCAGTCAAATTCCCGGTCGTAAACATTCCTTCAAACGCAGACGCCCGGGCTTGAACCTTGAAAACCTGGTCGCCAGTACAACGTTGTAGCCATTACACCAGCGCGGCTCCCAAATTCTTAAATACGTAATATCATAACTTGTTTTCTAATCTCCTAGTATTTCTTTTCAGATTACATGACAACATTGATTTGATTTTCTACTTTAATTAAAAGTAATTCTGTACATCACAATCGGTCATAAATACACACATGAATTATTATTCCGCAGATATGCTTATATGTCTCGTAACAAACAAAACAAGACAAAAACAAAACAAATGAGAGGAAAAACAGTTATTAGAAATACATGTGTTATATGATCTTAATAGAAAGTGTGTATAAGTTATAACACCTATTTCTTAGTTTAATCTCATATATCCACGGCCATTTCTCTAAATAATACGTTGGCGGTCTGTCTTGCCTTTTTCTCAACGATATACTCGTACTTCTTCAAAGATGTTGGGAAAGGCCATGCTCTCAGTCCGCTCCCCCGCGGAGCTGACACTCTTGGAGGACACGTTTTACTGTTTCCTTGTCTTCCTTTCATATATATATATATATATATATATATATATATATATATATATATATATATATATATATATATATATATATATATATATATATATATATATATATATATATATATATGTGCTAGATTTTAAGATCAGTCTGCCAGATTTTTAATTTGTTGAACAGATGGCATATCAGCCTGCAGTTGCCAGTTCTCAGTCCGCACGTTATCACCTAATCACTTTTTGGCAGACGTAGTAAGCCTCTGTTATGTCTGACTAGATGTTTCTATGCAATTTTCACGTGAAGTCATGTGTTATCATTGCATTTATGTCTTCGTATTTTGATATATCATCAGTCTACACTATCCTTCCTCCTTCTGTGGCAAGTATGTCTGCCTTCTCATTTCTATACATCTTGTACTGTGGTAGGAATCAACTGTACTTTCACTTAGGTTGAATTTCTAGCTGAATTTAGCGCTTCAGACATGCTGTCTAATTCACTGTTTTTTTTTTTTTTTTAGCGTATAGTTCCCTTACGTGTATGAGGAAACTCGGAAGGAATGGGACTACCGTCTTTCTACGCATGTCATAAGAGGGGACTAATTTAATGTTGTGCATGGGGATAGCAACCTCATCATGTAAAACTAACTGCTATGTATAACAAGATAATGCCATTGAACCAGTTTTACAAATGAACAGTACTCAGGAAACATGGGACGTTTTGGAGGTTCACCTTCGATTATGTGCACTTCTTCATTTTCCTATTTTTGTGTTTATTCACTGTGCCTTATCAGCTCAACCTTTTACGTATTTGCAGTGTCTGTAGCAGCCTGTCTGAACCTTTTTATCCCGAAGAGGCCCTTGAAATAATTGTCAGGTCTCAGGGTAACCCTGCTTGAAATTATTATATCTACAGCTCATGGTACTTTAGCGTGATCAGTAAGTTGTAAATATAATAATTCAATAAAAATTGTCAATGCTCTTTTCAGAAGGGAATGATTTTTTCTTCTGTGGTTCTGTTTATTTTGGCCAACTTATTAGCCTACTCTTTTTGTGTGGTTTCCCCCTCCCTACAAAGGATATCAACTCTAATGCAAGTCAGTTGTGTGGTTCCCCCTCCCCACAAAGGATATCAACTCTAATGCAAGTCAGTTGTGTGGTTTCCCCCTCCCCACAAAGGATATCAACTCTAATGCAAGTCAGTTGTGCAGGTAGAAGAAATTTCAGTTTTTTCTTCATTTTAAAAAAATTTCCTACGTGATTTTTTTTTTTTAACTTATCCAAGTACACCAAAAAGTTTTATCACAAATTTCTACTCTACAAGATGCTAATAAAATATGGTATGTACAAGAGTCAACACGGCCCTACTGAGCACTGCCATATGGGGCTGCTCGGTCACTGCCCTACACCGCGAGCGCTAAAATCGCCCGGCGCGCATAGTTAAAAAAAAATACCCTTATTTTTTCCCAATCATGATCTGTCGCGGAACGTTAGGGTTCCAGGAAACCCCGGTTGCGAAACCCTGTTCTATGGTAATTTTCTTTTGACCTGTCTTAGTTCTTGTCTTTGCCGCATGTTTGTAACTGTGTACCGTTAATTTGTAAAATTGATTCCATACCACTTTATTTTTTAAATTTATATATTACACAACAAGAGCACATGAATACTTTAGTGCAGTCATTCTATAAATGGGATCAGCTTCAATTGTGGTTACATGCTCCATAGGGAGCGAAATGGAAAATTATGAATGATAATGACAATAACTTTAGTGCATGTAATGAGTAGAATTACAATAAAGACAATGTACATAGAATTACCTAGTGTGACGATTTCCCACAGGACTATTCCGTACGACCAGCTTAGCAGCATTAGAGAAATTAGAGCACAACGTTTACATTTATTATGCATGATGATGATCAATCAATACTCTTTTAGCTCCCCAAGGAGCATAGGCCTTCAACAAACACATGCCAAGTCTTCCTGTCCTGTGCCATCCGCTCAAGTTCTTTCCATTTTTTCCTCATCATTTTCACCTCTGTTTCCAGTTCTCTTCTCCATGTGTTTTTTGGTCTACCTCTGCCTCTCTTTCCCTGTGGATTCCAGAACAAGGACTGCCTTGTAATGCTTTCAACAGGTTTCCTCAATGTGTGTCCTATCCATCGCCAGCGTCTTCTTCTCAACTCTTGTTCCACTGGCACTTGTCTGGTTCTTGTCATCAATTCCACATTTGTGACTTTGTCATACAATTTCAGTCCTTCTATTTTACGCAAGCACCCGTTTATAAAAGTATGTAGCTTTTTGGTTGTTGTTTTTGTTGTTCTCCATGTCTCAGAGCCATACAATAGTACTGACTTCACATTTGAGTTGAAGGCATAGAGAAGAGGAGATTGATCACAGGAGAAATGGTGTTGTCCTCAGAACATGAGGAGTAAAGAGCCCACCACAGTGAAGGGGTGGCTCTAATGCTGTCCAAGGAAGCACAGAAGGCACTTATAGAATGGGAAGCAATGGGACCCCGAATTATAACAGCAAGGTTTAAATTAGCCAAAAAGAAAGTAAATATAAACATCATCCAGTATTATGCACCAACAAACGATAAAGAAGAATCTGTGAAAGAAGACATTTACACCAGACTACAAAATGTCTTGGAAAATAAGAAAAGAAAGGACATCACAATTTTGATGGGGGACCTAAATGCGAAAATAGGAACAGACAACACTGGCTTTGAAGAAATAATGGAAAAGCATGGATTAGGTAGGATAAACGAGAATGGAGAACTATTAGCAAACGTCTATGCTTCAAATCAACTAGCTATAGGAGGAAGCATATTTCCACATAAAAGAATACATAAAACAACATGGATATCACCAGACCACAAAACTGAGAATCAGATTGATCACATATGCATAAGTAAGAAGTTTAGGTCATCACTGCATGATGTGAAAGTATGTAGAGGAGCAGATGTTGTATCAGACCACCATCTTCTGTTGGCTAAAACAAAATTAGCTACAAATCAGCTGTGAACGACCAAGTAGAGAAGAAATAAAGAAAGCCATAAAGCTTCTGAAAGATGGAAAAGCAGCTGGTCCAGATTGCATTCCAGCAGAGGCCATCAAAACAGATATTGATACCTCTACAGAGATATTATACAAACTACTTGGCAAAGTCTGGGAGAGAGAGGAAATACCAGCAGAATGGAAGGAAGGTTATCTGGTCAAGTTGCTTAAGAAGGGAAATTTACAAGAGTGCACAAATTATAGAGGAATAATGTTACTATCAGTGCCAGGAAAAGTATTAAACAGAATCATCATTGGGAGATTAAAAGAGTCCATAGACAAGCAACTGAGAAATGAACAAGCAGGTTTTCGACAAAACAGATCCTGTACAGAACAGATAGCCACATTGAGAATAATAGTTGAACAAAGTCTGGAATGGAATTCACCGCTATACATCGGATTCGTGGACTATGAAAAGGCATTTGACAGGGTAGACAGAGAATCGCTTTGGAAATTGATGAAGCATTATGGAGTTCCCATGAAGATCATTAACTTAATAAAGAATACATATGAAGACATGACATGCAGAGTTCTTCATGAAGGACAACTTTCAGAACCGTTTAGGGTTAGAACGGGAGTGAGACAGGGATGCCTCTTGTCTCAATTTCTTTTCTTACTAGCAATAAATTGGGTTATGAAAACATCGACATCACACAACAAAAATGGAATCCAGTGGAATCTGATTAAACAGCTTGATGATCTGGATTTTGCAGATGACTTGGCTCTTCTGTCCCATAACCATAATCAGATGCATGATGATGATGATAAAAGATGTTAGAGATTCTGTTTTCTTCACCTTTCAACTCTCAAAGGAGCATAGACCTTCAACAAATTTATGCCAAGTCTTCCTGTCGCGTGCCATAAGTTCAAGGTCTTTCCATGTCTTCTTCATCTCCTTAATGTCTAACTGACAGGATGTCAGATGGGCCTGTGTACCTGTCACTAAATATGTTCGCTCTCTTTTTCTGGTCTTCTCTCCGGCATTATTACTCGGACATTCCGTTTATGTGCGAATTCTACCAGTATTCGTTGTTTTTCGCTTTCATCGTGCAAGGTTTTCATATCATATCTTGTCACCCACCCCTCTTTCCTTGCTATTTTGTCCTTTGATATCGGCGACGCTTAGCGAAGGAGCGAACTTGCCACACTGAATTTTCACTTATCGCCATCTCCAGAGGGAGTAATTATCTACACTGAGCGACATTCCTATTGTTAACCCAGACAGATACATGAAACCATGTTATCGCATGATAAGGTGCTAGTTTGCAAACATGACAGACTCAAATATACGGCCGATCTCACTGGGATGTAGGAAGATGACAATCGTGGAAAACATTAAGACATGGACTGTGATGTAATACTTCCGGCAGATGGAATTAGTTGTGATAATCAACTACCAGAAAGTAACATCTTGGACGAGATTATTATGCTATATCTGTGAAGTAGTGAGTCCATAGAGAGCAGGGAGTGGATGATGATATCATAGTGTACATATTTATTATACAAGCATTTTAGTATATACATAAGTATGTTTTATAGATATACGAGGTAGCTTCAAAAAGTTCCCGGAATTTGTGTATTGTATAGAAATAAGTAACAATACAATTATGTACACTACATTTCCTTCAAAATAGTTCCTATCGGCAACTACACACTTTTGCCAACGTCCATACAGCTGTTGGAAACATTCCTGGAACCCATTCTTTGACACCTCTCTCAGCTGCTTTGTCGCATTGGTGATTACGTCCTCAACGTCCTTGAATCTCTGCCCTTTCAGTGCCGATTTTAGGCGAGGGAACAAGAAAAAATCAGGCGGTGCCAGGTCGGGAGAATATGGAGGATGTTCCAGGGCAGTCACATTGTGCGGTACGAGGTACTGCTTCACCAGTGGGGATCGATGTGCTGGCGCATTGTCATGCAGCAGAACCCAAATGTTTGTTCTCCATTTTTCTGGGCGTTTCCTTCTGATTGCATCTCTTAGACGACGCAATGGCAGAGGTATGCCAAAAAAAAAAACACACACACAAACACACACACGCACGCACGCGCGCGCGTGCACACACACACACATACACACACATGGAGAAGAAAGCTGGAGACAGAAGTGAAAATGATGAAGAAGACGTGGAAGGAACTTTAGCTGATGGCACGTGACAGGAGGACGTGGCACGTGACAGGAGGACGTGGCACGTGACAGGAGGACGTGGCACGTGACAGGAGGACGTGACATGTGACAGGAGGACGTGGCACGTGACAGGAGGACGTGGCATGTGACAGGAGGAAGTGGCATGTGTTTGTTGAAGGCCTATGCTCCTTGGGGAGCTAAAGGATATTGACTGACTGATTGATTGAAATAAATAAATAACTGTGCATGGCTATTTCTAGCGAGTCCAAGTAAGCATGAGACACTCGATATGAAATGGTCTATCAGATTTTTATTCTTTGTTTAATAGAAGTTTTGCTTCCTATTGGCGAGTCGTGCTCCGTTCAGTATAGACAAAGGATCGTCGGTGATACTGGGGCATTTATCCAAATATAAAAGACGCAGTGGTCTGGTTTTTTTTAAAAACAAGACTGACAAATTATTTGCTCAGGGTTACTACGCCCAGCAGGCTTCAATGGTATATCAGAAGAACTTTGTCTTCATAAGTACTTCTTAAGTTAAAAAAACATAAAAAGACTCACACCCTTCTCCCAAAGCACACTAACAAATCCCCTTGCTTGTATTTCTCTCTCTCTCTCTCTATTCACCGCCATTACAGATAAGCACGTCTAACAAATATGAACCGCTACTGGGTAATTGCATTCCAGACTGAACTAGTGACTTTCTTCGAATTACCGGCCTTATAAGTGTCATACACGCTTTTCTCCCCCTTTTCACAGAAAAGCCAACGCAATGTGTGGAAAAGCACATTTTTTTCTTGTACGAACGTACACTGCCTTAGCTAGCTTCTTCTTCTTCTTCCGTCCTTAGCCACCGACCGTCAAAGCAGTCAGTGGCCATTAAGCCTAATGGCGTCTTAGGGCAACAGCAGATAGGTTTTCTTTGCCATTGTTTCCCATCACGCCTATTGGCGTCTTTAGGGCAACGGCAAATCAATCCATTTGCTGTTGTTTCCGTAATCGAAGTGACTGGCAAACGGGTGATCAGCCCGTTGGTGCCTTAGCTAGCGTCGTGCCTTGTTTACTCACGATTTTATTTGTACTGTCCATCCATCTTCTCTTCGGACGGTTACAAGTGTACAAGTGTACAAGGTTTCAGTTTTAAGGACTATCTTCATTGCATATGGACAACTCCATCAGTGCTCTGATCTCCTCCCTTAGATATCAAGTAGGATCTCAGCACAGTGCGCGAACTCCGTAGCACCGGCGATAATCCCAATAACAGTGTATATAAAATAAGGGGAACAAACAGCGATGAGAGCTAAAATATTCAACGTTTTCTTTTTCATTTTCTTTTCTTTAAATCACTAGCGATCCATCATCATCATTCATCAATTCCCCTGTCTCGTGCCAGCGGCCCAAGGTCTTTCCATGTCTTATTAACATCTTTCATGCCTGTCTATTATTCTCTTCTCCACGTGTTGTTAGGTCTCTCTCACCTCTCAACCCTCGAGATTCCAGAACAAGGACTACTCTTGTAATGCCATCAACAGGTGTCCTCAGTGTGTGTCCTATCCACCGCCAGCATCATCTTCTCATCTCTGATTCCACTGGCACTAGCCTGGTTCTTGTTATCAATTCGACGTTAGTGATCTCGTAACACCATTCCAATCTTTCTATTCTACGCATGCAGCCATGTATGTAAGAAAGTAACTTCTATCTTGTGTGTTGTTGACATTCAGAACCTAATTGGCAAAATCATTCCATTACTTATTGGTTTATTACATATAGTGTATCCCATTAAAGATATTTTGCAAGTTACATTATATTTAAACATGTCAACGGGAAATATCTTAAAATTTGGTTGGTTTTGTTTGAAGGACTATCTTCATCAGTGCTTCGATCTGCTCACATAGATCACACAAAGAGGATCTCAGCACAGTACACGAACTCCGTGCTCTTAAAGTGATGACTTCTGTACCAATTTACATTTACACGATGAGGTTACCAACCACATGCACAACCTCATACTAGTCGTCTCTCACTATATATATATATATATATATATATATATATATATATATATATATATATATATATATATATATATATATATATATATATATATATATATATATATATATATATATATATATATATATATATATATATATTACTTACTTAGTCGTTCCCCTTCTACCGTGAGGTGTAGAGGTTTGGAAGAGAGAGCGCCAGACTATCCTATCGGCTGTCTTCCTCCTGGCCTGGTTCCATTCTAGTCCTCGGTCCTTCAAAGATTGTCTAATGTTGTCCTCCCAGCGGACTCTGGGTCGTCCTGTGGGTCTGGATCCCTGGCTCTTTGTTTCCCATGCTTGTCGTGGTAGCCGATCTTCTCCCATTCTGCAGACATGGCCAAACCATCTTAGTTGGGACTGTTCTACTTGGGTCTGCAGGGGGTGACATTTTAGGCCTTGACGTATCGTCTGGTTGCGGACCATGTCTCTTCTTGTTACTTCAACCACCTTCCTCAGATACCTCATTTCTGAGGTTTGGATCTGGCTTTTGTGGGTTGTAGTCACTGCCCATGACTCGCATCCATATGTCAAGACTGGGACATAGGTGGAGCGGTATACAGCCATCTTCGTTTTCTTACCAACCTCTCTCTTGCTGAGGAATCCTCGATTTATGGCCTGGATATATATATATATATATATATATATATATATATATATATATATATATATATATATATATATATATATATATATATATATATATATATATATATATATATATATATATATATATATATATATATATATATATATATATATATATATATATATATATATATATATATATATATATATATATATATATATATATATGAGGAGGAGTCAAAAAGTAACCTTAATATTTTTGTATTAACAGAATATTCACAAATAGGAATGTAAGCACTTAATCACTTTTCAACATAGTCCCTGTGGTGAAGTGGGATGTTATAAATATGTATAGGGGACTTAGTGTACTGACTGAGATCAGCTGTGAAGGTATATATATCTAATAAGAGTAGTGTATTATATATAACCTTACTTGCTGCCACATATGTATACCTCAGTCAGAATTATTCTGGAATAGTGTGATGACTACGTTGTATGTCTAGGGTATGTGTATGATGAAGTGTAAGCCATAACAACAACAGACAGATAAACAATTTAATTTATTCCACCACACTTGACAACACTGTGACACTCACATACATATAACACTCTAAAGGATATCTTAAAGGAGTCACTGATAACTTTTCAAATAACAATATGTATTCATTGCTGTTATGAATGAATATGTGTCCTGATTCAAATACAAAGGGAACCAGGAATCACAATCAATTTTACTTACAAGTTATATGTACAGAATTTATCAATAGTTTGTCTTTATTGGAACTAGTATTGGAGATGTTCTCAGTTCCTGATATTAAAACAATTTACTTCCCCTCTTAAGTTTATGTTACAATGTTATTTTAAGATGGGGGTACATAATTTTGAGCTCAGCTGGCCACATCAGCTTATCTTGCGTGATGGCGGCAGGAAAAGACTCCTCTGCTCGATTTCTCCCCTGGGCTCTGGAGACACCTCACTGATAGCTAAATGGACCAAGGAGTATGCTGTCCGACTCTGGATTCAGCAAAGCTCTGACCAGGTGCTGCTCAATACCATCAAGACCACGGTCCCTGAAAACAAGAAGGATGTACCTTCTACGTCATAACTAATTTATACTCTCTTTTTACACTGAGCACAATACATCACAAACATTGAGTTCAGAGCGTTAGGCCAACTGTCAGCTTCATCTGAAATACTTTATACCAGTATTAACCTCCTTAATGGTTACTACGCCTCTGCACTTCCAGCATTATTTCTTTCTAGTCAATCATCTAGGTGTCAGTGTACTGTTTGGCCATTCCATGCCGTTTTACTTTCCTCCGACAACTTCTGTTCAGGCTGGAGCATTATAGGCTTTACATCATGTTTGCTACTGAACTACACATATATACAGGCATAAATTAACAATTCACATTCAATTTTCATTAAAAGATACTGAATGTTTCAAGCTTACCACAATTCATAGAATAAACACAGATACGTTGACTAGCAATGAATTCTGGCACAATTACTGGCACAAATTCCCATCTGCTTATGTTCCAGGCTTTTATTTAGCAAAAATATGAGCTGGCTTCAACGCACTGTTGCTTTATCAAGCTTATTTGAACTAGTGGTCTCGAACTAACGCTCCTAAGTGATTATATCAGCGAGTCTGGCCAATGGAGCCACGTTTCGACAAGTGTTTGAAAAAATGTTACCTTCCTACGTCTCCCCTAACAACCAAAGATAGTATTTATAGACCAACCAATCGTGTTTAGTCTTATATTTGTTGCGCTCCAATCAATTTGGAGTTTACATGGTAAGCTATTTCCGTACGTAAGGTTTTTTTCAAACACGTTATAAAAAAATTTTATGAGCAGAAATGATTTCATGCTGTCAGGCATCCCCAATATTTTATTTTGGTTATAACTTGTTAATTCCTAGACTATTTGGGTAACGTTTTACATATTCTTTGTCAGCAAGCCCTAAGGAACCCAAATAAACAAATGTAAAAGAGCTAAGTGGCTGCGTTCAAAATATGCAATTCCTTCTACCTCCTGTTTCGAAGATGTGCTGTCTGGGTACTGTAATGTTTTCAACCGTAAACCCATCTAATGTTATCTTTTCTAATAAGAGTTTTTCAGGATTTAAAAACCTAACTCTGGGAAGGTTAGTGTTTTTATCACTGTCCGTCCGAAAAAGTTAGTGCATGTGGCCTATCACGCGCGTTAGTAGTAATTGTGTATCGCGTTACGCTTGTTGGGGTGGCATTAATAGCGAGACGCGTGTTTAATTTTGCAGGCGTTCGGCTTTCTGCCTCTCCCTTCTCTCTATCCTTTAGTCCATCTGTCTTTAGTTACGCCGTGTATAAAATGGAATGAATGAAATATTAAAATTAGGTCATTGTTCAGCTTGCGTATCTCAATACAGCACACGTTTCATTGAAGAAAGCGGGTAATAATATAGTAGGCTTTTACTATCAACGTGAAAGCGTTACAATTTGCAGACGAAGCAGAAAACAAGGGGGATTTCGAGTACAGTTATTGTGACAGCACTGTTATTTACCATTGCTCTTTTCTTTATTAGAATTTATTTGTTAGGCTTTATATTTACCTTTTAATTTATATATGTGGATTAGAATATTTCACGACACCTCCCCTCTTAAAACAGACATCCCATGTCAGTCCTTTATTCTATATACACATAGATAAATGTAAGTCAACTTGACTTTACTCTGCTGTGGTGCTATCATGGTTTTATGTAGTTGGGTCCATTCAGAGTAGGCACTACTCATGAAATCTGCCTCAGACTTCTACAACCAATAATATATTTCGGTTATGTTACTGAACAGCCGCAAGTGTGAGTGCTTGTCTTAATGCTGCTTCGCAACCCGTATTCACCATTTCTCTTCTCTGAGTCTGCGCAATGACATGTCCAGAGAACATTATATTTCCCTCAAAATGTACGTTATGAGGAGATAACATATACCTGGTGATAGCAGAGTTTTCGTAGTGGATCCCATAATCTTCTTATTATCCTGTATGAAACATTCGGAATATCCTCAATCAAAGAGGCAACTCAGGGATTCATTACGTTCCTCCGAAATGTTTACATCCAACAATTTTCTCATCATTCTAGAGAAGAGACTAGGCGCATTCTTCAATCCAAATGGCAATCTATTAAACTCATAGTGTCCTTCTGAGGTACTAAAAGCTAGGTATGGTCTAACCTCAGGCTTTACTGGAATCTGATAGTATCCTTTACTCAGATCCACTTTTGAGAAATATTTAGCCTTATTTAGTCTGGCAAACAGCTGATTTGTATCCGGCAATGGATCCACCTGTCCTTCTGTAATAGCATTCAGTCTCCTGTAATCTATACAGAGTCTATGTTCTCCAGAGGGCTTCCTTAAGAGTACAACACCGGAACTATATGAGGATTCACTGTGTGAAATAATTCCCTCCTTCAATAGATAGTCTATCTCTTCCTTCAAAGCTTTCTCCTTAGCAAACGGAATCGAATATGGTTTCATACAGACAGGTGTGGGGTCTATCAGTTTCATATCATATTCCAATAGGTTTGTATGCCCTGGTCGGTCTGTTAACACCTCTGCATGATTATTTAGAACCTGTTGCACTCTCTCTTTCTGAGTTTTCGTTAAATGTGTACTGATTTTCACCTGTGCTGCTGTCTCACAGGGGTGTAATGGATACTCAAATGATGAAAGTGGTTCCTTTTTCATCTCCATGGCGATGGACAAGGTCAACAAGTGTGTCTCTTCCTGATGTTCTCTTTCCAAATATTTCTTCAGGAGATTCACATGATAGATTTTTTCTTTCCCTTCTTATCTATCTTATAATTTGTTCTAGATACCTTCTCTAAAACTGTATATGGACCCTGCCATCCAATTTGTAACTTATTCTGACTCCCGGGCAAAAGAAGCAGTACTTTCTCTCCCACAGCCAAATTTCTGTCTTTCGCCTTCCTGTTATAATAGGCAGCATGTTTCTTCCTGGCTTGTTTCAAATTTTCATTGGCAAGTTTCCAGCCAGTTTTTTAAACGAGTGGTCAGCTCATTCACATATTGGTATGAAGATGTAATGTTTTCCTCTGCCTTTTCATCAGTCCACGTTCTTAACAAAGCTACATATGGACCTTTAATTTTGTGGACCTATTTGTCCATGCACCGGTATGGTCTCTTCCCCTCGAAGCTTTATAGTGATGATTTTTCCTCCCAGAATTATCATTCACAAAACGACCGCTACCAATTTTTCTTTTGGGGCTTTCTCCCCACTTAAAATTCTTGATGAGAGATTTCCACTCTACATCCTCTTCCTCCAGTTTGTTTAAGTCCGATTGAGGGATTTTCGGCTTATCCTGGGGTAAGACATCTTTTTGCACTCTCCGCATAGTGGCCATTGTAAAACAGTTAAGTGAAGCTTGTCCGTGAAAAGGGGCTTCCCATTCCATTTGGTCCACTTTATCAAATCTATTTTTCTTTTTATTATCAGGCCTAATTTTGCCCCGTGGCGTGTCCAGGTCCTGATCCATGTTCCCACTTGTGGGTGTTCCCTCATGTGCTATGCTACACCTTTCTACAAAATTTTCAATGTCCCATCTTGCTTTGGGCCAATAATAATTGTGAGCCACCTTTTGAATGATGGTACCTATCTTCTCATGGTCCCCATCTGGTTTCACATGTAGGCTCCTTATTAATTCTGCCCTATATCTTTTAGGAAGAACCAGCTGTCCGTGACCTTTGGATCTAGCTCCAGTCTTCCTATACATCAACTTGTTTTTCATGTAAAAATCTCCCTTGCCTGGAGTTGTATGACAAGTTGACAATTTTCTGAAACAAGGCTTGAGTGTTTTATCCCCAGCCTGTGCCTTCCTCATCTCTTCTGGAGTGGTATCTAACATAATATCCTCCTCCTGTCTTGAGGTCGACCTGACCTGAAGGGTTGCCATATACACAGGTTTCCTTCTGCAACGGTCAGTGTCATGATTGTCCATCTGACAATTCTTACACCACCTTTTTCCTTGGTTGAAAGATTTTCTTTCATCATATTTCCTTTCATCGAATTGTGGGAATTTATTTTTATTTTCATACCGTGGCCTATCAAACTGGTGCTTACCTTTGTTTTGATCCCTAGGATCAAATTTATTAAAGTTCTGTGGTGCCCTAAAGTTATCCACTTGTTTCTTTTTATTACCTGTTACCTCTGCTTGAGCTGCTTGATACCTTTCAGCAACATTTAGCAACTCACCCAGCCTCTCTGCACCTTGTTCCATGAGAAACTTTCTCAGGTCTGGAGCCATGGACTCTCTTAATTGCTCTATAAGGACCATTTCCTTAAGATCTTGGGTTTTCCCCAGAGAAGTCCATTTCTCCAAGTATGTCTCTATTCGTGCAGAAAACTGGTGATAGGTTTCACCTGACAGTAGTTTAGCATTCCTAAATTTTTTCCTATAAAATTCTGCATTCTTTTCATACCTTAACAAAAGAGCCTGCTTTAGCATGTCATAATTTTCCTGATCACCTCTGCTCATTTTTGCAAAAACTTCATAAGCTGCCCCACGAAGTCCCTGAGATAACTTTAAGCTCCACCTTTCTCTCTCTAACCCATACGTGGTAGCTAATAGTTCGTACCTATTTAGATAGCTCTCTATATCATCGTCTTTCTCAACAAAATGATCTAAATGGAAATTCATAGCTGAGGTTGAGGCTCCTTGGCTAGCAGTGGCATCAGAGGCAAAGGGACTGGCACCATTTTCAGGAGCATGGCCCTGAAACTCAAACTCCCTTAGTCGTAACTCATGTTCCCTTTGTAATCTCTTATCTTCTGCTTCCCTTTCTGCAGCTAATCTCTTGTCTTCCCTTTCTGCAGCTAATTTCTTCTCTTCCCTTTCTGCAGCTAATTTCTTCTCTTCCCTTTCTGCAGCTAATTTCTTCTCTTCCCTTTCTGCAGTCAATCTTCTTTCTTCTGCTTCCAATTTCTTAGCCTCAGCCTCAAATTGTAACTTCTTAATTTCCCTTTCAGCCTCTAACTTTCTTTCGGCTTCAAACCTTCTTTCTTCGCGTTCAATAAATTTGTCACATTCCGTAGTGACATAGGCAACCATAACTTGCCCATCTAATCCTAACTCTTTTGCAGTCTGAACAGCAGCAGATCGAAATTTGGCCAGGTCCGCCATTGTCTATCAGGTAAATTTATACAATGTCTAACCAACAATTCAATCTCTACATATATATCTAATGGACAACACAGGCACCGTGAGCTCATTCATAACCCTCCACTCCCAAAGGAGCATAGGCCTTCAACAAACACATGCCAAGTCCTCCTGTCACGTGCCATCATCTCAAGTTCTTTCCATGTTCTCCTCATCATTTTCACCTCTGTTTCCAACTCTCTTCTCCATGTACTTCTTGGTCTTCCTCTGCCTCTCTTGCCCTGGGGGTTCCAGAACAAGGACTGCCTTGTAATGCTATCAACAGGTTTCCTCAGTGTGTGTCCTATCCATCGCCATCGTCTTCTTCTCATCTCTTGTTCCACTGGCACTTGTCCAGTTCTTGTCATCAGTTCCACATTGGTAACCTTGTCATACCATTTTAATCCCTCTATTCTACGCAAGCACCCATTTATGAAAGTCTGTAGCTTTTTGGTTGTTGTCTTTGTTGTTCTCCATGTCTCCGAGCCATACAATAGGACTGACTTCACATTTGAGTTGAAGATTCTTATTTTCGTGTTGGATCCTATTTTTCTTGATCTCCATAAATTTCCCAATGCAATGAAAGCTCCTCTTGCTTTTTGTATTCTTATTTTGATATCGCTGTCTGTCCCTCCAACTTTGTCTATATTACTGCCAAGATATGTGTATGATTCTACATCTTGTATTGGCGTTTCTTCAAGTTCAACCCTGTTTTCATTACCTGCATTTATTCTCATTATTTTTGTCTTTTCCCTGTGTATTTTCAGACCCAATTGCTGTGACCTCTCATCGAGTGTTTTCAATTTGTCCTGCATCTGATTACGGTTATGGGACAGGAGAGCCAAATCATCAGCAAAATCCAGATCATCCAACTGCTTAGTCAGAGTCCACTGGATTCCATTTCTGTTGTGTGTTGTCGATGATCTCATAACCCAATCTATTGCCAGCAAGAAAAGAAATGGAGACAAGAGGCATCCCTGTCGCACTCCTGTTCTTATCCCAAATGGTTCTGTAAGCTGTCCTTCATGAAGAACTCTGCACGTCATGTCCCATAGGTTTTCTTTATTAAATTAATGATTTTCAGGGGAACTCCATAATGCCTCATCAATTTCCAAAGTGATTCTCTGTCCACACTGTCAAATGCTTTTTCGTAGTCCACAAATCCGATGTATAGTGGTGAATTCCATTCCAGACTTTGTTCAACTATTATTCTCAAAGTGGCTATCTGGTCTGTACATGATCTGTTTTGTCGAAAACCTGCTTGTTCATCTCTCAATTTCTTGTCTATGGACTCCTTTAATCTCTCAAGGATAATCCTGTTCAATACCTTTCCTGGCACTGATAGTAACATTATTCCTCTATAATTTGTGCACTCTTGTAAATTTCCCTTCTTAGGCAACTTAACCAGATATCCTTCCTTCCATTCTGCTGGTATCTCTTCCTTTTCCCAGACTTTACCAAGTAATTTATATAACATCTCTGTAGCCGTGTCGATATCTGCTTTGATGGCCTCTGCTGGAATGCTATCAGGTCCAGACGCTTTTCCATCTCTTAGAAGCTTTATGGCTTTCTTTATTTCTTCCTTCGTTGGTCTTTCACCGTTAATTTGTAGCTCTTCTTCTGCTGGCTGGATGTCCGGCGGGTTTTGTGGAGCTGGTCTATTGAGAAGGTCCCCCAAAATATTCTGTCCACCTCTTCATTTGCTCTTGTATATTGCTGAGCAGTTTCCCATTCTTATCTTTTATGAGGCAACTTGTTTGCTTGTATTTCCCTGTTAGCTTCTTTGTGCTGCTATACAGTTCTCTCATATTTCCTTTGGCTGCAGCATCTTCTGCCTCTCTTGCCAACTCCTCAATATACTTCCTCTTGTCTCTTTTGATACTTCTTTTTACTTCTTTGTTTGCTTCTGTGTACACTTCTTGAGCCTTGGCTTTGGAACTTCTGGTTTTGCTTGTGTTTAACTCTGCTTTCTTGTTTTTTCTATCTTTTATCTTATTGATGGTTTCTGTTGTTATCCATGCTTTTTGTTGTCTTTCCCTTTTCCCCAGTATTTCTTCACATGTCTCCTTCCATACCGTTTTGACCTGCTGCCAATAGTCTTCTGTATTCTCTACATCTTCCAACTGTTGGAGCACTTGGAATTTGTTGGATACTGTGACCGCAAATTTGTCTCTTGTTTCTTGATTTCTTAGCTGTCCTACATTAAACTGTTGTCTATAATTTTGCATTGTTGCATATCTCTTGAGTTTCATTTTTACTTTGGCTATCAGAAGATGGTGATCTGATGCCACATCTGCTCCTCTATATACCTTTACATCCTGCAATGATGATCTAAACTTCTTCTTTATGCATATATGATCGATCTGATTTTCTGTTCTATGGTCTGGTGATATCCATGTTGCCTTGTGTATTCTCTTATGTGGAAACATGCTTCCTCCTATAGCCAGTTGATTTGAAGCACAGAAGTTTGCAAATAGTTCTCCATTTTCATTCATTACTCCTAGCCCATGTTTTCCCATGACTTCTTCAAATTCAGTATTGACTGTACCTATCTTTGCATTCATGTCACCCATCAAAATTGTGATGTCTCTTCTTTTTACTTTATCCATAATTTCCTGTAGTTTAGTATAAAATGCTTCTTTCACAGACTCTTCTTTGTCATTAGTTGGTGCATAACATTGGATGACATTGACATGAATTTTCTTTTTAGCTGTTTTGAAAATAGCTGTTATTATTCTGGGTCCCACAGCTTCCCATTCAATGAGTGCTTTCTGTGCTTCTTTAGATAACATAAGAGCTACCCCTTCACTGTGGTGTGAACTTTCGTCTTCGTGTCCTGAGGACAGCACCAATTCACCTGTGATGAGTTTCTTCCTGTCTACCCCCTTCCACTTTGTTTCACACATTCCCAGAACCTCGATTTTGTATTCCCTCATTTCTGCTGCTACTTGTGCCACTTTCCCTTGTTCGTTCAATGTCCGAACATTCCAGGTGCCAAATCTGGAAGTTCTCCTAGAAGAAAGAAGGTTAGTCAGCAACACAGACTCCTTTCGGCTTTCTCTGTGTTGCATGATACGCCTCCCCGCGAGAGGACCTTCCCCTGTCTTGGATGGCTGTGTTTTATTTTCTTTATTTGACTTGTCCATATTTGTTGAAGTTTTTTGTGGTTTAAATTTTTTTTTTTACAGGATGGGGTAACCGGCCCCATGCCCAACCCTCCTTAGTCGCCTTCTACGACATGCTTGGCAGGGGACAGTGTTACTATTCTTTGCTCCCCTTTCGGGCCCCGGTAACACACGGGTGACCGTGAGCTCAACCTTATTTAATTCCACCCAAGGATACCTTTTAATTCTTATATTCCCTGAAGTGAATTACCCCCAATATTTTTAATAGGGAAAGATTCAAAATCCCAAGAGCGAGACCCCAATATATGTGGTGAAGTGGGATGTTATAAATATGTATAGGGGACTTAGTGTGATGACTACGTTGTATGTCTAGGGTATGTGTATGATGAAGTGTAAGTCATAACAACAACAGACAGATAAACAATTTAATTTATTCCACCACACTTGACAACACTGTGACACTCACATACATATAACACTCTAAAGGATATCTTAAAGGAGTCACTGATAACTTTTCAAATAACAATATGTATTCATTGCTGTTATGAATGAATATGTGTCCTGATTCAAATACAAAGGGAACCAGGAATCACAATCAATTTTACTTACAAGTTATATGTACAGAATTTATCAATATGAATATTGTAGTGACATATATTATTAAAAGTATCCTATGTGTGTCAGTTGTGTAGTAGTAATATGGGGTAATACTGGTTTTGTTTTGTTCAAGCTCTGTTGGTATTTGTCATCATGACTTCAATAGTTTGTCTTTATTGGAACTAGTATTGGAGATGTTCTCAGTTCCTGATATTAAAACAATTTACTTCCCCTCTTAAGTTTATGTTACAATGTTATTTTAAGATGGGGGTACATAATTTTGAGCTCAGCTGGCCACATCAGCTTATCTTGCGTGATGGCGGCAGGAAAAGACTCCTCTGCTCGATTTCTCCCCTGGGCTCTGGAGACACCTCACTGATAGCTAAATGGACCAAGGAGTATGCTGTCCGACTCTGGATTCAGCAAAGCTCTGACCAGGTGCTGCTCAATACCATCAAGACCACGGTCCCTGAAAACAAGAAGGATGTACCTTCTACGTCATAACTAATTTATACTCTCTTTTTACACTGAGCACAATACATCACAAACATTGAGTTCAGAGCGTTAGGCCAACTGTCAGCTTCATCTGAAATACTTTATACCAGTATTAACCTCCTTAATGGTTACTACGCCTCTGCACTTCCAGCATTATTTCTTTCTAGTCAATCATCTAGGTGTCAGTGTACTGTTTGGCCATTCCATGCCGTTTTACTTTCCTCCGACACCTTCTGTTCAGGCTGGAGCATTATAGGCTTTACATCATGTTTGCTACTGAACTACACATATATACAGGCATAAATTAACAATTCACATTCAATTTTCATTAAAAGATACTGAATGTTTCAAGCTTACCACAATTCATAGAATAAACACAGATACGTTGACTAGCAATGAATTCTGGCACAATTACTGGCACAAATTCCCATCTGCTTATGTTCCAGGCTTTTATTTAGCAAAAATATGAGCTGGCTTCAACGCACTGTTGCTTTATCAAGCTTATTTGAACTAGTGGTCTCGAACTAACGCTCCTAAGTGATTATATCAGCGAGTCTGGCCAATGGAGCCACGTTTCGACAAGTGTTTGAAAAAATGTTACCTTCCTACGTCTCCCCTAACAACCAAAGATAGTATTTATAGACCGACCAATCGTGTTTAGTCTTATATTTGTTGCGCTCCAATCAATTTGGAGTTTACATGGTAAGCTATTTCCGTACGTAAGGTTTTTTCAAACACGTTATAAAAAAATTTTATGAGCAGAAATGATTTCATGCTGTCAGGCATCCCCAATATTTTATTTTGGTTATAACTTGTTAATTCCTAGACTATTTGGGTAACGTTTTACATATTCTTTGTCAGCAAGCCCTAAGGAACCCAAATAAACAAATGTAAAAGAGCTAAGTGGCTGCGTTCAAAATATGCAATTCCTTCTACCTCCTGTTTCGAAGATGTGCTGTCTGGGTACTGTAATGTTTTCAACCGTAAACCCATCTAATGTTATCTTTTCTAATAAGAGTTTTTCAGGATTTAAAAACCTAACTCTGGGAAGGTTAGTGTTTTTATCACTGTCCGTCCGAAAAAGTTAGTGCATGTGGCCTATCACGCGCGTTAGTAGTAATTGTGTATCGCGTTACGCTTGTTGGGGTGGCATTAATAGCGAGACGCGTGTTTAATTTTGCAGGCGTTCGGCTTTCTGCCTCTCCCTTCTCTCTATCCTTTAGTCCATCTGTCTTTAGTTACGCCGTGTATAAAATGGAATGAATGAAATATTAAAATTAGGTCATTGTTCAGCTTGCGTATCTCAAATGTTTTTCCAAGAAATACAGCACACGTTTCATTGAAGAAAGCGGGTAATAATATAGTAGGCTTTTACTATCAACGTGAAAGCGTTACAATTTGCAGACGAAGCAGAAAACAAGGGGGATTTCGAGTACAGTTATTGTGACAGCACTGTTATTTACCATTGCTCTTTTCTTTATTAGAATTTATTTGTTAGGCTTTATATTTACCTTTTAATTTATATATGTGGATTAGAATATTTCACGACAGTCCCCACCACGTTCAATGCAGGTGGCCAGCGCTTCACTAATGCCTGGATTCCGCGAGAAAAAAAAAACTCTTGTGACTGACTGCGTAGCCATGTATGCACCGCCTCTTTCACCTCATCGTCCGTACTGAACTTCTTGCCACCGAGTGCCTCCTTGATGGGTCCAAACACATGATAATCACTCGGTGCGAGGTCCGATGAATATGCAGGATGTGGAAGACATTCCAAACGCAGATTCGTGATTTTCGTTACTGTCGCACGAGCTGTGTGCGGCCGCGCGTTATCATGCTGTAACAACACACCAGAACTGAGCAAGCCCGCGACGTTTTGACCTGATTGCAGGTTTCAAGTGGTTCTTAAGCAGATCACAGTATGATTCGCTGTTAATAATGAGTCCCCTGGGCATGTAATGTTCTAGGATTGGGCCTTTACAGTCCCAGAAGAGCGAGAGCATAAATTTGCCGGCCGACCGCGTTGTACGGAACTTCTTTGCTTTCGGCGATGATGAATGTCGCCACTCCATGCTGGCTCGCTTAATGAGGTTGCTGACAATACAATTCTTCCAGATATGGAAGTATTTCAGGGGCCGATAATCATCCCCTCCTCATTCGTTCCTTATAGAGCATGAAGCCATTCGCTGCTGATGGCCCCCTTGAGGAAGCCAAACATCAAAGCACAAACTCTTGTAGAAGTAGTTTCTGTGACAAATCATTTTACAGGAGGAGGTTGCCAGCCTTCATGTACAACCTCGTAGCAGTAGCCCACTATAGTTCTTTGTCTCATCACAACCAGCCCCGAACTACATGGGGGTAAGTCGATAATGCTGTAAAGATGTTAGCCAAGTTAGCAGCTATGTTCATCGCCACATATTTTCTGTGTGCTGTTCCAAGTCAATTTCTAAGTTAGGAATAATGTACACGAGTGTCCGATAGGCAGGGTATTTAGTGCTCTTGCCTCTCGCGGCAAAGTTACCCGGTTCCGGATTCATTACCTAGTAGCGCCACATTGCAGCCTTCCCAGCTGTAAATGGGTAAATGACTCTGCTTTAGAGCTCGGGAAGGCTAAGGCAGCGAGGAACGGAACTGGTCACCCCATCTCATAAAGCTGGACTTAATATATAGTAGTCACTAATAATTCACTTCCCTATGATAGTATCTGCTTCGGGACCATTTTTCTTCATCTTCTTCAAGCACCATGCCTAATGGCGTAGGAGATCATGTCTCTCCACAGCTTCCTGTCTCCAGTATAATTTATCAATTCTGTTGTTGACTTCTTTCCATGCCACGATGTCAAACTGTCCAGTATTTGCTCCCTTTACCTTTTAATAATTTACATATTTCCACAATTTCCCTTTTTAAGATGAAGCATTAAAGTGAAAGCGAGTTGAGCTGCAAATCGTATCCAATCCTGAACATTTTCCTCCACTTGTACTTTGTGCTGATGCCGTACAGTGCAGTCTGGATAAGTCGAAGTAGCTGGGACCGTCTAAAATACGTCTAATTATCAGAAATTCTGCTTACCAGAAATTCTTCTTATCAGAAGTATGCTCAAAATTGACATTTTGCGATCAGAATTAGACAGAAAGCGTAACGTTATAACTTTAAGCGTTTAGTGCAACTGTTTCATTGTTGAGTTAAGGAAATATAACCCCAACCATGCATTCCTCTCAGGGTGTAGTCTCTTTAATGTTTTAATTTTGCATGTTTTTTTACTTAGTTCTCACTTTCATTCTTTTCTGTTTTTGTTTGTCTGTCCCTGACGAAGGTTTTATGGCCGCAAGGTATGTTTGTTCTATCTGCTTACTCGTAGCAAGCAAGAGGACATGCACACCATCATAGCTGGCAGACGCTGGAGCTGGGTTGGTCATGTCCTCAGAAGAGACCCCGATGCCATCACAAGAACAGCTATGCTTTGGACCCCTGAAGGAAAACGAAAGAGGAGGCCGACCAAAAACAACTTGGCGGAGGACTGTGGAGGCTGAGATGCAAAGAATGAACCAGAGTTGGGGCACTGTACGAAGGATGGCCACCGACCGAGCAAAGTGGAATCAATTTGTTGTTGCCCTACAAGACGCCACTAGGCGTGATGGCCACTGACTGCTTTGACGGTCGGTGGCTAAGGATCTAAGAAGAAGAAGAAGTATGTTTGTTCTAGTCTTTTGTCCTAGTAAGACGTATTATCGTTTATATTTTTTCTACCTTCACGCCACCATTAACACTGTTGCATCTTTTCTAACTGTTCAAAATCAAATTAACAAAATCATAAGGTATCCTGGTATGTTATTTTTTAAGTACCATGGTTACAATTACCAAAACAGTTTAAAAGTTTGCATATCCTAATTTACTAATCTCAGATCCTGTACTGTATTGTCAGAGTATAACATGAATAAGCCCCACATAGATCACTGGGGTATCTGGGGGAGACACAGAAAAAAGAAAAAGACTGTTACCCCATGTTTGTCATAAGAGGCAATTAACATGTGCTTGTGTACATAGGGCTTGCAGCCTTATCATGTCAAACAAATCACTACAGAATCGGGACCGAAGACGCAGCTAACGAGATGAATGCAGTCAGCAACCCATAGCTTGACTGCTTGCGTCAGGGTCAGCGAACCAGAGCTGACCAAGACCCTACTCCACCTCCAAGTGGTGGTCCTGGAAACAGGCTGCAACACTACTGTCTGGCCGAGAGAGTAGGGATCGAAGGGGGAAGGCAAACCCGGTCCAAAAAATGCCGTGCAGAAGTCGGATGTGTCGGGCCGAAAGGCGCAAATATCACAGCTTCGCTGTAAACGGCGACACAACGTAACAAACGTCCTTTTCAGGATGAACGAGGAAGAAGAAGAAGAAGCTACAGAATCCACCGTTGCAACAGCGCATGAATCGTGAAGGTGGACAAACTGTAATGATGGCTCCATGCTTCTTAGTGTGACAGGGGCGCTAGGTGTACCTCACACCCAAGACCCGTGCACCAAGAAAATTTATAAAGGATCGTTTGACAGGGGTTGCAATTATTGGTTGCTTGCAACCCTCTCAGCAGCAGACTTAACAATTCAAGCAACCCAAAGCCTTATGCAGATCAACATTTAATTCTACCGAACAGAACCGAACACCAAACAAACAATCCAACAAACAATCCAACAAACACCCAGTCAGTGTTCATAGACTGTCTGAAAAACAATAAATAAAACAATGTCTAAGTGAACATCAATAGCATGGATAATAACACTTACCATACAGAAAACATGCGCCCACCTGATATCATCAACTATCTCACACACTCATGCGTGTCGTCCAATGCGACTAGTATGGTGTTGTGCATGAGGCTGGCAATCGCACCGGGTAACATAGGTTGCTACCGAAACCACTACTGCAAGAGCATCTGAATGCTTCATGCTGAGGCAAACCACACCGGTGGCCCCATGCTCCCTCAGGAGCGGAGGAGAGAAATATACAACTCTAAGTACGCCCACGTGCTCTCACAAACCATGTTCACATAACAATAATAATCAACTGGACATAAAATAATATTCTTCAATACATGTACAACAAATAATCTCAATAATGAGAATTAACTACTACCTCTCAACCGACCCACATCAATACTCGTTCCCGCACTCTGAACATGTCGTAAGTGACGACTGGTGCGCCTGGCAGGCCACAAACGTGTCATATGTGACCCCTGACGAGATTGGGAACTCATCACATGAAACACATTATTACAGGAACAACCACTGTAACAGCATAAAAATGCTTCTGTTGACTTGTGGTGGACACCAGCCGCATTGGTGTTTCCATGCTCCACCGGGAGCAAACAGAGAAACACCTGTCTCAACTTGCCTTACGCACCAGCAATCTAAATGACTATTCTCCCTTCTAAGTAACCACTAAAGATAAACAGTAGAATAATCAATAATCGTGAAATACACTTAATTACTTTTACATTAAAGGATAAAATAAAATTACTCTTACATTAAAGAATAATATTCTTGGCTTTAACCAAAAACTGGAACTAAATACACCGCGTGCCGCTCGGCATAACATATTATAGGTTTAACACGCGGAGCGTGTTTGCTCAGACTCGCTATCACCGCCTTTTATCACCACGAGGTTGCTATCTTGCGATTGTTAATCTTATCTAAATTTCGCAGTGAAATAGCCTCACACTATGTCTGCCTTTCTGAAGAATGAAATAATCGCTCTTAAACTTTCACATCTATCTATCTATCTATTTATTCCATTAAACATTAAAATAGCCACATCGATATAATTTCAGAATCCTAGAAAACTAATGCTAATTTAAATTAACTCACGTGCTCAAGGCATTTACAGCTTGGCTCTTGTGTGTCTTCTTTGTCTGTTCTCACTGGGCGGCTGTCTCAAACATAGACCGGTTTCGCAGCTTGCTACCCCTTTTTATAAGCCCTGGCCTAACCACTCAATTTACTGCGCGCTACGCGTCTTAATCTGCGCCACACAGATAACACCCGCGATTATTGCTCCAGAATGCATGAAAACACAGATTTACACAACTAGAGCAAAAACACAGCTAATTCGTAGGCTTATTATGGCCTTGTAATAAATCTGCTTGAAGATAACGTGACCAAAAGGCACTAAACCACATAGACAACATGACTGCCCAGATGGGGCCAGCGCCGAGAACGACAGACCTCAAGATGGCGCTGTCACATATTCCCCGCCTGATTTTGTTGTCGTCCCGACAACTACACTAAATCAGGCTCTTCAGTCGTATTCTCCAAATCTGGAGGATCACCTTTTCCTTCACTTCGTCTCAGGTCGTTGCCGGTGACTCTAATGCTCGGACTCGCTCTGTCCGTTCGTTGGATGATATATGGACCCCCTGTCATTGTGGGAGCACGAACTACAACGTACTCGTCTTCTGACCACATATCACGAATCTCGGATCTCTCAGCGTTGTGCATTCTCTTCTTCACCAATTCTCCGACCTGTAGTGGAGTAGAACACGACAGCTTGTCACATCTCTCTTTCCGGACTGCTGCAAAACTCTGCAACGGTGGCTCTGCTCTTACGTGCGCCCCTCGTAGCCTGGAAACGTGTCCTTCAACGAGTGTTAGATGAGTCTCCTCCTCTAAATGCCGACCACTTTTCCTGGCGCCCTTATGGTGACAGTTGCCACGGTCATCTCTTGGCTTGCACTGTGACGGCAATGTAGATGTGTTGGTACGCTTAGAGAGGGCGCTCTTTGATGGGCAAACCGATATCAAATGGTCCGGGGACCTACAATGGAAACATCGCTTAGGAAGCGGGCCCTGGGGACACTTGGCTGCCATGTGGTTCGAAAGGTCTCCACAGTTGAAGCATCTTATTTTCCTAGGCTTCCTTGGTGCCCTGGGTCGCCTCCTGCTACCCTTACATCCCTGGCCGCCTTTGACTTTATTCCCTGCAATAAGCACCTCACACTCCGGTCGACCACCAACCATCTTTATCTTTGAGTCATTCTGCTCCCCTTCTGTAACCTGACTCCTAGCCGCAGAGGGGTCTAGTTTAACGCCTGTGGACATCGATTCTGTACGTGGCCTAGTTCTCTGCATCTAAAACAACGAACTGTCCTGGTACGTCTCCCCTGCTCCTGAGACATCGCATCAATTTTAGCCTCTAATTGAGCCACCTGTGCTCTCAGC
The DNA here is from genome assembly GCA_024509875.1 of Oreohelix idahoensis. Lineage (NCBI taxonomy): Eukaryota > Metazoa > Mollusca > Gastropoda > Stylommatophora > Oreohelicidae > Oreohelix > Oreohelix idahoensis. The sequence continues at coordinate 307,246 of JAMPIV010005329.1, forward strand.
CGCTCTACTTCTGCGTTTAATGCATGCGTATCTGACACAGTCTCTGTTCTTGCCACTTCAACACTGGCAACGCCAGCCCCCGAAGCTGCTTCGACACTGGCAACACTAGCCCCAGAAGTGGGCTCAGTCTCCAAAAACCGTAGGGCATAGTCCCTCACCGACGTGAACGATGCTGTTGGCTCCTTGATGATCATTTCCTTTGCAAGCTTTCTTAGTAGGTCATCTCTCAGACAAGCAGCAAACTGGTCACGAAGAAAGGATGGCGCCAAAGGAGTGACGTTGTTCTGCTTTTGTGCCCTTACAACACTTTCAAACACCTCGTGAATGCGATGGGAGAATTCCCAAAGAGACTCCCTTGCACCTTGCCGGGTAGAGTAGAACGCGGCCATTACTTCTGGGATGCTCCGACGCTCCCCATACACCCTAAGAATGGAATGTAGCATCGATTCTGGGTCATCATCATCAGCCTGAATCCTCAGCTCCCTACGGACACTTGGGGTCACACTGTCAAGAATAACATCTGCCTGGTCCTCTTTACTCATCATCCCTACTCTCCAGGCAGCTCTCACCTCTCTGACATATTCCTCAGCCGTAGGACCCGTGCGCTCCCCAAAGCACCGCACTCTCTTGTGAGTAGGTACCACGATGTACTGTACTCGTTCTGGTTGACGATCCAGCCCTACTACAGGGTCATCCACCTCAGCCACATCTTCGTTATCAGTTCTACTAGCAGCACGTGTGTTGCGTGCCGCCATCTTGTTGCTAGTAGAGTTGACTAGAAATCTTGACAAACTGGATGATCCCGTCCCTTGCCTTGCACTGAACTGGGTGTTCTACTGTTTCGGCTGTTGCTGCTCTGATTGCTGAAGAGTTGCTTCACTGCGTGCTGTCTGTCAATCCTGCCGACGACACCACTTGTGACAGGGGCGCTAGGGGTACCTCACACCCAAGACCCGTGCACCAAGAAAATTTATAACGGATCGTTTGACAGGGGTTGCAATTATTGGTTGCTTGCAACCCTCTCAGCAGCAGACTTAACAATTCAAGCAACCCAAAGCCTTATGCAGATCAACATTTAATTCTACCGAACAGAACCGAACACCAAACAAACAATCCAACAAACAATCCAACAAACACCCAGTCAGTGTTCATAGACTGTCTGAAAAACAATAAATAAAACAATGTCTAAGTGAACATCAATAGCATGGATAATAACACTTACCATACAGAAAACATGCGCCCACCTGATATCATCAACTATCTCACACACTCATGCGTGTCGTCCAATGCGACTAGTATGGTGTTGTGCATGAGGCTGGCAATCGCACCGGGTAACATAGGTTGCTACCGAAACCACTACTGCAAGAGCATCTGAATGCTTCATGCTGAGGCAAACCACACCGGTGGCCCCATGCTCCCTCAGGAGCGGAGGAGAGAAATATACAACTCTAAGTACGCCCACGTGCTCTCACAAACCATGTTCACATAACAATAATAATCAACTGGACATAAAATAATATTCTTCAATACATGTACAACAAATAATCTCAATAATGAGAATTAACTACTACCTCTCAACCGACCCACATCAATACTCGTTCCCGCACTCTGAACATGTCGTAAGTGACGACTGGTGCGCCTGGCCACAAACGTGTCATATGTGACCCCTGACGAGATTGGGAACTCATCACATGAAACACATTATTACAGGAACAACCACTGTAACAGCATAAAAATGCTTCTGTTGACTTGTGGTGGACACCAGCCGCATTGGTGTTTCCATGCTCCACCGGGAGCAAACAGAGAAACACCTGTCTCAACTTGCCTTACGCACCAGCAATCTAAATGACTATTCTCCCTTCTAAGTAACCACTAAAGATAAACAGTAGAATAATCAATAATCGTGAAATACACTTAATTACTTTTACATTAAAGGATAAAATAAAATTACTCTTACATTAAAGAATAATATTCTTGGCTTTAACCAAAAACTGGAACTAAATACACCGCGTGTCGCTCGGCATAACATATTATAGGTTTAACACGCGGAGCGTGTTTGCTCAGACTCGCTATCACCGCCTTTTATCACCACGAGGTTGCTATCTTGCGATTGTTAATCTTATCTAAATTTCGCAGTGAAATAGCCTCACACTATGTCTGCCTTTCTGAAGAATGAAATAATCGCTCTTAAACTTTCACATCTATCTATCTATCTATTTATTCCATTAAACATTAAAATAGCCACATCGATATAATTTCAGTATCCTAGAAAACTAATGCTAATTTAAATTAACTCACGTGCTCAAGGCATTTACAGCTTGGCTCTTGTGTGTCTTCTTCGTCTGTTCTCACTGGGCGGCTGTCTCAAACATAGACCGGTTTCGCCGCTTGCTACCCCTTTTTATAAGCCCTGGCCTAACCACTCAATTTACTGCGCGCTACGCGTCTTAATCTGCGCCACACAGATAACACCCGCGATTATTGCTCCAGAATGCATGAAAACACAGATTTACACAACTAGAGCAAAAACACAGCTAATTCGTAGGCTTATTATGGCCTTGTAATAAATCTGCTTGAAGATAACGTGACCAAAAGGCACTAAACCACATAGACAACATGACTGCCCAGATGGGGCCAGCGCCGAGAACGACAGACCTCAAGATGGCGCTGTCACATATTCCCCGCCTGATTTTGTTGTCGTCCCGACAACTACACTAAATCAGGCTCTTCAGTCGTATTCTCCAAATCTGGAGGATCACCTTTTCCTTCACTTCGTCTCAGGTCGTTGCCGGTGACTCTAATGCTCGGACTCGCTCTGTCCGTTCGTTGGATGATATATGGACCCCCTGTCATTGTGGGAGCACGAACTACAACGTACTCGTCTTCTGACCACATATCACGAATCTCGGATCTCTCAGCGTTGTGCATTCTCTTCTTCACCAATTCTCCGACCTGTAGTGGAGTAGAACACGACAGCTTGTCACATCTCTCTTTCCGGACTGCTGCAAAACTCTGCAACGGTGGCTCTGCTCTTACGTGCGCCCCTCGTAGCCTGGAAACGTGTCCTTCAACGAGTGTTAGATGAGTCTCCTCCTCTAAATGCCGACCACTTTTCCTGGCGCCCTTATGGTGACAGTTGCCACGGTCATCTCTTGGCTTGCACTGTGACGGCAATGTAGATGTGTTGGTACGCTTAGAGAGGGCGCTCTTTGATGGGCAAACCGATATCAAATGGTCCGGGGACCTACAATGGAAACATCGCTTAGGAAGCGGGCCCTGGGGACACTTGGCTGCCATGTGGTTCGAAAGGTCTCCACAGTTGAAGCATCTTATTTTCCTAGGCTTCCTTGGTGCCCTGGGTCGCCTCCTGCTACCCTTACATCCCTGGCCGCCTTTGACTTTATTCCCTGCAATAAGCACCTCACACTCCGGTCGACCACCAACCATCTTTATCTTTGAGTCATTCTGCTCCCCTTCTGTAACCTGACTCCTAGCCGCAGAGGGGTCTAGTTTAACGCCTGTGGACATCGATTCTGTACGTGGCCTAGTTCTCTGCATCTAAAACAACGAACTGTCCTGGTACGTCTCCCCTGCTCCTGAGACATCGCATCAATTTTAGCCTCTAATTGAGCCACCTGTGCTCTCAGCCGCTCTACTTCTGCGTTTAATGCATGCGTATCTGACACAGTCTCTGTTCTTGCCACTTCAACACTGGCAACGCCAGCCCCCGAAGCTGCTTCGACACTGGCAACACTAGCCCCAGAAGTGGGCTCAGTCTCCAAAAACCGTAGGGCATAGTCCCTCACCGACGTGAACGATGCTGTTGGCTCCTTGATGATCATTTCCTTTGCAAGCTTTCTTAGTAGGTCATCTCTCAGACAAGCAGCAAACTGGTCACGAAGAAAGGATGGCGCCAAAGGAGTGACGTTGTTCTGCTTTTGTGCCCTTACAACACTTTCAAACACCTCGTGAATGCGATGGGAGAATTCCCAAAGAGACTCCCTTGCACCTTGCCGGGTAGAGTAGAACGCGGCCATTACTTCTGGGATGCTCCGACGCTCCCCATACACCCTAAGAATGGAATGTAGCATCGATTCTGGGTCATCATCATCAGCCTGAATCCTCAGCTCCCTACGGACACTTGGGGTCACACTGTCAAGAATAACATCTGCCTGGTCCTCTTTACTCATCATCCCTACTCTCCAGGCAGCTCTCACCTCTCTGACATATTCCTCAGCCGTAGGACCCGTGCGCTCCCCAAAGCACCGCCCTCTCTTGTGAGTAGGTACCACGATGTACTGTACTCGTTCTGGTTGACGATCCAGCCCTACTACAGGGTCATCCACCTCAGCCACATCTTCGTTATCAGTTCTACTAGCAGCACGTGTGTTGCGTGCCGCCATCTTGTTGCTAGTAGAGTTGACTAGAAATCTTGACAAACTGGATGATCCCGTCCCTTGCCTTGCACTGAACTGGGTGTTCTACTGTTTCGGCTGTTGCTGCTCTGATTGCTGAAGAGTTGCTTCACTGCGTGCTGTCTGTCAATCCTGCCGACGACACCACTTGTGACAGGGGCGCTAGGGGTACCTCACACCCAAGACCCGTGCACCAAGAAAATTTATAACGGATCGTTTGACAGGGGTTGCAATTATTGGTTGCTTGCAACCCTCTCAGCAGCAGACTTAACAATTCAAGCAACCCAAAGCCTTATGCAGATCAACATTTAATTCTACCGAACAGAACCGAACACCAAACAAACAATCCAACAAACAATCCAACAAACACCCAGTCAGTGTTCATAGACTGTCTGAAAAACAATAAATAAAACAATGTCTAAGTGAACATCAATAGCATGGATAATAACACTTACCATACAGAAAACATGCGCCCACCTGATATCATCAACTATCTCACACACTCATGCGTGTCGTCCAATGCGACTAGTATGGTGTTGTGCATGAGGCTGGCAATCGCACCGGGTAACATAGGTTGCTACCGAAACCACTACTGCAAGAGCATCTGAATGCTTCATGCTGAGGCAAACCACACCGGTGGCCCCATGCTCCCTCAGGAGCGGAGGAGAGAAATATACAACTCTAAGTACGCCCACGTGCTCTCACAAACCATGTTCACATAACAATAATAATCAACTGGACATAAAATAATATTCTTCAATACATGTACAACAAATAATCTCAATAATGAGAATTAACTACTACCTCTCAACCGACCCACATCAATACTCGTTCCCGCACTCTGAACATGTCGTAAGTGACGACTGGTGCGCCTGGCCACAAACGTGTCATATGTGACCCCTGACGAGATTGGGAACTCATCACATGAAACACATTATTACAGGAACAACCACTGTAACAGCATAAAAATGCTTCTGTTGACTTGTGGTGGACACCAGCCGCATTGGTGTTTCCATGCTCCACCGGGAGCAAACAGAGAAACACCTGTCTCAACTTGCCTTACGCACCAGCAATCTAAATGACTATTCTCCCTTCTAAGTAACCACTAAAGATAAACAGTAGAATAATCAATAATCGTGAAATACACTTAATTACTTTTACATTAAAGGATAAAATAAAATTACTCTTACATTAAAGAATAATATTCTTGGCTTTAACCAAAAACTGGAACTAAATACACCGCGTGTCGCTCGGCATAACATATTATAGGTTTAAACACGCGGAGCGTGTTTGCTCAGACTCGCTATCACCGCCTTTTATCACCACGAGGTTGCTATCTTGCGATTGTTAATCTTATCTAAATTTCGCAGTGAAATAGCCTCACACTATGTCTGCCTTTCTGAAGAATGAAATAATCGCTCTTAAACTTTCACATCTATCTATCTATCTATTTATTCCATTAAACATTAAAATAGCCACATCGATATAATTTCAGAATCCTAGAAAACTAATGCTAATTTAAATTAACTCACGTGCTCAAGGCATTTACAGCTTGGCTCTTGTGTGTCTTCTTCGTCTGTTCTCACTGGGCGGCTGTCTCAAACATAGACCGGTTTCGCCGCTTGCTACCCCTTTTTATAAGCCCTGGCCTAACCACTCAATTTACTGCGCGCTACGCGTCTTAATCTGCGCCACACAGATAACACCCGCGATTATTGCTCCAGAATGCATGAAAACACAGATTTACACAACTAGAGCAAAAACACAGCTAATTCGTAGGCTTATTATGGCCTTGTAATAAATCTGCTTGAAGATAACGTGACCAAAAGGCACTAAACCACATAGACAACATGACTGCCCAGATGGGGCCAGCGCCGAGAACGACAGACCTCAAGATGGCGCTGTCACATTAGGGAGCAAACACGGCAAAGATTAAGATAACATGAATAACAGAAACTCAGAATCACAAGATGACTAGCAAAAACTCTGAATCACAAGATCACCTGACTAACAGAAACTCAGAATCACAAGATCACATGACTAACAGAAACTCTGAATCACAAGATCACATGACTAACAGAAACTCTAAATCATAAGATCACATGACTAACAGAAACTCTGAATCACAAGATCACATGACTAACAGAAACTCTAAATCATAAGATCACATGAATAACAGATACTCTGAATCATAAGATCACTTGAATAACAGAAACTTTGAATCCCAAGATCACATGACTAACAGAAACTCTGAATCATATCACATGAATAACAGAAACTCTGAATCACAATATCACATGAATAACAGAAACTCTGAATCACAAGATCACATGACTTGCAAAAACTCTGAATCACAAGATCACATGAATAACAGAAATTCTGAATCACAAAATCACATGACTAGCAAAAACTCTGAATCATAAGATCAAATGAATAACAGAAACTCTGAATCACAAGATCACATGAATAACAGGAACTCTGAATCACAAGATCACATGACTAGCAAAAACTCTGAATCACAAGATCACATGAATAACAGAAACTCTGAATCACAAGATCATATGAATAACAGAAACTCTGAATCACAAGAGATAGTAAAAATTCAGTTCGAATTATAAAAATGGGCACATGAGAAACGGTGAAAAAATTTATCCCAGCACTATTCAGCAGATGATCACTCTCAGAACTAGACTTCTCTTCTGGCTTTGCACTTTGATATCTAGTATAGTGAAATCTAAAAAGCTTCCACACACCCCTCCAACCTCTTTACAGCAGCATCAGGCATTGGAAACCTTTACCTTTTCATATTATAACCTAGCGGTTATGGGCTCTATTTACATCCAGGGCAAGAAAAAAATATGCGTATAAAAACATCGTTAGGAATAGTTACTGCCCATAACCCAGGTGATACGGGAATTAATTTGATAATTATATTATTTATGTTTCTCAGGAACAGTCCACCCGACGTCCTATACTATAGGTGCCTTAGACTCAATGCTTGGACACTCTTTATTATAAATCTTGGCCTGCTGAGTTCCCTTCCAGGGTTATCCTCATAGATTCCATTATAGTAGTTATGAAATATTAAACCTGGCCGTTCATTCAATACACCCTGGCCCACACCACAGGTACTCAGTCAATAAGGCCTAACTGCTTTTTACAGTTCTCACATTTATTCACATATACTCCATATTGAATAGAATTCGACATCGAAGCTTTTCTAAACACATGTCACTACTGTCCTTGATTTGGATATCTGAAATCTAGTCCTAACGGACACACGCCATGCATACTAGTCAAAAGACACAAGCCGAATCAATCCAGAGACGCGTTCGTGTTCCAGATTAACAAGCCATCGTCTGCTACTATTTTGTGCAGGAGTCAAGACGTCACTTCCGGAAACTCATGACAACCGTCTGTAAACAACAAACAAGGAAGTAATCGTATACAACCAATGTTATGATATTTAAACATAACACCAGGTGATTTCGGAAGCCCATAATCGTAGCCCCTGGTCATGATGTATTTGTCTGCTTCTGCTTCACTCTCATATAGCCAAACTATATCTCTCATATAGCTGGCGGCCCGTCTCTGATTGTGATAACGTTTTCGGCGGTAACCCTTTTACCCCGAGTCTGGTTGTTCACAAATATGTAAAGAATGTCGCCCGATGTCAGCAACGATTAGCAAAGGTATCGCATTCTTCGTCAAAATATTACGCGCTTTCAAACACATTTATAACTTCGTCTCCTAAAAGCTGTAAAGACAAACGTCTGCTTAAGAAAGACCAAATTTAAGTTGGGACTGAAAGATTACCTGTACTTATCCAAAATTCTAGTTAACAGAAACTGACATAACCGGAGTTTTTTTTTTTTTTAAAGACTGTCGTGAAATATTCTAATCCACATATATAAATTATCAGGTAAATATAAAGCCTAACAAATACATTTAATAAAAGGAAGAAGAATGGTAAAGGACAGTGCTGTCACAATGGCAGTACTCGAAATCCCCTTTGTTTTATGCTTCGTCTGCAAATTGTAACGTTTCCACGTTAAATATAAGCCACTGCATAAATACAAGCGTTTCCACAACACATTAAAACGGGTATTGCATTTCTAAGAAAAACATTGAGAGGCACACTGCGTAATGACCTAAATTAATCCTAACTTTAATTATACTACGTTACCAAAACGAACGAACAGATGGACTCAAATAGAAAGAAGGGAGGGCTGAAAATCAGGAACGCATGCAACACTAAACACGTGTCTCGCTATTAATGCCACCCCCAACAAGCGTAACGCGATACACAATTACTACTATCACGCGTGTAAGGCCACATGCACTAACTTTTTTTCGGACGGACAGTGATAAAAACACTAACCTTCCCAGAGTTAGGTTTTACAAAACCTGGAAAACGCTTATTAGAAAAGATGACATTAGATGGGTTTACGTTTGAAAACATTACAGTACCCAGACAGCACATCTTCGAAACAGGAGGTAGAAGAAATTGCATATTTTGAACGCAGCCACTTAGCTCTTTTAAATTTGTATATTTGGGTTCCTTAGGGCTTGCTGACAAAGAATATGTAAAACGTTACGCAAATAGTCTAGGAATTACCAAATTATAACCAAAATAAAATAGTGGGGGTGCCTGACAGCATGAAATCATTTCTGCTCATAAAATTTTTTTTATAACGTGTTTGAAAAAACCTTACGTTACGGAAATAGCCTACCATGTTAACTCCTAATTGATTGGAGCGCAACAAATATAAGACTAAACACGATTGGTCGGGCTATAAATACTATCTTGTGTTGTTATGGGAAACGAATAGACGGGGTACTTTTTTGAAAAGATGTGGAGACGTGGTTTCATTGGGTAGAGCTGCGAATATACTTGATTCAGAGCGTCTGTTCATTGCCACATCTTGTAATAATCCTACTAAGAAGCAGTACGTTGAGCACCAGTGTATATTTTATATAAAATAAAGCCTGGAACATCGGCAGATCGGAGTTGTGCTATATCCATTGCCAGTCAACGAAACTGTTTATTATTCTATGAATTGTGGTAAGCTTGAACTATTCAATATCTTTTAATGAAAATTGAATGTAAATTGTTAATTTATGCCTGTATATATGTGTAGTTCAGTAGCAAACATGATGTAAAGCCTATAATGCTCCAGCCTGAACAGAAGGTGTCGGAGGAAAGTAAAACTGCATGGAATGGCCAAACAGTACACTGACACCTAGATTATTGATTAGACAGAAATAATGCTGGAATTGCAGAGGCGTAGTAACCATTAGGGAGGGAAATACTGGTATAAAGTATTCCAGATGAAGCTGACAGTTGGCCTAACGCTCTGAACTCAATGTTTGTGATGTATTGTGCTCAGTGTAGAACTAGAGTATCAATTAGTTATGAAGTAGAAGGTACATCCTTCTTGTTTACAGGGACCGTGGTCTTATGGTATTGAGCAGCACCTGGTCAGAGCTTTGCTGAATCCAGAGTCGGACAGCATACTCCTTGGTCCATTTAGCTATCAGTGAGGTGTCTCCAGAGCCCAGGGGAGAAATCGAGCAGAGGAGTCTTTTCCTGCCGCCATCACGCAAGATAAGCTGATGTGGCCAGCTGAGCTCAACATTATGTACCCCCATCTTAAAATGACAGTGTAAAATACAATTAAGAGGGGAATTTAATTGTTTTAATATCAGGAACTGAGAACATCTCCAATACTAGTTCCAATAAAGACAAACTATTGAAGTCATGATGACAAATACCAACAGAGCTTGAACAAAACAAAACCAGTATTACCTCATATTACTACTACACAACTGACACACATAGGATACTATTAAAAATATATGTCACTACAAGATTCATATTGAGAAATTCTGTACATATAACTTGTAATTAAAATTGATTGTGATTCCTGGTTCCCTTTGTATTTGAATCAGGACACATATACATTCATGACAGCAATGAATACATATTGTTATTTGAAAAGTTATCAGTGACTCCTTTAAGATATCCTTGTAGAGTGTTTTATGTATGTGAGTGTCACAGTGTTGTCAAGTGTAGTGGAATAAATTAAATTGTTTATCTGTCTGTTGTTGTTTTGACTTACACTTCATCATACACATACCCTAGACATATAACGTAGTCATCACACTATTCCAGAATAATTCTGACTGAGATGTACATATGTGGAAGCAAGTAAGGTTATCTATAATACACTACTCTTATTAGATATAGATACCTTCACAGCTGATCTCAGTCAGTACACTAAGTCCCCTATAAATATTTATAACATCCCACTTCACCACATATATTGGGGTCTCGCTCTTGGGATTTTGAATCTTTACCTATTAAAAATAGTGGGGGTAATTCACTTCAGGGAATATAAGAATTAAAAGGTATCCTTGGGTGGAATTAAATAAGGTTGAGCTCTCGGTGCCTGTGTTGTCCATTAGATATATATTTAGAGATTGAATTGTTGGTTAGACATTGTATAAATTTACCTGATAGACAATGGCGGACCTGGCCAAATTTCGATCTGCTGCTGTTCAGACTGCAAAAGAGTTAGGATTAGATGGGCAAGTTATGGTTGCCTATGTCACTACGGAATGTGACAAATTTATTGAACGCGAAGAAAGAAGGTTTGAAGCCGAAAGAAAGTTAGAGGCTGAAAGGGAAATTAAGAAGTTACAATTTGAGGCTGAGGCTGAGACTAAGAGGTTGCAGATTGAGGCTGACAAAGAGGCTAAAGCATTGGAAGCCGAGGAAAGAAGACAGGCTGCAGAAAGAGAAGAGAAGAGATTAGCTGCAGAAAGGGAAGCAGAGAAGGAGGAGAAGAGATTACAAAGGGAACATGAGTTACGACTAAGGGAGTTTGAGTTTCAAGGCCATGCTCCTGAAAATGGTGCCAGTCCCTTTGCCTCTGATGCTACGGTTACTCAGGGAGCCTCAACCTCAGCTATGAATTTTCATTTAGATCATTTTGTTGAGAAAGACGATGATATAGAGAGCTACCTAAATAGGTATGAACTATTAGCTACCACGTATGGGTTAGAGAGAGAAAGGTGGAGCTTAAAGTTATCTCAAGGACTTCGTGGGGCAGCTTATGAAGTTTTTGCAAAAATGAGCAGAGGTGATCAGGAAAATTATGACATGCTAAAGCAGGCTCTTTTGTTAAGATATGAAAAGAATGCAGAATTTTATAGGAAAAAATTTAGGAATGCTAAACTACTGTCAGGTGAAACCTATCACCAGTTCTCTGCACGAATAGAGACATACTTGGAGAAATGGACTTCTCTGGGGAAGACCCAAGATCTTAAGGAAATGGTCCTTATAGAGCAATTAAGAGAGTCCATGGCTCCAGACCTGAGAAAGTTTCTCATGGAACAAGGTGCAGAGAGGCTGGGTGAGTTGCTAAATGTTGCTGAAAGGTATCAAGCAGCTCAAGCACAGGTAACAGGTAATAAAAAGAAACAAGTGGATAACTTTAGGGCACCACAGAACTTTAATAAATTTGATCCTAGGGATCAAAACCAAGGTAAGCACCAGTTTGATAGGCCACGGTATGAAAATAAAAATAAATTCCCACAATTCGATGAAAGGAAATATGATGAAAGAAAATCTTTCAACCAAGGAAAAAGGTGGTGTAAGAATTGTCAGATGGACAATCATGACACTGACCGTTGCAGAAGGAAACCTGTGTATATGGCAACCCTTCAGGTCAGGTCGACCTCAAGACAGGAGGAGGATATTATGTTGAATACCACTCCAGATGAGATGAGGAAGGCACAGGCTGGGGATAAAACACTCAAGCCTTGTTTCAGAAAATTGTCAACTTGTCATACAACTCCAGGCAAGGGAGATTTTTACATGAAAAAACAAGTTGATGTATAGGAAGACTGGAGCTAGATCCAAAGGTCAGGGACAGCTGGTACTTCCTAAAAGATATAGGGCAGACTTAATAAGGAGCCTACATGTGAAACCAGATGGGGACCATGAGAAGATAGGTACCATCATTCAAAAGGTGGCTCACAATTATTATTGGCCCAAAGCAAGATGGGACATTAAGAATTTTGTAGAAAGGTGTAGCATAGCACATGAGGGAACACCCACAAGTGGGAACATTGATCAGGACCTGGACACGCCACGGGGCAAAATTAGGCCTGATAATAAAAAGAGATATAAATTTGAAAAAGTGTGTGGCCGGGCAGGGTAGTGGGGGTTGCTGTTTAACTCGAGAGTATTAGATTTTGATTACTAGCTAGCCTGCTAGAGGTGATGATTTCTCTCTACAGACTTACAGGAATTTACCAGGTTCGGGGACAATCCTCTATGATGTTTTATTTTTAGAGCATATGGTTATTATTTGTGTGCCACCTGCAACGATTAGCTTTGGCATGATCCTTTAATAATTGGTATGATGGCTAACTGCAAACATATGATTCGTCAACAGCATTTGTGTTCAATGAAACAAATGTTTATTCAATTTCCAACAAGAACTGGGTTAAGTCAAATGGTAACCACACCAAATTTGCATAATAGCATGTTGACATTTAATAAACAAGCATAAAAAGTCAATGCATTATTTTAATGATGCAATATTCCTTATTGCATCTCGTAATCTTTTCAAGTTGCTAAAACATGGCGTGGCTCCTCTATCCTTCTAGTGTTCCTTCGTTTATTTGTTAATGTGGTCTAGATTTCACGTTTTTCTTATCTCTTCATTTCAATGAAGAGCCAAACTTTCTCTTATTCATTAGTATTCCTTAGTTTGACTTTCTCTCAGCTTAAGGACCTTTATTCTTGGTAAAAGGTTCAGATATATGCCTGGGTTTACAATTCTTTACCCAGTTTTCGAGCGTAGCTCCGTTTCAGTTATGACTGTGGGCTCTAACAGCCATTGCATTCAGTATTTAGCAATACTTACAGTTTTCATGAATTCACAAACAAATTATTCTACGTTTCGAAATTACACAGTTGCTTTAATTGTGCGAAGTCAATCTCCTCTATAGAATATCACTGAGCAAAGAGAACCACGTCCCGTCTCCACCGCTCTAAATTCATTACTGACTAAAAAAAAATGGCTTCGTCTCTTGTTCATTCCGGGGAAAAAAGACTCAGCCTAGCCATTGGTGGGAAATCACGTGACCAATGCTTGGCGTTACGAAGCGAAGCTTAGCCTAAAATAATGCGTGGCTTTTCGAAGCTAACCTGGTTTAATTAAACATCTGCGCCAAGACTTTTTTAATCTTCTGTTTCTATAAAAATTTATTTTATATGTTAATATAGCCTGTATCTGAAAACTTACGGTACACGCGGTTACAAGTGGACCAAATGGAATGGGAAGCCCCTTTTCACGGACAAGCTTCACTTAACTGTTTTACAATGGCCACTATGCAGAGAGTGCAAACAGATGTCTTACCCCAGGATAAGCCGAAAATCCCTCAATCGGACTTAAACAAACTGGAGGAAGAAGATGTAGATAGGAAATCTCTCATCAAGAATTTTAAGTGGGGAGAAAGCCCCAAGAGAAAAATTGGTAGCGGTCGTTTTGTGCATGAAAATTCTGGGAAGAAAAATCATCACTATAGAGCTTCGAGTGGAAGAGACCATACCGGTGCATGGACAAATAGGTCCACAAAATTAAAGGTCCATATGAAGCTTTGTTAAGAACGTGGACTGATGAAAAGGCAGAGGAAAACATTACATCTTCATACCAATATGTGAATGAGCTGACCACTCGTTTAAAAACTGGCTGGAAACTTGCCAATGAAAATTTGAAACAAGCCAGGAAGAAACATGCTGCCTATTATAACAGGAAGGCGAAAGACAGAAATTTGGCTGTGGGAGAGAAAGTACTGCTTCTTTTGCCCGGGAGTCAGAATAAGTTACAAATTGGATGGCAGGGTCCATATACAGTTTTAGAGAAGGTGTCTAGAACAAATTATAAGATAGATAAGAAAGGGAAAGAAAAAATCTATCATGTGAATCTCCTGAAGAAATATTTGGAAAGAGAACATCAGGAAGAGACACACTTGTTGACCTTGTCCATCGCCATGGAGATGAAAAAGGAACCACTTTCATCATTTGAATATCCATTACACCCCTGTGAGACAGCAGCACAGGTGAAAATCAGTACACATTTAACGAAAACTCAGAAAGAGAGAGTGCAACAGGTTCTAAATAATCATGCAGAGGTGTTAACAGACCGACCAGGGCATACATACCTATTGGAATATGATATGAAACTGATAGACCCCACACCTGTCTGTATGAAACCATATTCGATTCCGTTTGCTAAGGAGAAAGCTTTGAAGGAAGAGATAGACTATCTGTTGAAGGAAGGAATTATTTCGCACAGTGAATCTTTGTATAGTTCCGGTGTTGTACTCTTAAGGAAGCCCTCTGGAGAACATAGACTCTGTATAGATTACAGGAGACTGAATGCTATTACAGAAGGACAGGTGGATCCATTGCCGGATACAAATCAGCTGTTTGCCAGACTAAATAAAGCTAAATATTTCTCAAAAGTGGATCTGAGTAAAGGATACTATCAGATTCCAGTAAAGCCTGAGGTTAGACCATACCTAGCTTTTAGTACCTCAGAAGGACACTATGAGTTTAATAGATTGCCATTTGGATTGAAGAATGCGCCTAGTGTCTTCTCTAGAATGATGAGAAAATTGTTGGATGTAAACATTTCGGAGGAACGTAATGAATCCCTGAGTTGCCTCTTTGATTGAGGATATTCCGAATGTTTCATACAGGATAATAAGAAGATTATGGGATCCACTACGAAAACTCTGCTATCACCAGGTATATGTTATCTCCTCATAACGTACATTTTGAGGAAAATCTAATGTTCTCTGGACATGTCATTGCGCAGACTCAGAGAAGAGAAATGGTGAATACGGGTTGCGAAGCAGCATTAAGACAAGCACTCATACTTGCGGCTGTTCAGTAACATAACCGAAATATATTATTGGTTGTATAGAATAAAGGACTGACATGGGATGTCTGTTTTAAGAGGGGAGGTGTCGTGAAATATTCTAATCCACATATATAAATTATCAGGTAAATATAAAGCCTAACAAATACATTTAATAAAAGGAAGAAGAATGGTAAAGAACAGTGCTGTCACAATGGCAGTACTCGAAATCCCCTTTGTTTTATGCTTCGTCTGCAAATTGTAACGTTTCCACGTTAAATATAAGCCACTGCATAAATACAAGCGTTTCCACAACACATTAAAACGGGTATTGCATTTCTAAGAAAAACATTGAGAGGCACACTGCGTAATGACCTAAATTAATCCTAACATTAATTATACTACGTTACCAAAACGAACGAACAGATGGACTCAAATAGAAAGAAGGGAGGGCTGAAAATCAGGAACGCATGCAACACTAAACACGTGTCTCGCTATTAATGCCACCCCCAACAAGCGTAACGCGATACACAATTACTACTATCACGCGTGTAAGGCCACATGCACTAACTTTTTTTCGGACGGACAGTGATAAAAACACTAACCTTCCCAGAGTTAGGTTTTACAAAACCTGGAAAACGCTTATTAGAAAAGATGACATTAGATGGGTTTACGTTTGAAAACATTACAGTACCCAGACAGCACATCTTCGAAACAGGAGGTAGAAGAAATTGCATATTTTGAACGCAGCCACTTAGCTCTTTTAAATTTGTATATTTGGGTTCCTTAGGGCTTGCTGACAAAGAATATGTAAAACGTTACGCAAATAGTCTAGGAATTACCAAATTATAACCAAAATAAAATAGTGGGGGTGCCTGACAGCATGAAATCATTTCTGCTCATAAAATTTTTTTATAACGTGTTTGAAAAAACCTTACGTTACGGAAATAGCCTACCATGTTAACTCCTAACTGATTGGAGCGCAACAAATATAAGACTAAACACGATTGGTCGGGCTATAAATACTATCTTGTGTTGTTATGGGAAACGAATAGACGGGGTACTTTTTTGAAAAGATGTGGAGACGTGGTTTCATTGGGTAGAGCTGCGAATATACTTGATTCAGAGCGTCTGTTCATTGCCACATCTTGTAATAATCCTACTAAGAAGCAGTACGTTGAGCACCAGTGTATATTTTATATAAAATAAAGCCTGGAACATCGGCAGATCGGAGTTGTGCTATATCCATTGCCAGTCAACGAAACTGTTTATTATTCTATGAATTGTGGTAAGCTTGAACTATTCAATATCTTTTAATGAAAATTGAATGTAAATTGTTAATTTATGCCTGTATATATGTGTAGTTCAGTAGCAAACATGATGTAAAGCCTATAATGCTCCAGCCTGAACAGAAGGTGTCGGAGGGAAGTAAAACGGCATGGAATGGCCAAACAGTACACTGACACCTAGATTATTGATTAGACAGAAATAATGCTGGAATTGCAGAGGCGTAGTAACCATTAGGGAGGGAAATACTGGTATAAAGTATTCCAGATGAAGCTGACAGTTGGCCTAACGCTCTGAACTCAATGTTTGTGATGTATTGTGCTCAGTGTAGAACTAGAGTATCAATTAGTTATGAAGTAGAAGGTACATCCTTCTTGTTTACAGGGACCGTGGTCTTATGGTATTGAGCAGCACCTGGTCAGAGCTTTGCTGAATCCAGAGTCGGACAGCATACTCCTTGGTCCATTTAGCTATCAGTGAGGTGTCTCCAGAGCCCAGGGGAGAAATCGAGCAGAGGAGTCTTTTCCTGCCGCCATCACGCAAGATAAGCTGATGTGGCCAGCTGAGCTCAACATTATGTACCCCCATCTTAAAATGACAGTGTAAAATACAATTAAGAGGGGAATTTAATTGTTTTAATATCAGGAACTGAGAACATCTCCAATACTAGTTCCAATAAAGACAAACTATTGAAGTCATGATGACAAATACCAACAGAGCTTGAACAAAACAAAACCAGTATTACCTCATATTACTACTACACAACTGACACACATAGGATACTATTAAAAATATATGTCACTACAAGATTCATATTGAGAAATTCTGTACATATAACTTGTAATTAAAATTGATTGTGATTCCTGGTTCCCTTTGTATTTGAATCAGGACACATATACATTCATGACAGCAATGAATACATATTGTTATTTGAAAAGTTATCAGTGACTCCTTTAAGATATCCTTGTAGAGTGTTTTATGTATGTGAGTGTCACAGTGTTGTCAAGTGTAGTGGAATAAATTAAATTGTTTATCTGTCTGTTGTTGTTTTGACTTACACTTCATCATACACATACCCTAGACATATAACGTAGTCATCACACTATTCCAGAATAATTCTGACTGAGATGTACATATGTGGAAGCAAGTAAGGTTATCTATAATACACTACTCTTATTAGATATAGATACCTTCACAGCTGATCTCAGTCAGTACACTAAGTCCCCTATAAATATTTATAACATCCCACTTCACCACAAAGACATTTGACCGGGAATTGCAGAACTGCTTCGATTTAAGCGAAAATCAACTTCAGCGATCTTGTGATTTGCTTCCGTAGCTAGTTGGTCCTGGGTTCGATTCTCAGGTAAGCCACTCACTTCTGTTGTTTTCTGTTGTCTAGTTTTCTACTTCTTTATTTCTCACGAGTGCCTGAAACATACCTTTATGTGTGCAATATTTATTACTTCTGCTGCTTGTCCTGATAGACGACACTTAATTCTCCTGTGATTACATCATTCCTGTCCATTCCATGTCAACTTCACAAGGATTGTTGTGGTCAAACGTACCATGACGTATAATCAATATTTAATGCACAATTAAAAAAAAATATTTTAAAGGCCTGTGTGCTTTTTTAATGGGCTTACACGGTGCAGTGTGCGCCGCGTCCGTATTTTCTCGAAAATGCATCATAAAAGACTGGAAAGCACGCGAGTTCTTTTAATAGGTGTATAATTTAGCTACCGCAGTACAATGTGTGTCTTTGCAGTTATTTTCCCGGTCAGCTTCCCGGGATGTTTTCATCGTTGGTTAAATCCGTTTCTAATAAGACAACCAGTAAATGAAGGATGTAAATTACGCAACAAAAATATATCACAACAGCAAAATTATCGTTTCCTGATTAAAAACAGTTGTTATACCAGGGAATACTTGCATGCGGCAAATATAGAAGCAGGAAGTAAACACACAGACATACTTTGTTGGTGAAACATTAGAGATGAAGTATTGTTATTTCTAGCAATAATATCCAATCAAACGGATCTTCTTAAGGGCGTGTTACTGCAGTCCCACTTTAAAAAAAAAACATAGTTAAATGCACACTTATAATATGAAATTTATCATCACCATTTATCTCAACCAGGAGTATAGATCTTCAACAAACGCAGGCCTAGTCTTCCTGACCCGGTACCATCAGCTCAATGTCTTTCCATGCCTATCTAATTCCTTTCATGTCTCTCTCTCCAATTCTCGTCTCCATATGTTTGTTCTTCATTTCCCTCTCTTACCCTGTGGATTCCAGAACAAGGATTGCCTTGTAATGCTATCAACAGGTTTCCTCAGTGTGTGTCCTATCCATCGTCAGCGTCTTCTTCTCAACTCTTGTTCCATTGGCACTTGTCTGGTTCTTGTCATCAATTCCACATTTGTGACTTTGTCATACCATTTCAGTCCTTCTATTCTATGAAAGCACCCGTTTGTAAAAGTCTAGTTTTTTTGGTTGTTGTTTTTGTTGTTCTCCATGTCTCAGAGCCATACAATAGGACTGACTTGACATTTGAGTTGAAGATTCTTATTTTCGTGTAAGAATGAAGGAACATCAAAAGAGGCAAGAGGAAGTATATTGAAGAGTTGGCGCGGTAAGCAGAGGAAGCTGCATCCAAAGGAAATATGAGGGACCTGTACAACAACACAATGAAGCTAACAGGGAAATATTAGCAAGCAAAAAAGGAAAAGACGATGGTCATATATCGGTCATGTCCTACGAATGCAAAACAACAGAATACCACTACAGGCGCTCACTTGGGTTCCTGAGGGTAAGCGGAAAAAAGGAAGACCAAAAGAAACACTCAGAAGAACAATAATAAGAGAAGGAAGAACGTTGGGCCTAAATAATGTGCAAGAGCTAAGAGGAGTGGCGTCACAACGAACAACCTGGAGAGCACTGGTTTCTGCCTTATGCGCCGTGTTTGGCGCTTAAAGAATTTATTATTATTATTATTAATATAGCACTTATAGTAATTGTAAAAGTAATAGCAATAATATTTGTACTAGGAGATGCGGGTACATCAGTTGCGGTATTAGTTTTCAAAGTGGATATGATTGTTGGTATTACGGTAGTGGTAGCAGAAGTAGTAGAAGAGAAAGACGAAGCAGAAACAGTCACATTAGTAATAGTAGTAGCACTAGAGTATCATCCGTAGTAGTAGTTGTAGTATAACTAGTAGTAATAGTGGTGGTATCAGCAGAAGCTATAGTATCGATAGTAATAGTAGCAGCAGTAGCAGTAGTAGCAGTAATAACATCAGTTGTTGCTGTTGATGCATCATTTAGCTGCAGCGAGAAGGTGGACTGTATTAATTTCACTGCAGTCGTAGTAGTTGTTGAGTTTACTGTATTTATGGTGATAGTGGTGACTGTAGCAGCAGTAGAATGGTGGTTGTAGATTCATGCATATTATTAATGAAGCCCCATTTAAACACACAAAAGATAAGCATCACAGTTACTTACATGTCACTTTTAGTGGTATAAACCTGGGCATACAGCGATTCAGGGGCCATCCATTTAACTGGTATTCTGCCCTGGGAACAAAATAGTAACATTCAGTGAGAACGGACATTTATTACAAAGACAAATTCTATGAAAAACCCGACATAACTTCACAGTTCGAAGGGGGACAAAAGCATTGCCCAAGTGTGACCTATCAAGATTTCAAGAGAAGGATCGTAATAATATATGCGGTAAATGATGCACCGTTTGTGCATGTAGAACAACACTACAATTTGCACTATATATATGTGTGTGTGTGTGTGTGTATATATATATATATGAGTGTGTGCGTGTGTGTTTTTGGTGTTTGTGTGTCCGTATGTACTTGGCAGAAACACAGCCATAATTAGAGGAACGTGCACTAATATCAACGGTACAAAAAAGAAAGGATCGAAGAGACTCAGGAGGGGCTTCATTACACTAGGTATTCATCACTCATCATCAGCATAATCAGCTGCCATCACCAGAATGAAGGTCGGTTGCAATGAATCAACTAGGAATTATGTAGAAGCAAAAACAAAAGTCAATGCCAACACAAAAATGAGACCTTTTAACTGGAAAATATCAAGATATATAGAGAGAGAAAGCTTCAAACTGTAAGTATAACACAGCAGAAAAAATAAAGAGAGCTTCAAAATGTAAGGATAACACAACAGAATATATAAATAGAACTTCAAAATAAATGATTATTTCTTTCTATCTTTGGTCTTTATCTTTAAATATACCCCCACCCCCTCGGGAGATGTGATATGAACTAACAATGACAAATAGATTTGCAGACGTAGACATGTTGATGGGTGTTTAGCCGGATGGCCACAAAGATAGATGGGTAGAAAGATAATTAACACTGACTGTTTATAAAGGACAGGCGCTGTGCCGAGAAAATCAGGACACAATCTTTGATTACGTCATTTGCTGAGTCCGCTAAAACAAATAAACGCTAAAACACAGACGTAGAACTAAAGTGCGTTTCACAATGTTTGCCGCTGTTTAATATTCAATATCTCTGCAACCACTTGATCGTAATTGTTGCAACTTTGCATATGACCTAATGATCGCTATGTCCCGAGGGGGACATTTTTTTCCTCGTTAACAAACTTATGGTTTTAAATTTTCTTTATTTAAAGTATACAAAATCGACCACCTCCTAGTCCAACCGTGTATTGACAGGGCTTACCCCTTCATATTTGTGAACTATTTCGATTTAACATCTTGAACGTATTTCACGTGATTTTCCCGGTGTTTCAGCTCACTACCACACTGTTTTGAACATTACATTTTTCCTTTCGGTGTGTTCAGTGCATAGGCGTATCTTGCGGTATTCTAGATCTGTAATACAATGGGTATGAAAGTCAAGTTCCTTACACTGCATCCATTCACGTTTTAGTATAAAAAGTAACATTTACAACGAATAGGCGTTATTATTCTCTCAAATGTTTCGAAGAAATAAAAAAATGACCTCACGTAGTAATCAGTTAACAAACCCCTCTAACATTCGAATTGTATAGACGCCTATGCCGAAAATATGCAACTTCCTTCATTTACGGTAAATTATTTTCTTCCAGGACAAAATAATTACTTCGTTAAAAAAGATCAAAGGAATTAGCCGCTGCAAGAAAAGAACACTACCTGCAACATTGAAGTTTATAAAAACTTTGGGACATTGAAAATATAAGACCACATGCAAAAAATCATGTTTATCAGTGCAAGGAATATGGAGATATTTGAAGTCGATCGTCGAACGATCTTTTTGAAACGCACTAGCAATCTTTCATTGAACAGCAAAACTCTTTGAAATATGAAATGTACTTTCAGAATTAGTACTTGCTCGACACTTTTTGGATTTTAACTAAGTATTAAGTTCATCAGTACACTACAAGGAAGTTTTCAGATCGAGAACTAGCACTCGGTTTCTGATATAAGAAGACTAAAATAATAATTTAAAAAAAAACCCATAAACTCTCTCTCCCCCCCCCCCCCCCCCCCCCCCCCCCCCCCCCACCACCCCCCCCCCCCCCCCCCCCCCCCCCCCCCCCCACAAAAAAAAACCAAAAAAAAAAAAAAAAAAAAAAACCACGTCACTTGGGCTTAAAAAGATGTTGGAGAAAGCCGTTCAGTGGGCTCTTGTTACCGTTAAATTATGCTGTTGTCGTATCTCTAACTCTCTGGGTAGTCAAAGCGGATTCTAGACTTCAATAATTTAATTTATAACTCAAGAGTAATTTGAAGGTCTTACGTGAATGGTAAAAGTGCAGTCGGTCTTTACTGTTCACTCCCCAAGGAGCATCATCCATACCACGAAACACTGTTTGGAGATTCAGAGACCTTAAGCTGACTACTGCTTTTATTAGTCATTAATGTGGACGTCTGAAGGCGAACGAGAAAGAAGAAAAAGAAATAAACTCATGCCTTATCTCCCTGTACAGAGTCGTCTGGTCGAGGTATTTCTATCTCTTCCTTACCATTTTCATTTGTCTCCAGTTGTCTTCTCCACGTGTTTGTCGGTCTACTTCTATCTCTCCTACCTAGGACAGGGACTACCTTGTAATTTCATCAAGTTTCCTCATTACGTGTCCTATCCAAGAGGTAGTCTCAGAACAAAGGGAAAGTACTTGATTAGAGACACGATTATCAGGCTGTATTCAGAAAGGTTAAGAGCGGCAGTAAGGGTTAGTGCATTGGTTTTCGAGCTCAGTGGTCCATGGTTCGATCCCCAGTTAAGGTGGGATTGTTTTAGACCGCAAACGGCTCCGAAGTCGACCCAGCCTCATGAATTAGGATACCAGAGTAACTTCTGGGAAGGTTAGAGGTAGCCGGCGTGATGCTGACCACATCACCCCTGGCGCGCCGTATGGTCAAAAAAATATGGGCTTAACACCATATTCCCAATATGCCTCAATGGACATGTAACGGGATCCATCCCTCCACAAAAGGTAGGAAAGAAACACTTTTCCGAGATACACAACAACTGAAACAGTATACGGAAGGACTGAAACAAATAGTAACATGTTATAAATTGAAAAGTCAATTCCTATTTTTAAATTGGTATATCCTAACTTGAGAAGTTGGCAAGAAGACGAAGGTGGCTGTATACCGCTCCACCTATGTTCCAGTCTTGACGTATGGATGCGAGTCATGGGTGTGACAGAGTTATGTAAATATATTACATGAATCCACACGTTTTTTGCTTCCACCTGTTTTCCACCTTTGCTTGCTTATTAATATTCACGTTTTGTTAACGCAGAACCCCTGTACTTCTAATATCTGTCAAACTCATAATTATAGCCACCCCTATTTTTTTCGTCTCTCTATGTCTTACAAGCACTAGGAATGAATCGTCTAATGGTAAAAATCAAGGGCGATAAGTCTAAAAGACGTACTTGGTCAGGGGGAATTAATCTGAGGAAAGGGGAGATAATCACAGTTACAACCCCCCCCCCACATCCGTTTGTTCGGAACGTAATTAGCTACAGTGAGAGACGCCTGATCAAAGCGAGTCCGTTCGCTAGCGAAGAGTCTGCAGTCGGCATAAGTGTGAAAAATAGCTTTGATTCAGGATTCGACCGAAGAATTCCCCAAAATCTGGGCGAAGGCGTTATATCTAGCAAGTACCAGCGAATTTTATACCCATTTTATATATATACCCCAGCTTTTAAAATCATTTTATCTAGTAGCCGCAGAATTTCAGAACATCTAGCTTCGAATTCTAGACCATTGTTAAAGTGGATTTCTTAGTGTTTCGATTCGAGATTGTTTCTTTTCTGTGTTGTGGTAACTATATTTAATAGCATTTTGAGTGATTTAATTGTTAAAGTTCGTCATTTTATATTTCACTAGGATTTACTGTGTTAAATTGGCTAGCAGATTAAATATATATATATACCTAATATTCTTCCAGCGGTAACGTAAATTTAATTAATTGCTATTAACCAGTAAGAGATATTTTAATTTAGTAAATGCACTAGGCAAGGTAAGACCGACGAAATATATATTTATCTTCTATCCATCACGTGTAAATTTTTGTAATTGACTAGAATTTATTTCACGGGTTAATAAGAACGATAAGATAAGCATTACACTTGTGTTTTCTAATCAAATCTTATAACCGAGTGGAAAATAAATTATAACGTTGCGCGGGTTTGGATAGAATATTATATTGTGGTTAATGTTTGTATTTTCTTCCTAAAATCTAGTACGGGTCACAAACCTAAACCTACCAGCGGCCTGAATCTGAGAATAACGGATCTAAGTCCAACAGTACCAAAAAACATTCTTATATTATGATGATGATGATGATGATGATGATGATGATGATGATATAATCCCTTTAGCTGTGAGCAGGTAGCTCTTGACAGCCCATTGCCTCTCTGACAAAGGTGCAAGTCTTCCTCAGTTGTTGTGATGATGTGTAGAGTGTATTGTGGATGGTTGGGTGCGATGGGAGTAGCTGGTGTCGCAGGTCTGTTAGTCTTGGGCACTGTAACAGCAGGTGTTCAACCGATTCCTCATGGTGGTGGCAGTGCCTACAGTTTGGTTCACGTAGTGGGTCTATTCTATTTAAGTGTTTATTGACGGGGGCATGGCCTGTTCTCAGCTGGAAAATTAGACTCTGATCTCTTCTTTTTAGTTGTTTAACTGGATCTTGAGGGTTTGGTTTAGCTTGATGTTTGAAGAATTGACGCCCTGTCTGGGAGGAAGCCCACTGGTTTAGCCATTCTTGCCTATAATTGTTTCTCAGGATCTGTTGGCAGGTTTGCAGTGTGGTACTTGATGGGAACTGGGGCAGTGCTGCTCCTCTTTTGGATAGTTTGTCGGCTTTTTCATTTCCTGGGACTCCGACATGCCCTGGGATCCACTGGAGTGTAAATTCGACGCCATAGGAAGTGAACAGTTGGTCAATAAATCTACAGATGTTATTAATATTAGGAGACATTTTGCTTTCTAGGGCTTGGAGTGCTGATTTTGAGTATGAGAATATAACAATATCCTCAGGTGGAGTGATGCCACTTTCAAAGTCTGAGATTATCCGGCACAATGCTTTTTCTAGTGCTGTTATTTCTGCATTATAGCTGGAACAAATTTCTCCGCAAGGGCCAAAGATGCGAGTGTGGTCTTCTGGGTGCAGGTTGGGCTATTTTATAACTGCGCCATATCCAGCACTGGTGGTAGCTTTAAATGCAGATCCATCTGTGTAGACATGGATGATGTCTTGTGGATATGAATCTATAGCTTCTAAAGCGATGGTTTTCAGTAGTGGTCCTAGAGTGTTCTTGTCTGCTGAGGGGTCAGAGAGTTTAGTTCTTACTATGGGAGTAGTTGCCTGCCAACAAGGTGGTTCATCATTGACAGTTACCATTGGCTTTCTAACTGCTGGTAGGTGGTGTTTGATGCTAGCTTATTTTGCATTTTTAAGAAAAGATGTCTTTTGTATTCTGTGTTTTTGGTGCCACTGCTCTATCATTTTCCTATTCTCCTCCTTTGTGTCCATTCTCAGATACCTTTCGTATGTTTCCACTGCTGAACGTTCTCTTCTTAGGTTTAAGGGTTCAATATTGGTGTTGATTTCGCATGTATCTGTCGGCGTTATCTTCATGGCACCACTTATAAACCGTAGAGCGTGATTTTGGACTTTGTCTAGCTTTTGTAAGAGGCTTTTACTTGCAATAGTTTTGAGGGGGAGCGAATAGTCAATTACTGGGCGCACATATCCAGTATAGAGTTGGCGTAATGAGTGCTGGTCTGCTCCCCACCCACAGGAGGAAAGGTGCTTGATGAGCCTGAGTCTTGTGGATGCTTTCTCAATCAGCTTGTCTATGTGGGGTCTCATGGTAAGTCTACGGTCGAGCTCGACTCCAAGATATCTTGGGCATTCTTCGTATGCTAATTTCTCTCCATTCATCCAGACCTCGATGTTGTTTTCATTAACTCTCTTGTTTAGACTGAACAGGCCATACACAGTTTTCTCTACATTGATTTCAAGTTTCCAGAACTGGCAGTATGCAGAGATGGTTGTCAGGTTTTTGTTCATATTTTTGGTGATGGTTTGGAGGTATTTTCCTTTTGTCCAGATAACTAGGTCATCAGCAAATAGTGCTTTTTGGCAGGTGATGACATCTGGGAAGTCATTTATAAATATAAGAAACAATGTGCAACTTAGTGCTGATCCCTAAGGCAGTCCTTCCTCCAGGGTTCTTTGTTTTGATGTTGTTCCACT
The DNA here is from genome assembly GCA_024509875.1 of Oreohelix idahoensis. NCBI lineage: Eukaryota > Metazoa > Mollusca > Gastropoda > Stylommatophora > Oreohelicidae > Oreohelix > Oreohelix idahoensis. The sequence goes on from JAMPIV010005329.1 coordinate 333,648, forward strand.
GAATGTTGTTCGGATTGTTCTGTTGTGGAAGAAACCTTTTAACCAGTCGTACATTCGCCCTGATATTCCCATTCTTCGCATTTTGAAGAGGAGGCCTATCCTCCAGACTCGATCATAGGCTTGTCTAAGATCAATAAATGTTGCTAGCACATTTTTTTTTCTTGGAAGGCATCACCTATCTCTTGGGTGAATCGTATCAACTGATCCATTGTCTGTTTGTTTCTTCTAAAACCCGATTGATTGGTGTTTAAGATCTTATTGCTTTCTAGCCACCAATATAGCCTTTCATTTATCATCCTTTCAGTCATCTTGCCTAGGTTTGATGTCAAGGAGATCGGTCGATAGCTTGTTACTTCATTGGATGGTTTCTCCTTCTTAAGGACTGGGATGATATTGGCTTTTCTCCTGTCTGTTGGTAACTTGCCTTCTCTCCAGGTCTTGTTAATGAGGTCAAGGATGGTGGACAGTTCATAATTTGGGAGATTTGAGATCATCTCGTTAGTGAGCCGATCAGGTCCAGCAGCTTTTCCTTTCTTGCATTTTTTTAGGGCCATCTTTAGTTCTGAAAGAGTGAAGTTCTTTTCAAAGACCTCACAGCTAGCTGTTGGTTGTTTCTCCATCATTTTGGTGAGTGATCTGAAAGCACTGTCAAGTCTCTTGCGTGGTTGTTTTTTGTTTACGTTAGGAAAGTGCTTATTGAAGGCTTCTGCTTTCTGTGCATCCCTTGTTAGCGGTTCAGTGCTTGTAATGATGGGTTCAGGGTTTTTCTTTCTTTTAATTCCTGAGAGATTTGATATGAGGCACCATGCTTTCTTTCCGTCTTTTCGCAAGTTTAACTCTCCACATTTCTTAACCCATGTTTCTCTTTTTGCTTTTTTGCTCAGACGTTTAACTTTTGCAGTTAGGCGGTTATAATTTGCTTTGTTGGCGGGGGTTGGGTGTTTCTCAGCTTGCCGTCTTGCTTTTTTCCTCTCGTTTACAGCGGCCTCCAGTTCTGTACTCCAGTAAGGTTTAAACTTTCTCTTACATCCTCGTGGAATGGCTTCTTTAGCAGACTGCAGTAGTGCTATAGTGATTTTACTATATACCTTGTCTATGTCTAGCGTCATGTCGATGGCCTCGAATCGTTGTCGTACTTGTCTCCTGAAGAAATGCCAGTCTGTCTTTTTGTAGTTCCATGGGGGTGATGTTAAGCAATTTCTTTTTATTTCCCTGGTGTTTGTGATCTCAAGGAGGATGGGTCTGTGGTCACTTCCGATGTCGTCGAGCACTCTAACTGAGCAATGTGGGTGGATATCTGCTGTTACTAGGGTGAGATCTGGTCTGCTTTTTGTTCCACTGGCGCGGTGGAGCAATGTCGGTGGGGTGTGAGCATTCTGCAGTAGGATGAGTGTGGTAGTGTTAGTGAGTTCTTCTATAGCTATTCCTGTTGGGTTCCTGTCTGTGTAGCCCCACAGAGGTGAATGACCATTCATGTCACCAGCAATGATCACTCTCCTCAAGTCCGTGGTCTGGAAAGGCTTCAGAGCAAGGTGTGTTTTTGGCGGGTTGTAAATGTTGACGATTTTCAATGGCTTTCCACCCCTCCAGACTATCACTTCCTGTAGATCTGTTTCGTCATTGGTTTCAAGAGCGGAAACCTCAGCCTGTGTATCATTCAGGATAAGTATCACTAATCCTTGACATTTTATACACTTGCACTGGTACACTGTATAGCCTGTGATATGGAAGGAGGTGTCTTTTGGTAGCATTGCTTCTTGGATAACTGGAACATGGATTTTTAGGTCCAGTAGAAGCTTGGTTAGTTCTAGTTTTTTGTTTCGGATTCCTGATATGTTGAGTTGGAGGATGCGTAGTGAGTCTGTGTTATATATATTACTGGTAGTATACTTTTCACTACCCTCCCCAGGTACCGAAGGGCAGCGCGGGCCTTGATAACCGAGGCGACACCCGAGCTCGTATAGAGTCTGTTGTCTTTGAGGCATGTTCATGATTTCAGGGGGGGGGGGGGGGGTATGGATGCATTTTTCAGTATCCCCGAAGGGAGGCAGTCCAGTGTATCAGTATCCCAGAATCGTCACGTCCTGCCAGAAAGATAGCATATACATCTGGGTCAGCTAATTCATCATTCTTCAGTCAGCTTTGCCAACCCTTCTGCAGTGATGGTATATCTGGCGTTCTCGCCACCTAGGAGGCTGTCACAGAGGGACAAAGGTGCAATGTCCGCTGGCCTGCATCTCTTCGTCATCCATGGGGATTATTGGATAGGAGACAAACAGCGAAGAATGAGGCAAGAAAGCATTTAACCCATGAAGTGGGGGTGGAGTGGTGCAGACCAGAGCTTGTACCACTCGCCGGTGGGTTCTGCATCTACACCTATAGGGTTCCACCAACTCCACAGCCCTTTTGTCTGGCCCCTCACCAAGGACCTGTCCGGCTTGGGTGACCCTGCCAGGAGTAAAACTCCCGCCGGCATAGTTCCCGGGATCATTGAGGCACTCAAGCTCTCCAACCAACGGCAAAGTAGGCTTAGGTGTGGAGAGACATTCTTATATAAATATCGGGTCTTCAAGGTTGACATAATTGGCCTCTTGTTTCGCCCAGAAAGAGAGAAAGTACCAACAAAAGACTATAAGAATAAATTGTAACTGGACCTATAGATATCCAGATTTCTTTTTCCACTTTCATATACATTCAGCCAGCAGTGGCGAAATTATAAAACATTAACATTTCCCGACTATCGACCATTGTGGTGTGACGAGGATTTTTATCCCGAGAGAGTTACATACCTGACATTTCTCTTTAAGTATTGAAATTACCAGCTACTGACACTGCGAACACTAGTATTTTCCTACCTGGATTAATTGATGTGACATAAACAGAATCCTAGTAACAGTAACAAAGTAAGCGTTCCCCGAAGAAGAGGATTAATCAGTCTGTGAGGAACTGGGGCTTAGTTTACCAAAATAACCCAACACTGGATCTGCTGTTTATGCCATGAAGATATGTTCCAGACGTTGTTAATCAACAGTTAGGTAAGAACGAATGAACGTGCCCACTGTCTGTCTGAAGCGAGAGAAAGAAGGAGTGAATAATTCTTCTATAGTATAATCATGATACTCACTTTGTTTTGCCTTTCTTTTGTTTGCTAATACTGTTATTTTCAGAATAGATTAATTAGGAACTCTGTTCTTTACAGGGTAGTCAAATTCTATACTATAGTGCTAATCTTTTGACCTTTTTGGGGTTAATTAACTTCTTCTTATGGAATCTATTCTCAACAGAGGGGATTGCACTTATGTGTCTATTTCTTTATTAATTCTGTAACCTATGATTTTTTTTATATTTTGATATTTGATACTAGATTTTGTGAAGTTTTTCTATGGTAAATAAACTTAACATAAAACTTAATTACCCGTGTTGGTCAGCTCGGCCCAATATTCCGACTCCATTAATATAGTTTCCCGTTTGTGAGTCAAGTTGTCGTCACTTATCTGTGTGTGTGTGTATGTGAGTGGTTAATAGTATATATGTTAATATATACCGAAAGGTAAACTGTCTGATAAACAAATTTCAGTCGTAAGATAGGTTGGACTAGAGTATTTTCTCAATCCAGGGACAAACTCTACCTTTTCCACCATTTCACTCGTGAAATCTATTTCTTTACCTTATCTCTCACTGAGGTACCACCCTTTTCCAGTTCTATTCAGACGGGACCAGAATCTATCTTAATCACCTATCCAAAATCTACGACAATGGGCAATGACTACAACCAAAAAAAGCCAGCTCCAATTCTCAGAAATGAGGTGCCTGAGAAAGGTGATTGAAGTAACAAGAAGAGACATGGTCCGCAACCAGACGATACAGCAAGGCCTCAAACCCTAGCCTATGCAGACCCAAGTAGAACAGACCCAAGTACGATGGTTTGGCCGCATCTGCAGAATGGGAGATCAGCTACCACGACAAGTATGGGAAAGTAAGAGCCAGGGATCCAGACCTCCAGGACTACCCAGAGTCCGCTGGGGAGGACAACATTACACACTCTGTGAAGGACCGAGGACTAGATTGGAACCTGGCCAGCCGATACGATAGTATAACGCTCTCTTTGACAAACATGTACACCCCATGGTAGAGGAGGAACGACTAAGTAAGTAAGTAATGTCCTCAATTGTGTTTAGTGGATGTGCGTGAAACAAATGTCGAAACGAGGAAAAATAACTGCCATTAGAGGAATACGTTTGCTTTCTTATTTTCTTTTAGAAAGAAAAGACATAACACAATTTCTAATGAGGTCATTAAAGTTACAAGAGATAGCAAAATATGCTGCTCGCTACGGAATCATGTACTGAACAGACCTATTCTTACGCTGAGCTGTAACGCTAAAGTGACATATACAGTTATTTTATAAAATGGCAGTTAACTCGCCTTATTTTGATGTTGATTCGTAGAAATTAATTTTATATGACTGAAGAAATAACAATTTAAAAGTGGGGAGTGACTTTTCAATCAGCCTGTACACACATAAAGGCCTACCTTGCTCATTTTGAGATACGTGTCAGCCTCATAGACGTCCCTACTCAGTCCAAAGTCCGAGATCTTCATCTTGAGGCCATCTGTGACCAAGACATTTCTAGCAGCAAGGTCACGATGGACTATCTGTGGATAAGGTTAATACAAAAATGAACAAATCGCTAGTCAAAATTTGAACTGTTAAAACTAGATGGCAAGTCAAAATTTGAACTGTTAAAACTAGATAACAATTCAAAATTTGAACTGTTAATACTAGATCGAAAGTGAAAATTTGAACTGTTAATACCAGATATCTAGTAAAAATTTGAACTGTTAATACTAGATCGAAAGTGAAAATTTGAACTGTTAATACTAGATTGAAAGTGAAAATTTGAACTGTTAATTTAATACTAGATCGAAAGTTAAAATTTGAACTGTTAATACTAGATAGCATGTCAAAATTTGAACTGTTAATACTAGATAGCTTGTCAAAATTTGAACTGTTAATACTAGAAAGCTTGTCAAAATTTGAACTGTTAATACTAGATAGCTTGTCAAAATTTGAACTGTTAATACTAGATAGCTTGTCAAAATTCGAACTGCTAATACTAGATCGAAAATTTGAACTGTTAATACTAGATCGAACGTCAAAATTTGAACTGTAAATACTAGAATAACTAGATAACAAGTCAAAATTTGAACTGTAAATACTAGAATAACAAGTCAACATTTGAACTGTAAATACTAGAATAACAAGTCAAAAAAAAAAAAAAACTGAACTGTTAACATTACAGAGCGCATGTCGTACAAGGCAAATAACATGAGGCTGTGCATGCAGACTGGCAATCTCATCAGGTTCAACAAATTGCCACAGAAATAACCGCTGCACGTGCATATTCCTGCTTGGTGCAGGTTTCCTGCAAGAGGACCTGCTGCAATGGTGGTTCCTTACTCTGTAAGGAGGACAAAGGAACATGATGATGATTTTTTTTAAAAATTAATAACCCTTCTGGGGCACAAAGTGAGGTCTATTGACTTTGTTGAGAAAAATATGTGTGATCTCGGCCCTGGCTAAGACACTTTGATCTTAGCCAAAAGGCCGATGAATACTCCAATACAGTAGAACTATGCATGGCATTAAACGGGACCTCAAGACGCAGCAATAGAGACCGCAGTCAGCGACTCATAGCTTGACTGACTGCGTCAGGACCAGCGAACCAGAGCTGGTCAAGACCGCACTCCACCTCCACGTGGTGGTCCTGGAAACAGTCTGCAGCTGTGCAGGCTGGCTGAGCGAGTGTGGATCGAAATGGGAAGGCAAACCCGGTCCTAAAAAATGCCGTGCAGAAGTCGGATGTGTCGACCGAAAGGTGCAGATATCACAGCTACGTTGTAAACAGACACAACGCAACCACCGTCCTTTTCAGGGCGAACGAAGAAGAAGAAGAAGAAACGGGACCGAAGACGCAGCAACAGTGATAAATGCAGTTAGCGACCCATAGCTTGACTGCTTGCGTCAGGGTCAGCGAACCAGAGCTGACCAAGACCCTACTCCACCCCAAGAGGTGGTCCTGGAAACAGGCTGCATCACTGCAGTCTGGCTGAGAGATTAGGGATCGAAGAGGGAAGGCTAACCCGGTTCAAAAATGCCATGCTGAAACGGGATGTGTCGGGCCGAACGGCGTAAATATCGCAGCTTTGCTGTAAACGGCGACACAACGTAACAAACGTTGCAAGCTAATTTTTAGCACGAATGCAGAAGAAGAAGAAACGTTATGTATTGGCAAAGCCGCCATTGGGGCAGAGTGACAGGGCCGATCGCCAACGGCGCTAAGGTAAGGAGTCGCCGGAGTGCATGAGGGGAAAAAAATAGTTTTTCGTAAAGAAGCTCAACTTTTCTACATCATCACCATCAATTTTCTTAGCGATCCTTACGGAGCATGGAGCCACCACTCCAGCTAGTTCAGCTGTGACACAAGTTGTCCAGGTCAAAGAACGCAATGTAAATCTGATATAAGAAACTAAAATCAAAATATTTTTAACATTCTGTTGTTGTTTTTTTTAAACTGCTGTCGTATTTCTTAAGTAAAGTAAAGAGGGTCCGATTGACAGAGTGGTTAACGTGCTGGTCATTTGCAGCAAAGGTGCCGAGTTTGAATCACGGTACCGACACGCTCCAGTCTACCCAGCTGTAAATGGGTACCAGATTCTTCTCTTTGAGTTAGGGAAGGAAAAGACAGCGAGAAAGGGAGCTGGTCACCCCACCTCGATGTTGGACCTAGTATGGTGAAGTCTCTAACACTTCACTCCCCTACGGCATAATCTGCTATGGGACTACCTTTACTTTTACCAACTCCGGAACAACGCTCAGAGCGTTGGTCAGATTTGACACCCGTGCCAAAACAACTCTCAGAGCGTTGGTCAGATTTGACACCCGTGCCAAAACAACTCTCAAAACAACTTATTATTTATTAAATCTCTGGCTAGTTTCTCATATTTAATTTGGCTGCTCATGCCATCATAGTCTGCCATAATTGAACCTGTTAACCTTTATCTACACACACCGTATTATTAAATTAGTCTATGCGTTATCCATCGATAAAACGCGTACCGTATGTCCTTATACCGTAAATTTACCATTGGCTATTCAAGCCTACACTTATATCATTTAGTGGGCTAACCACACATAATATAAAGACACTGCTTTATGCCCGTAGGCTACACATAAGACTACTGTTACTAGCCTAACGCGTCATACTACGTTATACGCGAATCTCATTATTTCTTATTCAGTAGAGGTGTTACATGGTGCGACCATCCGAAGTAAGTTCAAACCAAAATGCTTGCAGACCATGCAACAATCCTCAACACCCGTTAACATGTTTATGGAATCGGAAGTATGTTAGCATTTGCGTGTCTTCTGAACTCTGAAAGTCATTTTGCCTGACGTCTAGCCGATATCAAAGCTCCTTGTAGTTTGATGACAAATATAATCCGTGATAATGGAACAATGGAACTTATGCACAGTAAAAGAACAAAAGTCGGTAAACGAATAAAACAAAAAATAAATAAATGTAAATGGCATTACTTTTAGACTGGCCAGGTAGTCCATGCCCTTAGCTATCTGCCAAGCGAAAGAGAACAGATCTCGACAGGTCAAATTACGGGGTTCTGCAAGGGTGTCCGATGTGACCTCAGCGCCATTGTCGTGCTTCATTCTGGTTTCCCAGCTACCCTTGTTTTTAAACGTAGAACAGCGCAGAAAGTTGCGTAGAGACCCCAGTTCACAGTATTCTACAATGGCATAGAGGGGACCTGTTAGTGGAAACAAAAACATGGATATTAACTATCATTTAAATGTCAATGTTGATGGCATTACACAGCAGTCCTTGCTCTGTAACCCCCAGGATAAGAGATGCAGAAGTAGACCATGAAACACACGGAGAAGAGAATTGGAGACAGAAGTGAAAATGGTGAGGAGAACGTCGAGAGAAATAGAGATGATGGCATGTGACAGGAAGACTTGGCGTGTTTCTGTTGAAGGCCTATACTCCTTGGAGAGCTTCTTCTTCTTCTTCCGCGTTCGTCCTGAAAAGGGGGTTTGTTACGTTGTATCGCCGTTTACAGCAAAGCTGCGATATTTGCGCCTTTCGGCCCGACACATCCGGTTTCAGCATGGCATTTTTGGGACCGGGTTAGCCTTCCCTCTTCGATCCCTACTCACTCAGCCAGACTGCAGTGATGCAGCCTGTTTCCAGGACCCCCACTTGGAGGTGGAGTAGAGTCTTGGTTAGCTCTGGTTCGCTGACCCTGACGCAAGCAGTCAAGCTTTGGGTCGCTGACTGCATTTATCACTGTTGCTGCGTCTTCGGTCCCCCTTGGGGAGCTAAAGGGTACTGATTGGTTGAAATGTCACATTGTTATAAATTCATTACTCCTCATGTCCATGTGGAGCAAGGTCTTCAACAAGTCTCAAGCCAAGCCATCCTGTTCTTTGTCATCGGTTGAATGTTTTTTCCCATGCATTTTTAACTCTACTAAATCTGTCTCAAATTGCTTTCTCTGTGTGTGTGTGTTTTTTTTTTAGTTCTCCTCTATTTCTTTAACCCTGTGGATTCCAAAACAAGAATTGCACTGCAATTCTATCATCTGGTTAACTCATTGTGTTCAGTCTAGCGTTGTCGTTGTTACGTCTTGGTCCACTGGTATTTGTCTGGCTTTTATAATTTCCACGGGAGCCGCGCTAGCGTAGTGGTTACCACACTGCGCTGGCGACCGGGTGACCCAGGATCAAACCCGGGCGAGGACATTTGAAAGTTTTTCGTCGACCAGGATTTGGTCTGGATTAACTCGAGCCCTGGCGAGCACATTTGAAGGAGTGTCGTCGGCCAGGGACTGGCGGCTCCTGAGCCGACCCAGCTCTAATGGGTACCTCCGAAATCGGCGAGTGTCTGCCTGAATGGCGAGGGACACCTGTTTCTGTGCAAGAAAAAAGGGATACTCACGTAAAATCAGTCTCTGGTTAGACATACTAACCTGAGATTTCGCCTCGAGTAATAGCGGGCGTACGAAAAAAAAAAAAATAATAATAAAAGTCATTTCCACGTTCAATGGTCTTGCAACTCCGTTATAAGCATTCTCTTCTGCTCAATATTTATTAATGAAAATCCCAAAAATCGTTGTTGGAGATTTTTTTTCTTCATGTTATTCAGGTCATATTCAGGAATAAAAATATGCATATACAAAGATGCGAAAAGAAACACGAATTTAACATTTAGTCGTAGAAAACAACATAAGAAAATGCAGACATGGAAAATTACATAAGAAAATACAGAAACAGAAAGATATATAAGAAAATAAAGAAACAGAAAATTACATAAGAAAATGCAGACATGGAAAATTACATAAGAAAATACAGAAACAAAGTTACATAAGAAAATACAGAAACAGAAAATTACACAAGAAAATACAAGATGAGAATAAACACATAATATTATGCAAATAAATATATTAATTTGAAAGTATGAAATAATAAACAGCTTTAAATGAGTACCTAACTCTGCTCCATAGTTGTGAAAGGAAACGGCAGTGAGGAAGGGAACTCGTCACCCCGCCTCACAAAAAGCTGGCTTGGTATAGTCTTTAACATTTCAGACCCCTACGATAGTTTCAGCCGTGAGAATATCTTTAAGATCAGGAGGGAATATTTTGAAATAATGGAAAGGAAGAAAAACAGACTATCTGATGAACGTCTCATTGATAGATTTATTATTTTTTCCCACTTTTGTCCGAGATTGAGAGACCAAAAGATATAAATCTAAAGAAATAAGAATCAATAACCACTGTGCGTTTCCATGCTAGCTTTTTTACATAAATTCCTTCCCTTTAATCATTCATTCTATTAAAGGAAAATAAGATTGATGCAACGTCGCCAAGTGTTTTGAACGCTAAAAGAAAGCCAATAAACGATAATTGATGAGCTGAATGGCAGAGTCACATTGGCCAGGGAAATAAAAACAAATATTATTAAACGTTTTTGTTTTGCGTTTTGGATTGATTTTTAAGGAATAGGGCGAAAAATTGTATAGGGTGAAAAATATACAATCACAAATTTCTATATGATCCAACTAATTAATGTAAAATTGAGTCTCGTAAAAGTAAATACACTACTTCACGGTGTGTGTGGAGGGGGAGGAGAAGATGGTGCACCATTGTGAGACCTCGTACAACCTTGAAAAAAATCCCTCTACTCTTCAACTTTGTTATCCTCGCATCATGTCCGACCTCTTATGCATTTAATTCCATTCAACAGCTTTGAACAAGTGGGCACACATCTATTTTCATGTGACAAGTGCCAGATTATGTTACTGATATTGCAGTGATACGAGTTAAGGACGGTATCAAATATTTCGTACAATTACTGATATGATGTAATCCTCACATGGTAAGGATTTGTTTGCCTTTTTAAAATCCAAAGAGAGACCGTGTTGGGAGTGTACATTAAGTGTTGGTCAATTGTTTCTGTCCACTATTCCGTAAAAATGGCGACTGGAGTGTATGTTGACTGTCACGGGTTGTCTCCCTTTGCTCTGCAGTAGTGGTCCACAAGGGGCCAAAACTCAAGAGTAACTGATGTAGGTCTTCAAAGGTGTCTACCTTCACACAAGATTACTCTTGGCAGAGTTGTAGATAGAAGGATAATGATGCTTCTACCTCAAGGGAGTTTCATAAGATATTTCAGATGTCAAGAACAATGCTGCATGAGGCGGAGCAATGTTAACTTTAGTATCTGACCCGCCGCCTTTTATGAAGATGGTTATGCAATACTTAATGTTAACGCGTTCAAGCTCCCAGCTAATTTAATTCAGTGAAATTCCTCTTATTATTTATTTGGCTCTATATATGTAAATATAGGTATATATGTATACATATATATCTATATATTAAAGATTCTGGATCATACGCTTGCTCTCATATCTATAGTAACTGAGTCAACTATGAATTTGTAAAATAACATATCATCATCTCAGCCCGTAACCCGTCATGGGTCGTAGGGGTGCCATGGTGGAAGCATCAGCAGACATGGTCCTCCACTGCTCTCTATCCTCAGCAATGCGTACAAGTGTGGAAAAACCGTGTCCTGCCCATTCTTTGATGTTATCAGCCCAGGATTTTCTCTGCCTTCCTCTTCTCCGTTTACCTTCGACTGTCCCCTGAAGGATCGTTTTCGAAAGGGAGTCATGACGAGTTACATGCCCAAACCAGGCAAGCTTTCGATGTTTCACTATTGACAAAAGTGGTTCTTGGTGGCCTGCATAGGTGTTTATCTTCTCTCTAACATAGACATTTGTTTTGTGCTCTTTATAGCAAATGCGCAAAATTCTTCTATAACATTTATGCTCGAAAGCCTGAATCCTTCGCTCCGTATCTGCAGTGAGTGTCCAGCTCTCACACCCATACAAGAGAATAGATAATACAAGTGATTTGTATAATTTGATCTTCACAGGAAAACTGATGTTACTTTTCCAGATCACATTCAACTTTGTCATGGCAGCTGAGGCCATCTCAAGTCTTGTCTTGATTTCTTTACTTGATCTTCCATCACTACATATAGTGGACCTGAGATATTTAAAGGTGTTAACTTCTTCTAACGTTTGCCCATTTAACGTAATGTTGGTCGGAACATGTTTCTTATGGCTATTCACCAATATCTTGCTTTTTTTCTATATTAATTTCCATCCCATAAGTTCTTGTTACTTTCTCCAGTCTAGAGGTAAGGTCTTGAAGTTCTGATTCTGATCCAGCTATCAGATCAATATCATCAGCAAAACGTAGGTTGCACAGAGGTCGGCCTCCAATCGATATGGTTGATTTATAATCGTAGAGAGCCTCCTGCATAATATGTTCTAGATAAATATTAAAGAGCACTGGGGACAGGATACATCCCTGCCGAACTCCTACAGTTGTTTTGAAAAATTCTCCAATGTCGTTGCTTGCAAAAACAGCACTGCTTGCGTCCTTGTATAGTGCTTCAATGATATCTATGATGTTGGTATCAAAATTGAATTTTCTCATTACTTGCCATAAGCCTTCATGCCAGACTCGATCGAAGGCTTTTGTGAAATCGATGAAGTTATGGTATAAATCGTGTTGATGTTGGAGATGTTTTTCGATAAGTACTCTAATATTGAAGATTTGTTCTGAGGTACTTCTTTTTGGTCTAAAGCCAGCCTGTTCCTCTGACAAGATTTCTTCTGATTTCTGTTTTATTCTGTTCAAAAGTATCCTTAACATCACCTTACTTGGATGACTAATAAGGCTAATGGTTCTGTAGTTCTTGCACATTTTTAGATTTCCTTTCTTTGGAAGCGGTATTACTAATGACTGCGTCCATTCTTTTGGCCATTTTTTTGTACTCCATATCTTCTGGCAAATTGTTGTCATGATTTTTACTATATCTGGTCCTCCATATTTCAAGAGCTCTGCTGGGATATTATCCACACCCGGTGACTTCCCTCCTTTCATCGAACATATAGCCTCTTCCACTTCTTCCCGTAATATTGCTGCATTTCCGAGTTCCCTGTTTTCGCACTTAATGTTGCTTAATATGCCTAAGTCAGTGTCAAGTTTACAGTTATATAATTCTTTACAATATTCTGTCCACCTTCTCATTACAGCTGTTTTTTTCATTGAGCAGAGCCCCATTGCTATCTTCTATGACAGTTACCCTGGGCTGTTGGGGTTTTGATAGTTTTCTTAATGTGTCAAAAGCTGCCTTGCTGTTACCTTTTATTAGCCCCGTATTAATGGACTCACATTGATCAGCTACCCATTTTTCTTTGGCCTGTTTCATTTTCTTCCTAATATTTTTATTCACCATACTGTATTGCCATGCTGCTTCAGGAACCTCTTTCTTAACCTTTTTCATTTCCCGCCGTGTATCACATAACTTCAGAATGTCATCTGTAACCCATGGTTTGTTTATTTTCTTTCTTTTACCAAGTATTTCTGTTGCTGATTCAATGAGCACGTCTTTCATGTTCTCTGTGATTGAGTTGATATCATCCTCCAAAAAATTGAGAGCTGCGAATTTTCCTCCAACAGTTGCCTCAAAGATTCCCGCGATTTCTGGATCTTTCAGTTTGTCTAAATTGAATCTTAACTGAGAACATCTGTTTTGATTATAGTTCTTTTTAAGTTTAAGCTTGAGCGTCATCAATACCATGTCGTGATCACTACCAATGTCGGCGCCAGGAAAAGTCCTAGTCTTGGCTTTATTAATACTAGACTTGAATCTTTTGGATACAAGAATAAAATCAATTTGGCCATGTATCTCAGTTTTTGGGGCATGCCACGTTGTTCTTCTTGATAACTTATGAGGAAATAGTGTATTTGCAATGGTTAGTTTATAGTTGCTGGCAAATTCTAGTAGCCTTAGTCCTCGATCGTTGGTTTCACCTGTCCCAAATCTCCCCACTGTACCAGCCCAGTGACCGTATGCATCTGGCCCTATTTTAGCATTCCAATCACCTAACACGATGAGAAGATCTTTCTTTGGAATTTTCTTAATTGCTTCATCCAGATTGTCATAAAATGTATCAATTGCCTCATCCTCATAGTCAGTAGTGGGGGCATATACCTGTATAATGGAGATGTTCTTTGGATGTGCGGCAATACGAATGGTGATAAGCCTGCTATTTATTGGGGTGCAGCTGATGACAGAGTTCAATCTATCTTTATGTACGATAAAACCTACTCCATGCTGATGTTTAGACTCATCTCCACTAAACCAAATTTTGTGACCATCATCCGTTATTGATTCACCTAATCCTGTCCATCTGACTTCTGCTAGGCCCAGGATGTCCCACGAGTATCTAACAAGTTCATGTGTTAGTTCTTTGACTTTTCCACACGCATATAGCGTGCGTACATTCCAAGTTCCAACAACAAAACTTTCTCTTGGAAGTTTCAAAACAGGTGTTTTTACCCCATTCGCTGACTTATCACTCTCAAGGGGCAATGAGAGCGCGGTCGTTGTTAATCCGGGCATCGGCCGATCCGGCAAATTATTACTGAGTTGACTTTCCATCATAGCATTTCAGTGGGCAAGAGGTTTGCTTGGCGGTGCCCATCTCCTCTCCAAGTATCCTTGCAGGTACATACAAAAATGTACCTGGAGCAGTAACAATAGCCCTCAATAAATCTGTAATGTTTTGAAACACTGTCCGATCGACACATCACAAAACCGCCATCTTGGCTACTTGTATCAACACAAACAGCGAACTCACATGATAGGCAAACTTGATGTTTTCATCTTTAAAATACTTAGCAACATAATCCAGAAATAGCCAAACACACTACAAACTCATACAGCCTTAATGAGGGCTGTTACCACTGATGCAGACTCCAAAACGACGACATGAAATGCACAACACAAAAGTGCGGCCTACCACGCCGCCATCTTGACCTACATAAAAATAACATATAACAAATTTAATAATCAATTATTCGTTAACAGTTTAAAATAAATATGAAAAAAGGTTGAAATTTAGTAAAAGTTTTGTCTTCATAGACACTTGATAGGGGAATTATAAAAAAAAAGTCCGAAGCGGTCGCCTTTTAATAAGAACGTAGCTCTTCAAATGTTTGAGTACTGCAGCAGGTATTTCGTCAAGTCTTTTGTGATGAGGGCACTTTTCTACACAACTCGTCCAATGTAGGTGTTTAGTGTCGAATATCCGCTCTTGAATCACAAAATAGTGGCGAAGACCCTTACTTCAAACTGATCTCGTACCATGAACAGTAATGTAGTCTCGTTCCACGAACAGTAATGTAGTCTCGTACCACGAACTTTATAGAAACAATAAAAGAACAAATGCCTCTGCTAAGTACACTGTGGCCGGAAGATAAAACAGGCACCTTTTTTCGCTGTACACCTGTCGCAAAATTTGTTTCCAACACATTGTAAATCCACGTTCCAACACATTGCAAAGTCGCCTCGCGCAGTTTTATGGACCAATCGTCTGTCGCGCATCGCGGGGCCAGCCGAGCCTATGTTAAACATTATTATAACAAAATGGAGGTGTAGGCAAACATTAGATTTGTCGAAGATACGTCGGCAGTCGGGAAAGATAAATAGGATCAGAATGGAATTATTGTGAAAAGAATTTCACCTTTGATTCCAGGAGAGGATTTTGTATACATTTATATAAGGGACAAACGGTAGGAGTGTATCATTTACTAGATAAATGCGTATTTCTGGTGTCTTCAGTTGAAGTTGAAAGCATATAAACCCACATCTAATAATAATAGAAAACTCAAGAAGTAACAGTTTGTGAAATTACATGGATAGGAAGGTAGAGATATATCGGCTGTATAAAACAAGATAGGATGGAATAGTATGGATAGTATATAAGCCGAGGATGAGTAAGCGAAAGTTTCAAGGAACACACAGATCTTATGGATTCGATCGTTCGGGAAGGAAATTTCAGGTCGAGTTTTAGACTGTGACGTCAGTACCCCTCTGCCGTTCGCCAGAGCCTTATAAAAGAGCGGAGCGCTAAATTGAAAGGACACACTGAAAAGAAGTTTGAGACAGACTGGAGGCAGAGCCTGCCACTACATCTTTACCATCTGAATTGTGAGCAGATCTCCAGAAAGGTCAAGTCCAGTGTCTGGTACCTGAAGACTGAGGGTAAGCTGAAATTATGATAACTATCATGTATATAATTTCTTTATTGCAGGATAGTATATGATGTGTATTAATTTTGTGTAGATGCTAAGAATGGCATCAGTACAAGTATTTAAAGTTGTACCTGATGTGAAGTATCAACCATATTCAGGAATATTAGAAGATCTGTGTTTAATAGTTTGATGGTTAATACTTATAATGTAAATACTAATCCTGTATCATTGAAATGATGTTCTTACTTACTATGTCTATAACTTTGACATCTGATGACTGACTAGTCTGACATCTGTGCTAGTCAGTTACAATTAATTGAAATATTAATGCTTCTACTGTATCACTGAAATGGTGTACTTACTTATTATGATTGTATATCTTTGACATCTGATGACTGACTAGTCTGACATCTATGCTAGTCAGTTACAATTAATTGAAATATTAATGCTTCTACTGTATCACTGAAATGGTGTACTTACTTATTATGATTGTATAACTGTGACATCTGATGACTGACTGACATCTGCTAAGAACCGTGATATAGTAATAGTGATTCCAGTATTCATTAACTTTATTATCCGAGAGGACATTGTTCAACATCCTGAAGTCTAAAATACAATACTACTTATTAACATTGATGAATGACGGTTTCAAGTAAATAAATTTTCCACAAGGACAGACAATCCTACCAAAACATTAGTTAAGAAATAACATTAATTGTGTGAATATTTTGTGTATATTTTAATGCTCTTTTCCAAATAGCAGAAAAAGAAGATTAATGTAAATATTAAAAAAAAAAAAGATTATAACTGTACCTGAGGACTTATTCACTTTTTACACTTGTGTTTAAAGTAAATGTTCATTTTATTTATCCCCTAGAAATTAATTAATCATAAGATAGTCACAGAGAGGAGACACTTTAAATCCTGGTACTACTTCTTACCATCTGGGCCAGGATTTTCACAGTCTGACTATTTCTATGATATCCATATACCAGTGCTTATTTCTAAGACTGGGGTATTACTTGTAAGACCAGAACTCTTTACTGGCATACTATCCTGGTATCATATGATACACCTGGATATCCATCTGCCATCACTATACTTACATAATAACATAACTTAATAAAACCTCTTGCTACAACACCCACCAATTTTAGCCTCTCTGAATAATTATTCTCCCTGAGTATACACAGTATAACTCAGGGAATAAGATTAGAAATCACCGTTATTCTTCTAGCTACTTTAATGGGGAAAATGTGTCTGGACAGCGCAAGTGCAATGGCTTGTGCCTGAATTAACATTATCAATTTACATATTTCTCACAAAATGATACTTTACACACTGTGCACATGTGATGTAATCATCACTCACTTACTAACTGCTCCATTCGGAGTCTGGGGTTACTTCTGCTGTCGGTTTTCTGTACGACTAGCAAGAAACAATCAACAACGCTTGCTGTGGTGGTTTATGAATATACTATTTTCATATGTTGAGGTTGCCAGCCTCGTATGACTTGTGTAACCACTCAGCAAGTAAAACATGTCACATTCACTTTGTAAAATATGTGTTAACAACTTACCCCAAATAGGGTATACAATCTCCTGGCACAGTAGAATGGACACAGCAACGCTGATTCGATGCTTCGAACACTTGGTCTAAGTATTTTTAGTATTCCTCTTATGACTTGTGCTGCTGATTCCTTAAGTCTCTAGTCTGTGTATTTAAAATTGCGGGTTCTCTTTTAAGTTATAAAGACGCCCAAATACTTCGATCTGGTCCTTTTTAATTTTTGAAATCTTTGTCCGATCCTTTTCTCTGGCTCCGGGGACTTGTTACTTGACGTTGTTGAAAATGCTGTCTGATTTGTGTCTCAGACTTTGCTAGTTTATATCTCTCATTGTTAGCTCCAAGTCCCATATGGTATTTTCGACAAACTTGCCAATGAGAGCTAATGTTTATGTTCTGCTCTCAAATGGAGCCAATGGTAAGCTTGGAACTGGGTGTGGTTGAGTATTAATCTAATTCTCCTCCCGCGTGTTTAAAATTTTCCTTTAAAATTTAAACTCATGATCTATCTTTTCAAAATAAGGCTACATCTCCCAGACGAATTTCTTAGACAGACAATCTGGCTTTCTTTCCGTCGATCGTGCGAGACCACCTTGTGTCAACAATGATTTCCTGTGACCGTCTGCACTACACGACACTGGGCGATAAATTATAATATGCCAGCCGATCTAATTAGCCTTGTAATACCACGATTCACATGGTGAAACGTAAACAAGTCTGGAAGTGACTAGGTGAAAATAAAGGTGCATAAAATATGCCAAAAATAGGACGTTGAATGTGAAAAAAATGAAGAAATAAGTTGATAATGCAGGAGAGAACGAAAATGATGTAAAAGGACACAAATGATTTTGACACATTGACATTGTGAGTAAAACGAGCCTCGTTTATGATGTAACCACCGGCACCCGTTACAATTGGTACGTCGCACACACACACACACATATATGGCCCCGTGTAGTTGTCAGTGATCGAGAAAGAATGAAAGAGCAGGATTACTGCTCTTTCATGCAATTGGTGAGAGGTGACTGAACTGAGATTATGCACGGGGCTGGCAACCTCATCATGTAAAACAGATTACTACAAAAACAACTGAACTATATATATATATACACACACACACGCACACATACACTTCTGACCTTTCTGCGTGCAGACACCCAGAAGCTGAACCACGTTGGGATGGGTGACCTCTTTCAAGAGCTGGATCTCTGATACCAGGTCCTGATACTCGGCACCTGTGGCATCAGCTGGAGACCAGACAGCGAAAGAGAGAGAAATCAAAGTGTTGATAAAAACAATCGCGACAAAATCAGTGATTATGATGATGAGGTGGAGGAGTACTACGAGTCCAGTGACCGATTTATTTAGAAAAAAATGTAGTTCTCTCTTAAACCATTAACAAACAGTAAATCCTGCCCTACTCTCTGCGGAGCAATGCCTCTTGGATCTTCCCTAACAATAAAATTTTACCCACAAGCTTACGGAGGCAACGATAATTAAGCCTATTGAACAGTGGCGTAATTACTGCTTCTGTTGGACCGGGCACGTCCCGGGGCCCCCTAAAATTGTAGTTACGCCACTGTTCGTCAAACACGACTAACGGAGCAGTGGAAAAAAAAAAAATACATGACATGAAGCCACGGTGATATCTTTATTAGAAAAACTCGGATTTTGAACTCGGCTTTGCTCCGGTGTTGAACAACTTCTTCTTCTTCCGTCCTTAGCCACCGACCGTCAAAGCAGTCAGTGGCCATTACGCCTAGTGGCGTCTTAGGGCAACAGCAGATAGGTTTTCTTTGCCATTGTTTCCCATCACGCCTATTGGCGTCTTTAGGGCAACGGCAAATCAATCCATTTGCTGTTGTTTCCGTAATCGAAGTGACTGGCAAACGGGTGATCAGCAGTTGAGACAAAAATCGCGAAGGATGCAAAGTGCGAAGAAAAATTATTGCAATTTATTCGAAAGACATAGTCCCCTTTAATACGTTATTTGAGAAGATGGAAGTTAGAGAAAGCTGTGTTATTAAGTCAACACGGCTGTAGGCATGACAACAGAATAGCACATTTACAGTTAAGATTAGCCTGTAGTTAAACACTCTACTAGCAAATGTTGCAACGCAAAAGACGTAAATGGAATAAACAATACAAAAAAAAAAAAAAAAAACAGAGGAAGGGTCTAAATAATCAATGTTTACACTAATTATTATTTGTTTATTTCTTTGTTTGTATATTTGTATCTGTTTGTTTCGTAGTATGTTTTTGTCTGCTATCTCCCCGATGACGATTTTGTTCCCCAAATGTTTAAATATTTTGTGATTATTGTGATAAAGGCTTAATTTTCCGCATTGTTTGGTGACAATGTGCACTTTATATACATTTAACGAACTTCGTTCTAACGAAATAGCTTCGGTTTTACAAGCTTCTGTAATTATTAGAACTGTCTTTGATCTCATATAATCTTCATTAAAGTGTGTCCGAGGTCGTGTATTCTATTTGATCTCATGTACTGTTTTTCTCATGGCGATTTTACCGTTCCATTATAAGATTATCTCTATAAAGTATGGCTTATACGTCTTATGAAGCTAGTAATTACTCTTGTATTAAGATAAGATCAAAGAGAAAGATACAAACAAATGTATTGAAACTTGTCTGGTGATAAACGCCTTTTCCACCTGTTTGCAACATCATTTTTGCCCCATTTAATGCGTGCAGTAGGTTTCACTCCCCGACACACACAACAACAACAAGAACGTAAATGTAATTAAATGTTATCTTCTGGCAAAATTTAATGCAACCCTAAAGAAAATGATCTTTTTCACGACATCACAAGATGAAACAACTAGGCCAGCAAAGCCGTTCTCAAAGCAAAATAATCACAGATAATGTCATATAACACTAAAGGTTTTAGAATATTCTCATGGAATCCCAAAATTATAACAGCACACTAACAACGCCTTTCTCAAAGCAAAAAAAAAAAAAAAACACAACTAACCAACAACAACAGTAAAACATGAAAATATATATGATTACTGACATTTGACACATAGGAATGTGATATTTTAACGTAATAACTATTTAAAAACACCAGTTTCCAGTAACACCTTCCTTAATGCGGGGAGATGTCATAAGAGGTTTTGATAATAAAAGTATAGGCTATCCTGGACAAATAGGTGTATCAGAGGATACCAGGATAGTGCCAGATAAAGAGACTGGTCTTATAAGTAATACCCCCTTCTCTGAAAAGAGCAAGGGTGTATAGACATCAAGGTGGGGTCAAGCTATGTAAGTTCTCAGAGAAGATGATGATGATGATGATGTACTCTCAGTCCCTAACTGCTACCTCTTTAGATCCCAACTTGAGTAAAGATTATCTGTGTTGTGTTATTTGGCAAATTGTCTAGGGTAATTTATTTAATATAACAGGTATTGATTTCAAACAGAACTTTAACTTTAATAAAATTATTAAGCAAGGCTGGATGAAATTTTATGTACAATTTAATTGTCCTGAACCTCAATCTTTTAGGTCAGGAATTCTCAAAATCAAGAAAATGATATTTACACATTAAAATAAATATTTTGGAAAATCTGTTCCATTTTTGTAAAGTGGTCACTGGAATAACTACACACACAGTTCCTGTTCATAATATTGATACTTCTGCTAGTACTACACTGTAAGGTCTCTTGATTACTTTGGAAGGTCTGATACTTTCATCCTACAAAGGGTTGTAAGTTTATTTTGAATACTTTTTGGTGAATGGTTTGGATAAACTGACATTGCCTTCCTAAAGGACTTAACTTTAGAATGTTGCTGCTGCTGTTCTGTAAAACATTTGTCAGGATCACCAACTTTGTGACTCCTGACTGCGAAGATGGGGTCTGGCTCCAGTTGTATGAGGAGCTCTCATCACCCACACTCTTCCTCTCAGGTGAATGCAGCCACGAGGTAATTTCGTGATATAACCTGGAATAGAAGGACAACCCATTCCATGTAGAAGTCTGCCTCAATCCATTCAACCATAAACAATATTAAAACTTACCCTTGTCAGATATTTGTGCTAACAAGTTGCACAAGACCTTGAATTTCGTTGCCTACAATCAGTTTCATGTAATCATTCTTTCTCTGTTTGGATTCAATGTTAGTGTCCCTCGTCCATGCTTGGCTTCCATACAATAATCATGGTAAGTACAATACAGCATGTGACCTATTGATTACTTCATTCTAACCTTCCCTATATGTTTATCACATGATCTTGGAACAGTGTGTCACTCCAGAAGAAAATACCAATTTAAATCGCTACTAACACTTACTGCTGTAATTTGTTACCATATTTGCAAACACTATACACATTTTTTCATTTCGAACATGTCTGCAAAACTACACACCTTCATAAATGGGTCAGTATGGCACAACACATTAGTTTCACTTTCTACTAGCACTCTAACAAATAGGCTGTTTACTTACAGGTTAATAATTAACAAAATAAGGAAATAAATATATCTTTCTTACCCTCAGGTAAATATAGTCACACACACAAGCTGAACTGGCCTTCTAAGGGATCTAGAACTGCTTTCAGATCAGAAGGCAAAGACTTGATCTTTCTATCCTTTCAATGCTGTCAGCTCGGTGTAGATTTTTGAATCTAATGGCCCCGATAGTACCACCTTGTTACTATTTATAGAACTACATCTGCCCAATCGGAGGCAACGTCAAAAAGTTAATTTTTGAGACTTGTGACTTATGCGGTTCTAAGCGTGTTTGTATAATCTGACTAATTTTAAATATTTTATATTATAGTTATTAGCGGACCGATCTTAATTATTAAAAGTGACAATTAAACGGCCCATTGTTCTCTATCGTTCTATATGGTTTTCCTTTAGTTATTTCCTTGCATTTCAATCGGGGTAATTTTTAAGTAATTAAATTTGGCATTACCCTGATGTGAAAATATCACCAAAATCAAATTTTCTAAGTTAATATAATTTATTTATGAGGGAATATTTATGTTTATGAGTTAAGCAATATCAGCGCTATAATTTGAGACATTTCCTACTGTTTAACTATCTTTAGTTGTTAAGGAATAAAATATCTTCGTTCGGTCAAAAACACAAAATAGGCATTGTTACCAAGTTAAAAGGTTTCTTTATCCTTACCCAAAAAAAAGAAGCACTTTGATTGGTTGTTAAATTTGTACTAGGCTCTTAGATAAATTTGGTGGGCGGTACATTTTGACTTGGTTCCTAGACAAATTCAAATACACTAGATAAATTTTTGGCGGTAAATTTGGATTCAAATATTATAGCTAGTTTTTGAGCGGGGAATTTGAGCGTGGGGTAAGACAGATTCGAATTTTACGACAGGAGAAAAAAAAAGTGTTGTATGACAAAAATCATGGAATATTTTCACAAAATCAGAAGACAACAGCCGCAGCCCAACAACGCATTTCTAAAAAAAAAAAAAAAAAAAAAAAATTAAAAAAGATAACGGTCAACATTTAGATGTTAAGTCATATTTTAATTAAGGGGAGTTAAGTGTTTAAGACTCGAATGTACGGGTCGGATTTTTATACACACACTTTTTGAACACAGCATTTTTGACTAGCTTTTTGTTTGCTTTTAAAAAATAGGATAAAGAAACTGTCGAACGTACTATGAATTAGTTTTGGGGGGAAAGGCGGATGAATTCTGCTCACATCTCAAGCTGCGAGTTTGCGCTTGAATGAATTGGGTACTGAGCTGTTTTAAGCAGCGGATTTTTCGTGACAGTATTTGGCTGGCAGAGCTTGAAAATGGACGCTTTACCATTTTTGCTAGTGTGTCCCAGCATATATTCTTTTGGTGAAAGGAATATTTGATAATTGTAGAATGTACTTTATTGAGGATATTATGAGGCCACGGATTGTACAGGCCATTATTCCATATCCATATTCTGTGATGGATTGTTTTTGCAGTTAGATAGTGTGTTGAAGAGAATGTTGTTTTCTGCCAGGGAACTTGTTATTCAAAGCCACGGATCTCGTTGGCTTGTTAATGCATTGTATTCATATTGAGAACTGGAATGATATTTTTGCTGTACTATTATGAGATGAAATATGTGCTGCTATGTCCTGCAGCCTATTCACCTATTTGCTGATTCATGTTTCCTGATGGATATTTTGTGCTTAATGCCCATGATTTGCTGTGGTGGTTTATGCAACCGTTGTTATGGATTTACTTACATGTTGCTTCATGAGTATGCTGTGAATTGTCTTGCTATGATGTCTACGTGACCGTCTCGTCAATAAACTGTATAACGTTGCCAGGTCTTACAACATTTCCTGACTTCTACGTTGCTGTGGTGTGAGTGACTTATCATAGACACACTTAAAGAACCTATACACATTCGCGTATGTCATATTTCTATAGTCAGACACCTGTCGGCCATCCGTAAGCCCGACTTATGCTGATCGCCATTTATCAGCGAAAGTAATCATTTATCTTATTGATGACCCCACCAGTATCTTCCATCAAATAAACCTTTAACAGAAGTGGTCGCCAGTGATTCGGGGTATAAATAGTCCAGAAGTTTACTGTGATGTCATTTCAGCTGGATTTACAGTGTTGTCAGTACTGACTTTTATGCACAAGTTATTCAAGTCAAGAAGTCAGAATTCCAGTCCTTCTTCTCGTGCGCCAACTTAGGATTTCAGCACCCGATGTCAGGAATTTTATTCGAAAGCCGCTATCACTTTGGAGTTCCAGTACCGATCACCATTGGATTTATTCAGACTGTGTAATACTTGATTTACATCATTGTTGTTCTGCGGAGGCTGGGATTTTTTTCCTTTTGAAGATAAGTGGTTTGTTTGTTTGTAAAATGTATCACTGCTCGGTGTAACATTGAGCCATCCTCAGAGCATAATCTATTTATTCTTTCACGTGTTCTATATTATATGTTTCATGTTTATGTGGGCGGTTGGAGCGGTGACTTATGAAGGGAATATCCCATTTCACACAGGGCCTTCATGAGCGTTCCATAAGGTCGAGATTGTGAGTCTCAATCGAGCGGTAATTCCGGTTCAAGGCTAAAAACCTTGCCGAGGTTCAGACCGTTACTTGTCCCTCACGACAGTAATTGTTTAGGTGTGGCGAAACGTCTCAGTGTTGTTGTCATTATATTTTTCTCTGTACCTTAGTTTTTTTTTTGATTAATTTGTTTGTGAGTGTCTTCCTCCCCTTACTATCTTTGATTTCTATATAATTTTTCGTTTATACACTATATTGTCGCTTGTATTGTCTTACTTTTCGCAGTGTCATTGCAATCTTTGCAATATTGTTTCTTTGGTTTTCCTTTCTGGTTTAGTTGATTCTGCGAACGTGGTCATTTGTGCTTTATATCTTGTCTTTGTCATTTTTGTTTCTACTATCTATTTTGTCATGCACTGTCAATATTATAATGCATTATATATATATATATATATATATATATATATATATATATATATATATATATATATATATATATATATATATATATATATATATATATATATATAGGTAATTAATAACATTATTTATAGTTGAAAAGGTAATTGTACAAGGTCTTAAGCAAGGACTTGTCACCCACGACGTTGGGATAGAGTGAGTGTCTCCTGGATATTTACATTACTTACATATCTTGTAAAATACAGCAGAATGTCTAGTTTGGATTATTTCATTACACAAGGGAAATCCCTTGGTATGACTACTGAGCAAGTAAAAGAATTCGCACTTGTCGAATATGCCAAGGCGCAGAAGTCAGAAGAAGAAAAACAGAAAATGGAGGCTGAAGATAGAAGATTGCAAATGCAGGCAGAAGAGAGAAAACTTCAGTTGGAAATGGAAAAACAGAAATTAGAGGCTGAAAAACAGAAATTAGAGGCTGAGGATAGAAAAATTCAACAGCAAATGGAAATTAAAAAACTGAAATTAGAGGCTGAAAAACAGAAATTAGAGGCTGAAGATAGAAAAATTCAAATGCAAATGCAAATGGAAAAAAAAGCTTGAGATGCAAGCTGAAGAAAACCAAAGACTACACGAGGAAAGGATCTTATCTATGGAATTGGAGAAAATAAAGGTAGTGAATATTGGTAATACACAAAATGAGACAAACAATCAAACAACGTCTAATAAGGCAAATACTAATTCTTGTAAAATCAGATTGCCTGTTTTGAACCCTGCCTATGACGATATTTCATTCTATCTGAATAGATTTGAACTTTCATGCGAATCTCATAAGATAGACAAGTCGGAATATTGTGCACGACTTATGGAAATACTCAAGGGTGAAGCTATGAACACTATAAGTGTGTTGGAAGGCCCTGACAAGAATAACTATGATGTTGTCAGAGCGGTCTTTTAAAAAAATACCAACTGGATGAAGACGGTTATCGCCTACGCTTTAAGTCTTTATTGCCAGAGACAGGGAAAGATTTTTCAGACTTTATAGCAAATATTCGCCTTACTTTTTCACTTTGGGTGGAACTTTCAAAAACTGAACATACATACGAAGCCCTCATGGACTTATTGCTTCGTGACAAAGTCATGTCGTCTGTAAACGCTTCTTTTCTTTCTTTTTTACATGAGCGAAAACCTACAAACTTGAAAGACATGGAACAATACTGTCGCCAATACGTCACTGCACACCCAAATGTGACTGTTAGCCACTCTGAGGTCAGAGAAGGTTTACCCGTGGCTTCAGCAATACCATATGGTCCTAATTTGCGCCGTAGATCTCTAAGTGCGGATCGCAATTTTGGTAGGAGAGATAATCGTGATTTTGGACAGTACCAAGGGGGTCCATCACGTAGTAATTCTCCTTCTTTAAGGAACTGGAGACAATTTAATGGTCCTCAACATTCTGTTGCAACAATTATGGAAGAGGTAACTACAATAGAGATTATCAACCCTACAATAATTTTTCTCGAAGACAACAAAATCCATCGAATAGATATTTTGATCAAAGGGGAAATAGTAATCGCGACAATGCTAACTGGGGTTCAAATCAGAACAATAGTTTCAATAGAGGAAATAGCAATGGTTCCAATAGAGATAATAGTCGCGATAGATCGCGATATGACAGTAGATCTCCAAATAATAGATCGCATCGCCATGCTAACTCTGCTCAACAAGAGCTCCAGTTTATTAATGATCAAGGTAACAATGATAATAGTGTCTCTAATGCTACTGCTTGCTCTGCTTTCGATTTCGAGAGAGCATCTCAGTGCCCGGAGTGCACAACTTTGTTCCAACCTACAGCTAGAACTACCTTGAGTTGCGGTAATCCTCTTCCGACTACTCTTCCTGCCTTGTCTGCACACGACGGAAGAGGGTCTCTTACCCTACATAAAGAATTTGTAAATAATAATCCAGTCTCAGTTCTCTTTGATTCTGGATGCACGACTGTTGGGATTAGACAATCTCTAGTCCATCCATCTTGCGCAACGGGTAAAATGGTGAAAAGTGTGACATTTGGTGGGACAGATGAGACTTTTCCGACTGCCATAGTCCACATTGCCACACCGTATTTCACTGGTTATATACACGCATGTATGCTCAGAGCGCCGATAGCTGACCTTACTGTCGGACAGATTCATGGTATAAAGATATGTACGCCGGTACAAATTGCTGCTTGGGAACGGCAACATAATCTTACTGCCGCCACTATGCCAAAATCTTATCACCAAGTACATTCTGCTAATTTAGTGCAATCTTGCAGTGTTGATGATACGATTGTTCATCATGCTAATTTTGGTGCTTCTTTTAGCCCAGTTCGACATACCGCAGTACGTCGCAACCCTAACGTTGATTCTTCTTTAACTACTATTATAGAAAAAGATCCTTCAGTTTTGTCTGATACACACACTAATTTTATAGCTACGACTGAATCTACATCCAGTCACGTTGATTGCAACTTCTTTGCTGCAATGACTAGCGTTTTCTTTGCCACATGTACGGACTTAGTTGTTAGTATATATATGTACCTTATGAGTTTCTTTAGCTTTCTTGCTGGACCGGTTAGCTCGGTATCTTCGTCTTTTACGACTTTTTGTCGCACTCACTGCGCTCCTTTTAAACTTCGACGTATGTCCAAGTTTTCTACTGTATGCTTTTACATCTTTATTATATCTTTCTTACTTTTTTCTTTGCCCAGTACACAGGCTATGACTTCAGTTCAGCCTTTAAGATGTACGCCTTTGTCTACTGCATTTCCTTTATCTTGCGCAAAATCTCAGATTGTCAGCCATCATGACACTCTTAGTCATCACTACCATCTTCCAGATTTGCTTATAGATTTCGATATCACTTATATATCTGCGACTCTATTATACATTATCGCACACTGGTGGAACACTTTTATGACCCTGTTTAATTCAGGATTTTGGTTTAGTATGAGCTTCTTTCTCTGTTACCTTTTCGCGAGTAACGGAGGAAGGTTTGATTAACATTGTACAGGGGTCGGAAGTTTACACGGCCACATTTGATAGGTTAAAATTGAAATTAACTGTTGTATTTCATAAAATCCTACCTTTACCAAACAGAGATTTTCATTTGTGTTTTTTCACAGCGACGGCTTTGCGATGAGAGTCAGAGCTGCTATATTGATTGAGAAGGATGTGGTATTGATCGCTAGATTTGCTGTTCCAGTGAAACCAGTCGGCAGTTTGACGCCACACTAGATGTTTTTGGTATCTTCATATTCATAAATTCGTTCAAGACCTCTGAAGATAGTAGATCTGCTCTTTTCACTTATGATGGCATAGCTAGTCTATACTTGGTATACTTCATATTTCTTTGAATTTGTTGATCTTCGTATCCTTATCTCATTATCTTTCTATACTTCATTTTCTTTTACTTTACACTTACTTCTATCCCTCTTTTGTTCTTTTTTGGTAACATGACTTAACATAGGGTAATCCTTATGTGTAGATATTATGATTGCATCGACCTCAATTTTTTTTTGTTCGATGTAATTTTTTCAAAAAAAAAAAAAAATACCATATCATTTTTTCCCCCGGGGGTCGGTGTAGTCTGTTAAGTCATATTTTAATTAAGGGGAGTTAAGTGTTTAAGACTCGTATGTACGGGTCGGATTTTTATACACACACTTTTTGAACACAGCTCTTTTGACTAGCTGTTAGTTTGCTTTTTAAAAATAGGATAAAGAAACTGTCGAACGTACTATGAATTAGTTTTGGGAGGAAAGGCGGATGAATTCTGCTCACATCTCAAGCTGCGAGTTTGCGCTTGAATGAATGGGTACTGAGCTGTTTTAAGCAGCGATTTTTCGTGACAGTATTTGGCTGGCAGAGCTTGAAAATGGACGCTTTACCATTTGTGATAGTGTGTCCCAGCATATATTCTTTTGGTGAAAAGAATATTTGATAATTGTAGAATGTACTTTATTGAGGATATTATGAGGCCACGGATTGTACAGGCCATTATTCCATATCCATATTCTGTGATGGATTGTTTTTGCAGTTAGATAGTGTGTTGAAGAGAATGTTGTTTTCTGCCAGGGAACTTGTTATTCAAAGCCACGGATCTCGTTGGCTTGTTAATGCATTGTATTCATATTGAGAACTGGAATGATATTTTTGCTGTACTATTATGAGATGAAATATGTGCTGCTATGTCCTGCAGCCTATTCACCTATTTGCTGATTCATGTTTCCTGATGGATATTTTGTGCTTAATGCCCATGATTTGCTGTGGTGGTTTATGCAACCGTTGTTATGGATTTACTTACATGTTGCTTCATGAGTATGCTGTGAATTGTCTTGCTATGATGTCTACGTGACCGTCTCGTCAATAAACTGTATAACGTTGCCAGGTCTTACAACATTTCCTGACTTCTACGTTGCTGTGGTGTGAGTGACTTATCATAGACACACTTAAAGAACCTATACACATTTGCGTATGTCATATTTCTATAACCACACACCTGTCGACCATCCGTAAGCCCGACTTATGCTGATTGCCATTTATCAGCGAAAGTGATAATAACATTTATCTTATTGATGACCCCACCAGTATCTTCCATCAAATAAACCTGTAACATTAGATAATTATCTTCAAACACAAAAAAAGTTTAATATATAGTTTCGCAGCGTCAGGAAGAAAAAGGCAGACCAATAAAGTTTTTCTTTGTGCAAAAAGAAAACAAAAGTAAGAAAAGTGGTAACTGGTAGTAGTCGCATTAAAGCTACGAAGTGATTGTATGTTTGGAATATAAATGTTTCCAGGAACATTCCCAGATCCTCTAAGAATCTTCTATCTCTCTTTCCTGATGATCTCATTTTAAAGGTAGTTTCTGTTAAGCGTTGTTATTAAAATATAATGAACAGACTTTATAATTGTCAGAAATCAAAGTAACAAAATATTTATTGATAAATGCTCAGCATCTGTTCTTCTTGCTTTTTAAGCAATATGCTGCTACGGTTTTGTGATTTCACGAATACTGATTCGGGATAACAGGACCACGTGGTAAACTGCGGCATGTTTTACTGCCTCATCATGGTCATCATCATACAGATCTCCATAGGCCTTCAACCAACTGGCCACGCCTTCCTTTCTCGAGTTGAAAGTTCAAGGTCTTTCCGTGGCTTCTTCATGCCTTCCATGCCTATCTGCAGTTCTCTTGTCCTTATTCCTTATACACACACTCACACACACATATATACACACACACACACACATACATATATATATATATATATATATATATATATATATATATATATATATATATATATATATATATATATATATATATATATATATATATATATATATATACACAACCACGGACACACACAAACACACACACAAAAACACACACACACACACATATATATATATATATATATATATATATATATATATATATATATATATATATATATATATATATATATATATATATATAACCACACACACATACATATATATATATATATATATACCCACACACACATATATATATATATATATATATATATATATATATATATATATATATATATATATATATATATATATATATATATATATATATATATATATATATACGTTCAAAGCGGCCAAGTATAGTGATCTGGCCGCGGATCTGAGATACGATGGGTTCACTGCAAGGGTCATGGCTGTTGAAATGGGCGCAAGAGGGCTTGTGGCTGCAGCAGTGTATGATTTATTGACACTGTTGGGGCTGAGGGGACAGTCGAGAACAAGGGCACTGAAGAGGCTTAGTGAAACTGCCGAAAAGGCATCAGGCTGGCTGTAGAAGAACCGCAATGGGCAATGGAAATCGTGACAATAAACGCTGCGGTACAGAAAACACCAAAATTTTTCTAAGTCCACAATACGCTGAGTTTTTTGGTGTACTAGTGAAAGGGTTGTGACTGAGGGGCAACAGGCGGCGTATATTATAAGGGGTGTCAGGCACGGAATTTCCATGGCTAGCGCGCAGTGGCTAGACTCGTCGGCTTCGCGCAGGTGTGTGTCCTTAGTTGTGATGTGCGACGGAACGAACGGAATAATTTGTCTTCTCTTTGTTACTTTCACGATTGCCTCCATGGCTGGCGAAGTTGTGGATTTTAAAGTTGCTACCATATGTGAAATGGGTTCATTTTCGATACAAGACAACAGGAGGCTGAGACGCTTGGGAGTCATGACCCAAGTGGGCCCGCCCCCCTTAGAGTGTAAAGGAGTATATCGGGCCAAAACACTTGTCGGACGGGGGGACTCCTTCTGATAATCAGATTGCGTCCTGTTGTATCGCTCTGTAAAGAGTTTCCTATCATCATATATATAAATATATATTTATATATACACACACATATATATACAACCACACACACACACTCACACATATATATATATATATATATATATATATATATATATATATATATATATATATATATATATATATATATATATATATATATATATATATATATATATATATATATATATATATATATATACACACAACCACACACACACATATATATATCTTTATATACACACATATATATATACAACCACACACACACACATATATATATATATATAACCACACACACACACACACATTATATATATATATATATATATATATATATATATATATATATATATATATATATATATATATATATATATATATATATATATATATATATATATCTTCTTCTTCTTCTTCTTTGATCCATAACCACCAACCGTCAAAGCAGTCAGCGGCTATCACGCCTGGTGGCATCTTGTAGGGCAGCTACAAATTGATTCCACTTTGCTCGGTCGGCGGCCATCCTTCGTACAGTGCCCCAACTGTGGTTCATTCTTTGCATCTCAGCTTCCACAGTTCTCCGCCAAGTTGTTTTTGGTCGGCCTCTCTTTCGCTTTCCCTCGGGGGTCCATAGCATGGCTGTTCTTGTGATGGTATCAGGGTCCCTTCTGAGGACATGGCCAACCCAACTCCAGCGTCTGCCAGCTATGATGGTGTGCATGTCCTCCTGTTTACTCCGAATAAGTAGTTCTTGGTTGCTGATGGTGTTTGGCCAAAAGATTCGGAGAGTTTTCCTTAGGCAGATTGTGTGGAAGGAGGACAGTTTCGACATTTCCTTCTCTGTTACTCTCCAACATTCCGCACCATAGAGAAGCACAGAAAGTACACAGCTCTCATACAGTCTTAATTTGATGTTTGTGCTGTTCTGGGAAGACTTCCAAATGTTGTTGAGAACAGCAAAGGCTGTTCTCGCTTTATTCATTCTGTTGTTAATGTCCTTGCTTGTTCCGCCGTCAGGTGTTACTATGCTTCCTAGGTAAGTAAATGTGTCTGTCTGTTCTAACTTCTGGTTCCTTACTGTTATTGGCTCAGGATTGCCCACATTTAGTGTCATGACCTCTGTCTTCTTCAAATTGATGTTCAGGCCAACCTGCTGGCCGTACTTATTCAGTCTATCGGTTTTGTCTTGAATGTGTTGATGTGAATGCGCAAGTAGTGCAATGTCATCTGCATATTCCAAATCTTCCAGCGTAGAAAACGTTGTCCATCTAATTCCTCTTGGACTGCCCTCTGTTGTCTGGTGCATCACCCAATCTATGACTGTCAAAAATAATGTTGTTGATAAGGGGCATCCCTGTCGTACTCCTGTTTTCACTTCGAAAGTTACATTACTCGATCCAACATTGCACGTAAAGTTAGAATAGAGGCTTTTTATAATGGAAACAATGCGGCTGGGAATTCCATAAGCCCTCAGAATTTTCCATAGGCTATCCCTGTGTATGCTGTCGAAAGCCTTTTCAAAATCAACAAAGTTAATGTACAGCTGTCTCTGTCATTCTGAGCACTGCTCTGTAATGTTCCTGAGGGCAAATATATGATCTGCACATCTTCTGTTCTTTCTGAAGCCCGCTTGTTCTTTCCTCAGTTTATGGTCAACTGCTTTTGAAATTCTCTGGATGATTATCCTGCCTAGTATTTTGCTGGGAACTGAGAGGAGGGTAATTCCTCTCCAGTTGTTGCAGTCTGCAAGGTCGCCCTTCTTGGGCAATTTGACAATTATTCCTTTACTCCACTCTGTTGGTGTTGTCTCAGTTTCCCAGACTTGTGCAAATAGTGGTTCTAATAGTTCTGCTGCTAGTTCAGGGTCTGTCTTGAATAGCTCAGCATTTAGATTGTCGTGACCAGGCGCTTTTCCATTTTTTAGCCCTTTGATAGCTGTGATAATTTCTTCTTTTCGTGGAATGTCTGTATTTACGTCTAAGTCGCTTTCAGCCTCAGGAACATTCAGCTGAGTCTCTGGTGGTTCCTTATTCAGTGTTTCTCTGAAGTGCTCTGCCCATCTTGTTTCCTGCCCCTGTTCTGTGGTGATGAGATTTCCTTGCTTGTCTCTTACTAACGTATATATATATATATATATATATATATATATATATATATATATATATATATATATATATATATATATATATATATATATATATATATATATATATATATATATATATATACAACCACACATATATATATATATATTTATATATACACACAAATATATATGTGTAATGGCTACGGCGTTGTACTGGCGATCAGGTGTTCATGGTTCAAACCCGGGCGTCGGTGTTTGAAGGAATGTTTACGACCGGTAATTTGACTGAATAGCCTGAACGGCTCCTGTGATAAACCCTCTGTGGATGGGAAGGAGCGAAGCTCCTGACCGGGTTGGAATGAAAGTCCACAGGCTCCCCAGCCTCGCAATGACATGTCATTGGGCCGAAGGGCTGAAAGCCCAAGTGCCGCTGGTTAAGAAAAAAAAAAAAAAAATATATATATATATATATATATATATATATATCTATAGATATATATATATATATATATATATATATATATATATATATATATATATATATATATATATATATATATATATATATATTTATAAACACACACACAAATATATATATTTATTTACACACACATATATAAACAACCACACACACACACATATATATATATTTATATACACTCACATATATATATACAACCACAAACACACACACATATATATATACCTGTCACAAAAAGTAGGGGATATTGAATTTAGAAGTTATCCAAAGACAATATATTTCAAATTAGTTCATTTATTCCTTCGTACAAGTAAACTTGAGCACCATAACAACACATTTGCGGTATAAGAAGTGTTATGGCTTTACTCACATGATTTTAGTCGCACTGGCAACCAAGGTGGGGTAGGTACTTCATTTTCACAAAAATATTCCAATATGTCTAAAACGTGTAGGGTCCCCGTTTGCCGCTAAACATGCATTGCAATGACGTCCCATACTGCAAATAAGCCTTCTGATGTTGTCTTGAGGAATTCTCTGCCACTCCTGCTGAAGGGTCTGGGCTAACTGCTGAAGAGTCTGTGGAGCGGCTGGACGTTGTTGGACGCGGCTATTCAGGAGATCCCACAAATGCTCAATAGGAGACAGGTCGGGGGACATCGGCGGCCACGGTAAAGTTCGGATATGCTGTATCTGAAGGTGATCTTGGACGACGCGAGCACGGTGAGGACGTGCATTGTCATCCTGGAAGATGAAATCTGGTCCGTGCCGTTGAGCAAATGGCACAACGATAGGCTCGATGATGTTGTCACGGTAGTAGAGCCCTGTGATATTGACCTGGCATATGTGAAGGTCAGTCCTGTCATTCATACAGATGCCTGCCCACACCATTACACTGCCACCTCCATAACGGTTGTGTGCAACAGTTGCAGGAGGCTGGTAACGCTCACCTCGCCGTCACCACACACGTATTCGACGATCATGAAAATCCAAAACGAAACGGAACTCATCAGAAAACATCATTGATGCCCACTGTTGATTGGTCCACCGATTAGGACGTTGGCACCAATCCATTCTTGCTCGCCTGTGTTGTGGTGACATGGGCAAAGCTACAAACGGTCTGCGTGAGGCCAGTTGCACTTGGTGCAAACGGTTTCGTACTGTCTGAGTTGAGACCCGGATCCCAGTGGTCTGTTGAAGGTGTTGCTGAAGTTGAGTAGCATTTAGAGTCCAAGTTCTGAGGGCCTGAGTAACAAGAAGTTGGTCTTGGCGGCGTGTAGTGACTCTTGGGCGGCCAGTCCGAGGCAGATCAGCCACTGTGCGGAAATTTTGATACCTGTTCCACAGTCTGCTGACAACTGACTGTGAAACATTGAGGTTCCGAGCAACATTCACTTGCCGACTTCCGGTTTGCAACATGCCTATGCCTAACCATCTCTGCTGTTCTGTCAAACATTCCGTGACGAAGAAAAGAAATTTTATCTGTTGCAGAGTCTTTTTATACCTGTCCATGGTGAGTAGTGTTCATCAAACCCGAGATACACGCATTTAAAAAAAAAAAAGAATAATGTGTGAACTTTACGGATGGGCCCCACCTCTGTTCTTAGGATTACACACACAGATAATTGTGGTGCTATAATTCTATTTTTTTTTCATTTAAAAATAAGCAGCAATTGCTTTTTTGGCTCTGAGCTACTCCATAATCACCCTGAGTCATTACAAATAACACCATCATCATCATACTTTCCACTACCAACTACAGCTCTATTCTGCACTTACGTTTTAGCATCTTGACCGCCACCACAGTGTTTCCTTCCTGCCCTCTCAACATGAACGCTTGAGCTCTGACCACCTGACCAAACTCGCCCTCTCCAATCACGTGCTCTATGGTTAGGTACTGTCTTGGGAATTCCCACTTATCATCAACCTGCTAAAAGAGAAAAAAAAATCATAAAAATGGTCCGCGGAAAGAATATTAATTATAATTAATTATCGCTTGTCACTCAAGAGAAATAACTAATTAAACAGCTGTTTTACACGCTATATTTCTCCAGATTTTCCCAATGATATTTTTCTCCCCTGTTGAATTCATTGCATGTTGTCTCGTAAACATCATTAATGTCAATCATGCCAGCGATGAGGACGAAAACGTATGTTTCTTTCTCCTTGTCGCCAGGGCCCAATTATCCATTAGGCTAAATACGCTGAAGCTTAGGGGCCCGGAGCTCTTGGGGGGGGGGGGGTTTGCATAAATTAAAAAAAAAAATTAAAATATTTTTTCCATTGGTAGTGGTGAACTAAACAAGCGACTGACCAGCTCGCGTCTGTTTACAAAAATGATCTTGGTGACAGGTTTTGGTGATGAACGTGTTCAATTTAAAGCATATTTTGGGGAAGTAGATGGGGTTAAAAAAAAAAAAAAAAATTAAAATAACCAGTAAGTCTTCAATTGCCCTTCGCATGTTTAGAACCCATGTGCACAATGGCATTCAAGAAGTCTTTCCAAATGTATTCATTTGTCCTCGCATCTATTTATCATTTTTGATAACTTACTACTCTGGAGAATCGGTCATTCTCTGCACTCAAACGGGTTAAACGGGTCTACAGTCCAACATGAAGGATGATAAACTAAACAATTTAGCATTTATGCGCGTAGAATCTTCTATTCTTAGAAAAACTAATTTTTTGCCGGTTATTGAAGAAATTATTGAAAGAAAAACAAGACATTTTTTTTCTCCAATAAAATATGTTTATTGTGTTTACCTTATTAATAAACGTTAATTAAAAAAAACCTAACTAATAAAAGAGGTAAGCAATGCTAACAAACTAACGTATCAGTTTACTAATAATACTAGTATATGATATCAACATGCTAAGGGGTTTGAAAAAAAAAATTACAATTGTTGCATATTAGGTGAAAATAGAGGCGGGGGTGGGGCCAAAAAGCCCTGAGGCCCTTATTGGCTTAATCCGGCCCTGCATGGAGCCAGCACTGTAGCTGTTTCTAGGTAGGCTGCACCAACTCTTTGTGTTCCCTACGAAACATGGAGCGAGCAGTGCAGCATGTCCCCCTGAAAGCCTTTCGCACCCTGCATCGGGTAGTTAAGATGGAAACATGGACACCATAATGGTTACTTTTGCAATTTCCTCAAACTGGCAGCATGGATAAAACCAGGAGTGAAGTAGAATGTCCTCAATCAAGGTGGAATGGTTTTGATTCCCAGCGCAGGCTGGAAAGAGACAACAGGAGGCTGGCACTCGGAAGTCATGTCAATAGTGGGCCAGTCGCATTACAGTGTAAAGGAGATAAACGGGCCGAAACATTTGTCCGACGGGAGTACCACTTCTGATTATCAGATTGCATCCTGTTGTAACTGTCACGAGAGGGTTGATTATTATTGAAATTATAAGATATCCTGGACACAAAGATGTGTCCGGTGATACCAGGATAGTGCCAGATAAGAGTCTGGTCTTATAAGTAATACCCCTTTCTCTGAAAAGAGTAAGGGTGTATAGACATCAAAGGTAGGATCAAGCTGTATAAGTTCCTAGAGAAGATGGTAATATATTACTCTAAGTTCCTACTTGCTCCTCTCCAGATCCTTCTCTGTTAATATTATTATTATTAATATTATTAGCTCTGCTAGGGGTATTAATTAAATTATCTACCAACAAGAACTGTAACTTAACTTAAATAATTTAAGTAAGTCTGCAGATAAATATTTACAATTTATTTTTACAAATATTATTTTCTACTTGAAATTTTGTCATGAAATATCATAATTCAATTACATAAACAAATAACACAACTGAAAACAAATGTTCTTAGTTATTAATAGTCTTTTTGAACTGTATAACTGTTCTCCTCTTTCTCTTGAAATCACTTTGTTGAAGACAGTCTTTATTTACTATTGCTTCAAACTTTTCACAGTTTCTTAAGTGTGTCTAATTCTGACTAGGACGGTTGCCTAGATAAAATTGCATTGTTTGTTCATCATTAACTTATTTTGTGGTTATGCTGGAAGAACTGAACAGCAGCCGTGTGTGGCTACTCATCTTTTATTATGTGCTTTGATTCTGTTCCACCTCTGTTCTGGCAGGAATTTGTGTCTCCTCCAGGCCAAGGACTGGGTAACCGGCCCTATAGCACCAAGGGCACTCGCACCACTAGTTCCTATATTAGAGTCAAGCTCCTTTCGGTGGACGTTAGTAACAGGATACAACCTGAAATATTTTCAATTTCACCACTATATTGTCTATCTCTATCCCCTTTCTACAGAAGTAGGAGGTAAGAGATAGTTTCAGACGACAGAGTGCAGGTAGACGCACAGGTCATATCAAGACAGCATTAACACACATCAGTTCACTGTGAACATATCTTTCTCCAATTCCTTGGATATAGCTAACTGTCCATGATTCGCCAATATACATTTATTAGGTCTTGTGTAAAATACTAAGTGATATCTTAATCAATACAGTAAAACAATTCCTTTCATCCTTCCTTATGTTCCTGGTGTGTGGTCCATTCCATCAAGAAATAATTCTTTAAAAACTTTTCTAAAACTATGAACTCACTCTGGCTTCCATTCGCCATTTATTTAAATATACACAGGCTTGTGAGTCCACCAGAAACACACCGTAGTTTTCTAACACATTTTACACACTTCCTAACGCACAATTTGATCAATTATTTAAACAGAATATATATATATATATATATATATATATATATATATATATATATATATATATATATATATATATATATATATATATATATATATATATATATATATATATATATATATATATATATATATATATATATATATATATATATGTATATATATATATATGTATATATATATATATATATATATATATATATATATATATATATATATATATATATATATATATATATATATATATATATATATATATATATTCGAGCTGTTAATGGTTAGAGTGATCTGCTCTCAGGTACAAAAGGCAAAGGCACTCTTCATTAACACTTTTATTATTTTTCCGCTCGCTGTGATTTTCAAATCTGACTGGCCTCGATTAGCAGAAGGCAAGGTCTATTTATAAGTCACATCCGGCGACCGAGAGAGCAGAGGCTAAAGGGGTGTTTGCGTATCTCAAAATGTATGCCCAATTTGTCCTGATGTACAAATATTGAAAACTAAGATTTCAATTATCTTCTTTATTTCTGGAGCGATTTTCCTCAACCAAGGCTTAAAATATGCCCTGAATTAACCTCATCCATCCAACTAATTGGCTTTATATTACAAGCTTTAGTTTTATTGTATGCGTAACCTAAACAGCAAAATCTTTGACTTGCCTGATGTCACGATACATTCCACTCGAGCTTTCTGCCGTAATAATATACTTTCCGTGGAGGTCTTTGCACACACTTATAAATGAACATTCCTAGTTGTGTATTCTTGACCTCTGCCATGCTGTACTTCGCTCATATTGCTGTAGTTTATCTCCTACTGAAACCATGTTACACACATTTGAGATCGCCATTGTTAGGCTAGTACGTTATTTGTAAACACTGCATAAAGGTGCGTTTTCATTGGTTCTCTCTGCCTTCTTCTATTTCTAACGTATGGCGTTTCGTTTGGGTAAAGAATGACGGGTTGTGAATCCGACTTCACGACAGTAACGACGTGTATAGAATTTTCTATATTTTCTTCAACTATTTATTTTATTCCTAGCGTCCCTTCAACAGGACGAGCCAGATTTGACTGAGGACAACATTAGACAATCTCTGAATTATCGATGACTAGAATGGAACCAGGTCAGGAAGAAGACAGCCGATAGGATAGTATGGCTCTCTCTCTCTCTCTGTTTCTCTTCAAGACCTCTACACCTCCCGGTAGAAAAAGAACGACTAAGTAAGTAAGTTCCAACTTTTTCCAGCATACTCTGTTTTGTGTTAAAGGTAAAGGTAGTCCATACTAGATACTGCCGTAGGGGAGTGAAGTGTTAGAGACTTCACCAGACTAGGTCCAGCATCGAGAGGTGGGGTGACCAATTCCCTGGTGGTTTTGTGTTAAGCTTCTTAATTCTTCAGATTGAGATCCGGGCCACTCAACACTAAATGGCGACAGAAAAATAATGTGTTCATAAAGTATAGCAAAATGTAGACACTGCCCAAACCCGTTGGAGGCAGCAGAACACCATCTACTACAGTGCCCGGCACTCTAGGGAATTAGACAACTACTCCTACCACACAACCCATCCATAGACAATTCACTTTATGGCAACCCAGAACAGCTTATACGAACTGCGCAGTACCACGTAATGGCATCAAGGTCACCAAGAGCTGACGCTCAATGACAGTGGATCAGTCAAGTAAAGTTGAGCTTCTTAATTTTGTTCCAGGATAAATTCGCAGTTTACTGATCTTACCGATGTACGTCTTTGTTACCCTATCTCATTCTGCCTTGTGAATTTCACTAAAAATCCTGCTT
Source organism: Oreohelix idahoensis (assembly GCA_024509875.1). Taxonomy (NCBI): domain Eukaryota; kingdom Metazoa; phylum Mollusca; class Gastropoda; order Stylommatophora; family Oreohelicidae; genus Oreohelix; species Oreohelix idahoensis. The sequence goes on from JAMPIV010005329.1 coordinate 373,759, forward strand.
TGTTAATTTTCATTACTCGTTTTAAGTACAGCATGTCCTGCTTCACATGCTTTGGTTCTGTCCACTTAACAAGTTGGTTGGTTACGTTGGATATGTTATTACTGCTCTTTGTATCAATCAATACCCTTTAGCTCCCCAAGGAGCATAGGCCTTCAACAAACACATGCCAAGTCTTCCTGTCACGTGCCATCAGCTCAAGTTCTTTTCACGTCTTCCTATCATTTTCACTTTTGTCTCATGTTCTCTTCTCCAGGTGTTTTCTTGGTCTACCTCTGCCTCTCTTTCCCTGGTGATTCTAGAACAAGGACTGCCTTGTAATGCTATCAACAGGTTTCCTCAATGTGTGTCCTATCCATCGCCAGCGTCTTTTTTCTCATCTCATGTTCTACTGGCACTTGTCTGGTTCTTGTCATCAGTTCCACATTGGTGACCTTGTCATACCATTTCAATCTTTATATTCTACACAAACAAGTTGTATAAGGTCATTTAAAAGTAAGTATGTATCTCAGGCACGCACTGAGATACTTTCACAATGTGTCTATTGATGGGGTGTTGTTTTTTTCATGTTCCTACTCGTTTCTTGTCACATTTTCACAATCGTTACAACCGGTGTTCGCTGAACACTGAGGAGGTACGGACAGCGTTGGCGTAGCTGGCAGTCCTCTCCAGGACCAGTCCTTTTCAGGGCTTCATCATGCTAGCAGATAGATAATGTTAGTCCTTTTCAGGACAGTATCTATCAACGCTGCTCTGGCTAGAAGTCTTTTTCAGGACTAAGTATCTATCAATGCTGGTCTGGCTAGCAGTACTTTTCAGGACCAGTCCTATTCAGGGCTACTTCATGCTAGCTGATAAGTGCTAGCGGTTCTTTGCAGGGCTTAGAGTTTATCGCCACAGCGCTTCAGTTAATACAGTTCACTTATTTTTGAATGGCAATCTCTATACTGTCGTCAGTCCCATAACTATTTATTACCCTCAAGCCCCCTACGAAGCATAGGCTTAAAAATTCATCATAAACCGTCTTGTCCTGTGAAGTCCGTTCAAGATCTCACCTTGTCCTCTTTATTTCATTAACTCTTTAAGGGCGTGGTGGTTGTCCCATATTTGAAGCAGGGTAGTTTCTGCCACTTTAGTTTCATTTATTTTTACAATTGAAGTGTCGGTTCTTTCCACAGTTTCGTGGCAGAGTGGTTAGAGCGCTGGCCTCTCGGGGCAAAGGTACCGGGTTCCAATCACGGTGACGTCACGCTCCAGTCTACCCAGCTATAAATGGGCACCTGACTCTGCTCATGAGTTAAGAAAGACAACGACAGATATGGGACAACACGGGGAGTCCCTTAGCAGATACTGCCGTAGGAAAGGAAAGTGTTAGAGACTTCACTATACTAGGTCCAGCTTCAAGGGGTAGAGTGACAAGTTCTTTCCTCGCTGCAATCCAAATATGCTGGCCCCCAAAACCTGGCCTCCAGTGTTTTAAAAAATATTATCTGTCTTCAGTTCCCTATCTGTGAGTTGTTTTTTTGTGTTTGTGTGTGTACCTCTCTGTTTCTCTCAACCTGGTGGTTCAAGGAAAAAGGAATGTGTTGATACATATGCAGCCAAACAAAAATGTGGTTTAATGTAGCGTAAAGTCCAGAAATGTGATAATAATAAAATGGACGTGCTATGCTACCCCTGTGAGAATCATTCATTTTCCTATACGGCCCTTACGGAGCACGGGGCCACCACTAAGCATTCACATGCTCCTGCACTTGTGGTTTCTATGACTATTTGTTTACATAATGAGGCTGCCAACCCCATACACAACCTCACACTAGTCGCCTTTTACGACATGCCTGAGGGAGCAGTAGTACTATTCTTTCTTTGGTACTTCAGAGGCCCCCGAGAACTACCCGGGGCCCTTGAGAGAATGCTGCATCATTTTGTGATACGTCATACATTTATCAAGTCTCTTCTTCTTGTTTGGTCCTTGACGTTAGCTGACATCGCAATCAGTGACCATCACGCTTGGTGGCGTCTTGTAGGGCAACAACAAACTGTCTGTGTTCGGACGGCAGCCATCTTTCATGTGGTGCCCCATCTCATGTTTGTACTTTACATCTCTGTCTCCAACTCCGCCTAGGCCGGTCCCAAGGCCGGCTGAAAAGGAGGAGGGCGGCCTGCATGGAGGCCGTAAGGAGGCAGCCCCTCCACAATGCAAAGGCACAACAGGCCAATCACCTGTTTGCTTTAAAACATGATTACGCGAACTACAAGAGAGAAAACCGGACTGATTCTAAAGGCGACGAACTGGAACGGACTACGGACTACGACTTATGGAACGTGGAACACAAGAAGTATAAATGGGAAAGAAGAGGAGCTGGTGGAAGAGATGAGGAAAGCAAAATTAGAAATCCTGGCTATAACGGAAACAAAGAAAAAGGGACAAGGAGTCACGGATCTCGATGGCAACACGCTGCTCTACAGTGGTGTACCCACATCTAAAAGAGCTAAAGGGGGGCGTGGGTTGCATTGTGGCCAAAAACCAGAAAGATAGTATCAAGGGATGGAACTTTGTCTCGGAGCGCATTATGGTTGTAAAACTAAAAGAAGGAGAAACCATAGTCAACCTGGTCATAGTGTATGGGCCGAATGAGGATGAGAGAGCAGAGGTCAAGGAGGAATTCTTCGAGCTGCTTCAAAGGACAGTGGATGACTGCCTAGATGAAATTATCATGCTCGGAGATTTCAATGTCAGAGTTGGAAATGACCATGCTAGATGGGATGGAGTTATAGGAAGATATGGAGAAGATACTCTCAATGACAATGGAAAGCGACTCCTTAGATTCTGCAGTGAGCAGAATATGATCATTACAAACACAAAGTTCCCCCATAAGCGCATACATGCATACACTAGATGTGAACCAACAAAGAATGAGAAGTCAGTGATCGACTATGCCATTGTTAGGAGGAGCTCATTCAAATATGTCCGGGATGCAAGAGTCTGGAGGGGGCCAGAGATTGGAAGTGATCACTACCTGCTTACAATTAAAAGAACAACTGAAAGAGTTGCTCAGCCTAGGAACTGCCCAACATCACGCAAGAAACCAAGTAAACAAACGGAAGAAATGAGCATTAAGACCTACAAGCTGAGAGAGCCAGAAATTAAGACCAGATATCAGGGGCTTATTGCTACAGCGGTGGAAAACACAGAAGAACAACCTGATGACTTGGAAACCCTCTGGCTTAAATTCAAGGACATCATAAAGACAGCTGCTGCAGAAGCATGTGGTGAAGTCCGACTTGGAAACAAGAGAAAGCGGACACCTTGGTGGACAGAGGAAGTCAAAGAGAAAATAAGAGAGAAGACAAATGGCATGGAAACAATACATAGGAGCTAAAAACACAGCAGGACAAATAGAGAAATATAGAGAATATGTGATACTTAGAACAGAAGCAAAGAACAAGGTGCTAGCAGTAAAACAGAAGTCCTGGGAAGAATTTGGAGAAAAGCTAGAAAAAGATGCGCAAGAAAACCAGAAATTGTTCTATAAGACCCTAAAGAACATGAGGAAGAAAAAACAATGCCCTCTCAAATTTATAAAGGACAAGCAAGGCAAATTGCTTACTGCCCCGAAGGAAGTAATGGAAAGAATATTTCTCAGAACTCCTTGATGGTGAGCAAGGTCAAGCATCAGAAATGATAACCACTAGAACAGAAGAGGAAACCAATGGTGATGAATATGACATAAAGATGGAAGAACTGAAGGCAGCACTGGAGAAAATCAAGATGGGCAAAGCAGCAGGGCATGATGGTATAACACCAGAAATGGTTAAATACATGGGTGCATCAGGTGACCTATTACTCTTAAGGGTCCTACAGGCAGCGTGGTGAAACAAGACCATACCAAAGGATTGGGAGATTGCCATCATAACACCAATTTTCAAAAAAGGTGACAATCGACAATGTGGAAACCACAGAGGCATATCCCTTCTCAGTGTCCCTGGTAACATCTACTCCAGAATCCTAGAGCAGAGACTCCGACGCCTAGCTGAGCCACAATTGGATGAGATCCAGTGCGGATTCCGAGCAAACCGAAGTACTCAAGACCTAATCTTCACACTCAGACAGCTGAGTGAAAAGGCTTTTGAGTATAAGAGTGAGATCCATCTTTGTATCATAGATCTGGAAAAGGCGTTTGACAGGGTCCCCTAGAGCAAACTTTGGGACTGTTTGGCAAGGAAGAATATTCCAGCACCTCTGATTCATGCTATACAGAGTTTCTACAATTCTTGCAGAAATTATGTGAGGACAGCAAACCATAAGTCAGAAGAGTTCAGGACCCCCACTAGTGTAAGACAAGGTGATATCCTGTCACCTTATCTTTTCATACTCCTCATGGGCGATGTTATCAAGGCATGTAAGGAGAGAACAAAAAAGTATTCAGTGGGGTACTGGAAGATGAGACAGGTATGTATTTCAGAGCTGGCATTTGCTGATGATGTTGCCCTGATTGCTAAATCAGAGGCACATCTCCAATCCAACCTGCAAGTCTGGAAGGAAGAGCTGGAGAAGAGAGGGATGGTCATAAGCAGCTCAAAAGCAAAATCCATGGTGATATCACGAGAAGAAAGAAGACGTCAGATTAAGCTGAGAGAACAGGTCCTGGAGCAGGTCGACCACTTTAAATACCTCGGAGCTATTATAGACCGAAAGGGAGGCATCAAAGAAGAGTTGGCCACTCGAAAAGCAGCAGCTGTGAGACTTTTTCAGGCCATAAATCGAGGATTCCTCAGCAAGAGAGAGGTTGGTAAGAAAACGAAGATGGCTGTATACCGCTCCACCTATGTCCCAGTCCTGACATATGGATGCGAGTCATGGGCAATGACTACAACCCACAAAAGCCAGATCCAAACCTCAGAAATGAGGTATCTGAGGAAGGTGTGAAGTAAGAAGAAGAGACATGGTCCGCAACCAGACAATACGTCAAGGCCTAAAATCCCACCCCCTGCAGACCCAAGTAGAACAGTCCCAACTAAGATGGTTTGGCCATGTCTGCAGAATGGGAGAAGATCGGCTACCACGACAAGCATGGGAAACAAAGAGCCAGGGATCCAGACCCACAGGACGACCCAGAGTCCGCTGGGAGGACAACATTAGACAATCTTTGAAGGACCGAGGACTAGAATGGAACCAGGCCAGGAGGAAGACAGCCGATAGGATAGTCTGGCGCTCTCTCTTCCAAACCTCTACACCTCACGGTAGAAGGGGAACGACTAAGTAAGTAAGTAAGTATCTCTGTCTCCATAGTTCTCTGCCAGGTGGCTTTTTGACCGGCCTTGCTTTGGCAGTTCTGGTGATGGTGTCATGGTCTCTTTTGAGGATGTGGGCATCCCAATTCCAGCGTCTACCCGCTATGATTGTGCGCATGTCCTCTTGGTCTGCTCCAAGTTAGCAGTTTTTAGTTGGTGATGGTGCTCGGCCAGAAGAATTTTCCATAGGGCAGGTTCTGTGGAATGATGACAATTCTGACTTTTTTTTTCTGTTACTCTCCAGCGTTCTGCACAGTACAGAAATTACTGTGAACTCGTATATTTTTAATTTAGAATTTGTACTGTACTGGTGTCGTAGATTTTATTGAGATAGGTTGAAGATGTTTAAGGTCCCGTCTGAGCAGAGGTGATAATGGTAAACTATGTGAGAATAAGGGGTAAGAAATAGCTTTATTTTTCACAAGGGTGAGAGTGTAAGAGAAAGGACAGTCTCTGGATTGAGTAATTGCTCTAATCCAGCCTATCTCAAGACAATATTTAACTAGACTTACTTTCTCTCCTGGTACATATATATACGAGTTACACTCCACTTACATATACACAATTCTGTGACATTATACGTACAGACGTGAACCAAGCTATGGATAACATATAATGGGCAGGGGTTTGACCAACACGATAACTTAAGGTTTATTATGTTTTTTATCTTAAAGAAATCACATACAACAATATTATCTATCAGAAGATATAGTTTACAGACATAAAAATGCAAGAAAATTTATTAACCCAATAGGCCCTCCTCTATTGTAAAGGAATCCCAAAGTAGATCCCGACAGAGGTAATTAGCCCAAAAGATTACAGTTAATAATAATATATATAGGGATAGACGATAAAGTAACAAAACCAAGTCTCTAGTTAATCTATCCTGAAACAAAGAAGACAAGAAATGATATAACAGTATTTGCGAACCCGAAAAGACTGAAGTGAGTATAATGATTATACAAAATATGAAATATTCATTTCTCTTTCTTACAGTATGTCAGTCTGTGGCCACAAGCAATCAGCAATCACACTTACCTACTACTCTTGAACATATCTGTGTATCTTTGACATATTTCAGGGTGGTGCTATCCAAGGGACCCCAGTTCCTCCAAGAATGATTAATTTTTCCTAAATGGGAACGTCCGTTTAAATAGCGCTAATTTTATGTGTCAAAAGTTCACGTCAGGTAGTGCAGGTAAATATATATTTGCGATCAAAATGTTCACCATTGGCAGAGCACAGAAGTCCGATATTTAAGGAAAATGTCTGGTGGGTACACTGTTAGAAAACCCCTAAGGATAAGCAAAGGATCTCCTATCTGTTTTTATCTCTCACTCTGGGGTTGGGTGCCGGTTATGGACCCAAGTATTCCTTATTCTGGATAAATCCACTTGAGAAAAGAAAAAAAAACTACGATAGTCATTATTCTGGAAACAATGTTTATATATATATATATATATATATATATATATATATATATATATATATATATATATATATATATATATATATATATATATATATATATATATATATATATAGATATATATATATGGCCACCACAGGCGGATCAGATTTGCTGTGAACAATCTGGGTAATTTCTTGTCCAGTTCTGATGTTTTATTCTTTAAATGTTTATATGTGGGGACACTCTCTCTGTAAGAAGACAAGAGAACCGCACAGGTCCAAATTTAAGACCCAATAATATTTTAAGAATGTTTCTGGAGCTATTCAGACCGCAAGATCGCAGGGTTGATCGCCTAGATGTAGAAAAACAAACATTTTAACAATGATATAATTATTATATTCTACACTCGCTAGCGTATATTAGTTAATTTAAAGCGTCTCTTACTGGGGGAATAGCAAGAAATTAAATTTACTTATTACTAAGTTATTTAATATGCTTATTTAATAAACACACTTTAACACGTTAAGACACTCAAAATTCTAATATATATTATGATTACCGCCACGCAAGGAAAATGACCCTCTCCACGAAATCTTAAGAAATTATCTCTATATAAAAAAACTCCAAGATTCGCGCTAGCAGATATCAGCAATGCCTGGGGCAGACAGATAATGAGTTTTCTAAAACTACGCATATATACTGAATCGGCCCATGTCCCCATGACTTGCAAAAAACGCACCTGCGAATTCTTCGTCCATTCTATTATCAGGTGTTAAACAGGTTTCAGATCTCGGCTCTTGACATTGTAACCTGATCGCCGGTGGCCTGCCTCCTGACAAGAGATACCGAAATAGTTTTATTTATAGCCCGCGAGAGAAGACAAGTAGCCCGATAACTTATGGCTACCAACCAGCAAGCGTGGGAATGACTCGAGTTGTTTAGTTGTAATTAAAGAGAGGTTTAGTTGTAATTAAAGAGAGGCTCGATTTTCATACGATTACAACTGGGAAGATTTCCAGATGTTGTTTAGATTGGCGAGAGCTATTCTGGCTTTAGTCATTCATTCATTCGGCTACTGATATTTCTTTGAGGTGACAGTAAACAAATATGAATTCTGAAAAATAAACATTGGGAAAAAAAATTAACAACGAGAACCTACCACGTCATGACAAATGCCAGTTTTGCCTGGCCAATGACTGGATGCCGGAGATGAAGTTTGTCTGCTGACATGACCTCGTAGGTCACGGGAATCGTCCACGATGTAGTCGGAAGGGACGGCGTTCATGGACACCAAGCTGCTGACATGTTTAAGGGATGCTGCTTGTCGTCGTCGACGTCGCCTCCAAGCCATCCACCCCAGCACAACTGACACAGCAACAACTACTACGGCCGCGAGTGTACCAATGATGGCGGCTTTACAGGATGTAGAACACACCTCATCTTCGTCATTTGCAGTCCCTCTTCCTTTTGGATCAACTAAAATAAAAAAATAAAAAAAGGACAATCACATTTTATCATCACCATTATTTCGTACTCACGCGCGTTACATAGCAGGGAGCCACCATCGCAGCTGGTCCTTTTGCAAGAAACTTCACCAACGAACGTTTGTACTCTTTTAACTGTAGTTTCTGTAGCAATCAGTTGTACATGAACAGCTTGCTAGCCTCATGCACGACTTCATATATATATCGCCTCTCACGAAAGGACGTAGGTAGCAATATTTAGTCTTTCTTTGTCCCATTGGAGACCCCTTCTCCCCCCTTTTCAGGAACTACACAGGGTAATGTAAATTTTATGATAAAGATAAAATCCGTATTCAGATTTCACTGTCAGGCGCTTTACAAAGATAGTGATACATACCCACCAACATTAAATGGAACGAGAACAGCACTCAGTTCAGATCAAATCAAGTGCCTTTTCCGCACTGAATACTGGCTGTAGACGATCCCCAATGTTTTATACCTCCGGCCGTGATAATGTAGTCCAACGGTTGTTTCCTGTCCAAGAGATGAGGAGAAGACGCTGGAGATGATAATCACAAAGTTGTTCTGATTTTTAAATCCACAGGGTAAGAGAAGCAGAGGTAGACCCGACAAACATAATGGAGAAGAAAAGTGGAGACAGAAATGAAAATGATGAGAAAAATGGAAAGATATATGGTGATGTCACGTGTCAGGAGGACTTGGCGTGTGCTTGGTGAAGCTCTATGATTCGTGGAGATCTGAGGGAAACAGACGAATATGATTCTTAAGGGTATTGTCTCTTTATAAAACGAAATTTTTGTGATTTGCGTTTGTTTTGTTAATTCTCTTTTCGTGTCTAATTGTTCCAAACGTTGTTTAAAAAAAAAAAGATTAAATATCCATTTCATGGGAAATATGAAACGTGAGATATACAATGCTTTGGGAAATAAGTTCTACAGTATCCGAAGAAAGTTTGTCACGGTGCTTTAAAGATGACAAACAGGTTAATCGCAGGGGATTTACAAGGCTGCTCATCACAGGGAATAGTTAATTTTATGTAGCCTTTGTTTCTTTCAATATAAGCATACTATTGTTTTTAAGATAATGCAGTGACACAATGCTTGTGTGTGGTGACCATAATTCACATATAATAAAACTAAACAAAGAACATTTAAAAAGTGGATAAGAAACCCGAAAAGACCTAATAAAAACGTAGAGACTAGGGTCATGACTAGAGGAGCGCCATTCAGGGAATAAATTGGATGGGAAAACAAAGAATAAGACTATAATTGTTGGGAGTAGCTTTTCCAGCGTTTCCTCGATGACTTCTTCGTCTGGTTGGTCGTTCGTTTTAATATCTTTTGTGTTTGATGTTATTTCTTCAATGGTCATTCTTTCTGCTTCTATTCTCTTCAGTACCTCTTCGTTTCCTTCTTTCAGTTCTATCAGCTTCTTGATATCTTCTTCTACCTGCTGTTGAATTCTTTTCATGTCTTGGTGTATTATTTTCATGTCGTTCATGAATTGTTGTTGTTTCGCGCTTTCCGAGCTATCAGGGATTTCTTCACATCTGGCCGTTGATGTTCTGTCTTTGTGTGGGTGCCGGTTTTCTCTCTCCTTTCGCAGTTGCTGTTTTAGATCTTTCACCTCAGTCGTGAGCTGTCTGACCTGTTCTGTTAGGCTGTCTTGGCGCGTATTACCTTGAGTACTTGAAATCAGTGTGTTTTTTGCCTCTTGGTACGATATCCCCTTTCCAACGGCAACTGTAATTATTTGCCTCGTTTGTTGGTATTCGGGACACCCTCTGTATCGTGCTCCGTGCTTTCCGAGGCAGTTGGAACATTTTCTATTGTTATTTGGTGCTTTGTAGTCGCGGTCTTGTTTTGCCTTTGGGCAGTCTTTGTATTCGTGGCTGCCCGCACAGTATCTGCAGACCGTCTCTTTTCTGCACGTGTTTTTTGTGTGAGAAAATCCCTGGCACTTTGAACACTGCATCACTGGTGGGATGTAGGCATGTGTTCTTCGAGGTCTATTCTGGATAGTGATGTTTTCCGGGACTGTTTTCCCTTGTAGAGTCACTATTATCAGTCTGGTGTCCTCTTTGTTCCAGGACTTAAGTCTTTCTGCGTGTGTGAATCTGTACCGAGGGTTTTCGGCCTGGATGTAGCTGAGAGCCTCTGTGTCTGACAGGCTTGTGTCTATCCCTTTGATGACTACTCTCTTGGTTTCAGTGTAGATTTCTGCTTGGATTTTGATCCGGTGTGGTAGCTGATATTCTTTAGGCCCGGATGTCAGAGCAGTCATCAGCGATTTAGTCTTTTCTGTATCATTCAGGGCAAGTGTCACTCCCTGTTGGTGCCTTCTGATACTTATTATGCCTCTTTTGCCTACTACTTTCTCCAGGACACTGATTACTTTGTCGTCCGGGAGTGCCCTGAGTGTGGCTTCTCCTTCGGACAACTGCGTAATTTTTATTTTGCGCTCTTGATCCTGTTCTTTGTGATTGCTTTTTCGTAGTTCGCCTGAGCGGCATCTCCTTTCTGTCTGCTCATGATTTTGCTTCTCTTGATCACCACGGGGGACTTGGCTATTCTCTGTTGAATTCCGGCGTATCTCGATGTCTGACACTGGAGCCACCTCAAATAGTGCTTCTTTCAATGTTGGAGTGAGACTAAGGAACTCGTCTCTGTCTTCACGCATTCTGTATAGTTCGTCCATAGCGGTCTCTGCGATATCTTCTGGGTCTAATTCGCCTAGTTCAGATGATGTTGTCCCGTCATCAGCAGCTGGCTGTGAGGTGACGTCTTGTTGTTCTGCACTTTTGTCTACCTCTTGAGCCGGTCCGTGTTGAAGAGTTGTCTCTTCCACCTCCTTTATAATGTTTGCAGGTGACCTCTCGGCATCGTGCGGTGGTGTCATTGGTGTTTGGTGCAGCTTCTCTGTGGTAGACCGGGTTTCTGCAGAAGAGTCGGGTACGTGTGGTGGAGGCAACATGGATCTAAGCTCCTGTTTTCCTTTCTCTTTCCTTTCCAGCGTCTGTTCTATCCCCTGTATCAGTCTCTTCACCCTCTCACGCTCAATAGAAAAAGCGCTATCTAAGATACAAGAGCAAAGAAAGACACAAGAAACTGAAACAAGGAGGGCAAAAGCACACAAAACCACACAAGACAGATAGTGAGGCAGGACATAAAAAACACTATAAGCGGCAAGGCACCACAACCGGACAAACAAAGAGGAATCCAGACAGCCAGATAGTGGTCCTTTTCAGGACCAGTCCTTTTCAGGACTAGGAAAGTGACACCAGCGAAGATATCAACACACTATATACCCCAATATAACCGTTTGTAACCCTTCATTGGGTTTTGGTTGAACAGGGTATCACAGCAAAATAACAGACGGAACTAACTAACTAACTAACTAACTAGAATAAGACTGGATTATATCCCAATAATCTCGCATCACTGGAATATGACCTCAAAATGGAATAGATGGCCCACGAGAAAATGGATCTAATGGTAACAGATGTACTAATAAAAGCAACATGGCAACAAACTAATCAGCATTACGAAACTAAATCTGAATCCAGTGATCAACGTTTCATGTCACAACTGCAGACATGATCAGCCAATCCTCATACATAAAATACTGATGTTTTCACTACATGTTAGCATTTGAAATCCTCAGTGTATTCTGCCAAGTTAACACGTCTAGAATATCCCAGGCAGTAAATCGGAGATGATATAAGTCTAGACATGTTGGGCGCTAATCAATGTTTGCTTATTCTCCGCTTACAACAATTTTTAAACTTTGGTGAAAAGCATTTTGAAGAACTGGTGTAACCGTCTTCGCAAATAATTGTTACTTTCTACACAATATGTAGTTTCAAGGTTAACTAATATTTTGCCCCTCAGGGAGGAGCCTGTCTTCATACCAGGCGCGTGTTCAGGTAGTGGAATGGCTAAATGCCCTCTAGATATAATGGTTAGCTGTGAATACTGAATAACGATCCATGTACCAAAACAGGTGGTTGCTTTTGAGGGCGAGGTGTAACAGTTGTGGGTAACAGCTGCCTGGATAAAACACCTGTATCGTTTTATGTTATGACAGCCGGCAAAAAGGGAGGGGGTGGGGGGGGGGTGGAGGGAGCGCCTTTACCTCTCCCCTCCCAACTGTGTTGCAGGTTAAGACTTTTAAGTCACAGGCTATCTGAGACGCCTAAACTCAAATCGACGGAAGTCAAGGAGAAACCACTGTCGTATTGTCCTTAGTACAGCCATGAATCGTAGCAAGAAAATATAACGACGTAATAAATGTTCCTGTAGAACCACGTCATCCGGTACTAAGTATTATGCGTTACATGTGATAACCAACCGTCATCAAGGTACTGTAACCTTTAAGTCGCAAGCTATCTAAGACTCCCATACACAAACCCATGGAACTTAAAGAAAAAACACTGACGAGACTCCAATACACAAACCCACGGAACTTCAAAAAAATTACTGTTGTTCTGTCCCCTGTACAGTCATGAAACATAGCAACTTCCAAAGAAAAAAATGTAAAAAGGTTCCTGAAGAACCACGTCATCCGGCAGGGAGCATTATGTGCTGCATGTGATAACCGACCGTCATCAAGCTACTGTAACCATAACTAGCCTTAAATATTCATTGACCACAACAATCAAACGCTATCAGTTTGTCGCCTCTCATCTGTCCTCTGACAAATGAAGCTGTACAACTGATGGACGCAAGAAATATGAAGAAGCAGAACTAAGAAGACTGTGACGGAATACTCAGCTGACCTGAATTATTGGATGACAGGGTATTCCCCTTCGTATAACATCAGAACCCCTGAACATTTTTGTCATTTTATCGCCAACCGGGAACTCTTCTCCACCTGGGCTCATTAGTATGTAACCTTCAACGTGGGCTCATTAAGTATGCACGAGCGCAGAGTAGAATCTTCACCACGTTTGCTCATTAAATATGTAGACGATTTCATGCGTGCATCCTGGAATCTCGCTTCGTCGTAGGGCAGGTTAAACCACGCCCACGGCTATTTCTAAGAGCGATTATATGGAAGCATTTAGCTTCAACCTTCGTTAGTACCTGCCTTATGGGTGTCGCCAGAGCCTAGCGGGGAAGCGGCTTAACCTCAAAGACACCGAGGATTTATTTGAACAGAAGATGAAGTCTCCTGCTGCTGAGATGACACGGCAGTGCGAACCAGAGTGGACGAAGCAAGCTTCTCGCAGACTTCGCACCTCTGTGTCAACCGGCAGACTTGCCCGAAAGACTGAGAAACGGGAGAAACCCGAGCGACCAGGGAATGGAGTAACAGGCCATGTCGGGCGGCGTAGAATCTCATTTTGTCCTCAAGATGAAGAAAAGTGTGAAATTCTCACACGACCCCTTTAAGTTACATTCCAGTTAGTATAAATAAAGACTCTGAAAAACTGCATTTTATCATTCGTTTTGCCAGATTTTAAGAAGCACTACCTATAGCAGAATACTGCTAGATTCCATCTGGATCTTTCGGATATATATTATAGTGAATTCTTTTCTGTGCTGACGGTAATATATACATTAGTTTCGAGTGATCAGTGGTCTAGTTATTTCATTTTATTTCACTGGATTGTGGTGTAAATTTAAACTTATTAAATAAACCCATTTTCAAAGTTCTAGTGCAAACTAAATGTTACATCTATAAGTTAATTTCCAAATATAATAGACGCGTAAATTAATTTTTCAGCCGTTAAGGGAATTATAACTGTAAATTTATCGCGCGTCAGATTATAATATGATTTGTATTGCATTTCATGTTTTTTTCTATCTTTCATCCAGAATGATCATTCAACCTTGCATCCCAGCAATTAAATTATATACAGAGTCCTGCCGACTCAATTCGATAACTCCAGTGACGTATGAACTTTTTTAAAGCTAAACTTGTGGCGACCTGTTGCGGGTCTCGCTCCTCTGAATTTAACTGAGAATAAAGCCACCCAAGAAACACTTTTAAAATACTAATTCATATAGTCCTTAAAGTAAACTGGAGAAGAACATTTGCCAGTAGCCACTTTTATTTACTGCTTTTTTAGTGGAAGAGAACACAGATTTATCTGAACACTGTCTGCCTAGTATTTTTCATCGGATTTTACGCCCCCCCCCACCCCCCCCCCCCCCGAAGAACTTACCTCAGGTTTCTTTAGTATGTGACATTACGCCACAAGAGTTTCACCACTAGCGGTGCGAATCTAAGAGACCACACCATTCCCCACACCTAGCCAAGTGCCTGTGCCATTCATTAGGAACTTTACCTAGAACCAACAGTAACACTTACGCTTCATCGTCTAGCGATTTTCGAGACCATTTGCTACCAGCCAACCTCGATAAATCTGGGGCTTGACACAGAAGTAACAAAACATTTTCCATTGGTCTAGTGTTTATCTGCTGTTGTAAAATTTCTATGAAGTGCCAGAATCCACGATTCGGTAAGTGTGTGAGCGTGACTGTGTGCGGACCTTCACAAGCGTGTTTTTTTTTTTTTTTGAACGAAAGGAGATTTAATCTTTCTACCATTTTAATTAGTTCAACCTAGTATTAATTTTGTACTGTATTCATTGTATGGGATTTCTTCAAGTGGGATTTATTAACTGTGTTTTCCCCTCCCGTAAATCTGTTGAATACAGAGAAAACATTTGAGAACCATAGGATTTTTTTTCTACCCCACACTAATTACTGTAGACCCTCGTCTCAGAGTAATAAATTTACCGTTGGGTTAAATTGCCTATCTCTGATCACCACACACACCCCCCCCCCCGTCTTTGGGACCGGGCCTTTTTCTTTGTTAAAAACAAGCGAGAAGGGTGTATTGAATACTTCTCCTCCAAAACCCTCCCGACCTTGTCATTTGTAGTTTTGTAACCTTTGATTTCTGCATGTAAATTGGAAATTGTTTGTGACTTGATTTTATGCTAAATAAAAGTAATAAAACTTTTAGCATTTGTGTTGGCAGGCCCAAACCCAAACTTACACATATTCGTTATCGTAGTCTGTATTCACGTACGTTGTGTGTTTGAATCACCAAATTGGTGTGTGCACCTGAGTGTCTGGAAACTGGCAAACAATTGTTTGTTCAGAAGAGTGGTAGGAGTAGTGTTGAGAGACAAATATTGTCGTAAAAGAGACTGTCCTTACTCTTCCCAGCACTTGTGCATCAACGATCCTTCTTTCCTAAATCCTTATTCTCACAGAGTCTTCACTATCATTCTACACTCTAACGGGACCACTATCCACCAGAATTCTCTCAGGAAAATTTACGACAAAGACTATAACAAACTAAATAAAGTTCTTAAAATAGGCTGCCCCACTAAATTGCTGGAAATGATGAAGTCATTCCATGTGGACATGAAGGGGGCAGTCCAGTATACTGGAAACACATCACAGACTTTGACATACGCAGCGAGTTGTTAAACCTTACTGGCCTTCAAAGCATGTATACACTGCTTAGATTCTACAACGCAGACTACGCTGACTTGACCATGTGCGCATGAAGGAAGATGGTCACATCCCTAAAGATATCTTCTACGGACTACTGGCAGATGGCAAAAGTACAATTAAGTGACGGCAGCTGAGGTTCAAAGGATGTGTGCAAGAAAAACATGAAGGCACTGAACATAAATTCAGCAACCTGGGAGGATGAGGCTGCTTATCGCATGCGGCAACGATGCTCTCTATGGTGCTACCTCGGATTAGGTGAAAAGCTGCTCTCACAACAAGCAGAAGAGAAATGAACACGTCTGTTGCCGTCATTTTGGACGGTGGAAAAAACGCCAACCTAATGTATGTTTGGTTTAATGCGATCAAAGAGAGATAAATGTTTATTATCTTTCTGTGACAGGTTTGTCTGGTGATTATCTTCTCCTGTCTTATGTTGTCCTGTCTCAGGCAATGTCTTATAGTTGACATGTCTTAAGTCTATTTATAAGATCATATACGGAGTATCTTTATCACCCGTTTGGGCGGAAGAGCGAAGCTCACAAGGGGTTATTATACTGTACCCCAGTATTGCTTCATATTCGTAAGACTAGGTCTAAGTTGACCTGTTACACACATAAGCCTAGGAATCATCTTTATGGATCCGCAATGCAGGCGGAATATGGTTTGGCAGAAAATATATTTAATCTCAGAAGCTTGTGTAAACTGAGAGTGACCTGATTATCGAGGCCCACGACCTGCGGCCTGATTTCGTTGTCATCATATTGGTCCGTGTTTACGGCCAATATTCTTCACCAGAATGAAGTATCTGGCATGTGAGGCCAGTCTGAAGTCTTTTGCTAATTGTAGGACAATGGCATTGACTTTGTTTAAATAACTGATATCGCCCGTACTACGCAATATATTTGCTAGGGCTTACCTGACGGGGCTCAGTCAGGGATTAGAGCTATTGCATGAACAGTAAACATTGGTCAAGACATGGTTACATGTCTGTGATCTGTGATGCCTGAAGCTGACCTTTGTAACTACACATATTATGTCCACGATCTTATACTATTGACTGTTTCGTCCATCATCATCGTATTACCGTCATGAATAAATATTGTAAACGTCGGCAGCATTCCCTACTTTACTGACTTCTACTTGTGGTTGAGTGAGGTAATGTGAAGACGTCCAAGAGCCTATACGGCCTTCGTGTTATCAGCACTGTTATTTACTCACCTACACAATCAACCACATTGTTATACAAGTACTACACGTCTGAATCAACAGGAATACAGACATTATGTATGTGTCTACTATACCCTGGCGGCACCTCACGCTAGTGACCTAATTCCTCGCTACTACTTGGTACTGTCCAGGACAACACGACACGCTCCACGTACTAACATTCATAACACATCAAAACAGTACGTTACATCTGGGCATTTACACTGAACAACCTTTTACATCTCCAGTCAAACAGACTTTTACATCTGATGGACCAGATTCGTGGGTTTTTTGTCAACGACACGGATTTTCCTGCCCACATCTGGATTTATGCATCCAGAAGACAAGATTGACGTTTAGTTTAGTTGTCAGCCACACAGTAGGAAATAGGTCAACGTCTGCTGACCGACGTATACATTTATGGATGATACAGAATCGCTACATGGACCACAGCTGCTGCAGAATTGCTACATGGACCACAGCTGCTACAATAGTGCTACATAGACCACAGTTGCTAACGAAGTTATTTAACACTGTGACAGTCGTCGAAGGACATATGTGTCAAAGTTCACGTCACAAGTTTACGTGCAAGCTCGAATTGTAAACATAGAACAGTTCAACCTGTTGTTTACTACGACATTCTACAAACATTCTCAACTGAAGTCGAGTTTGGTTTGATAGCTTCACTTTGGAGACTACTACACCCGTTGTCAAGTTACGGTGACCTTCAACGGTGGAACGTCTACTAGTGTTTACAAGTGTACTGCAATGAACTGCATCTTTGCGGTTGTAGAGGATTACGCTTAAAGATAAGTGGCCTGGTTTTACATGTTAAACTTAGCCTTTATTTTATGTGCAAATAAGCCTTCCTCGTTACATTCATTATATGCATTCTATTGTTTACTTGTTCTTTGTTTACTTGTTGAGTTAGTGTGTATTTTTTTTTCTGCGGGTTCAGGTTGGAGGGTCTTACAGTAAATATCCCACTCAACCGAGGGTTACTGTAAGCGTTCTTTAGGTATTGTGCATATTTCTCACAGTGGAAATTGCAAGCGACTTTTGTTGCTATTGATTTATTATTTTTTCTTAGCTGTGACGAGATGTGTTAGTGTTGTTTTCGTTATTTTTTCTCCGTACTTTAGTTTTGATTCGTTTTGTTTGTATTTGTCTGCCTTCTCTTTTCTATTGTTAATTTCTTTACACCCTTTTGTTTATACACTGTGTTGGCATTGTATTATTGTGAATTTTGCGCAGTTATCATTGTGATTTTTCACAACATTTGATTTAGTAAAGCTGTATTTTCGTTTGACCTCTGCGTATGTTTTCGGTTGTTTAGATGCTTGTCTTTGTTTAGTTATCGTGATATTATTGATATATACAGTCTTTATGTATACTTGATCATGTACGATTATTATATGATGCAAATTATATACTGAGCTTATTACTGGTGACTTTATAAATAAGGTAATTGTACTTAGTCTTTATAAAAGACTTATCTCCCACTGAGATTGGGATAACTTGTGTTGCTATTTCAGATATATTGACAGCACATTTGTAGACAGGATGTCTACATTAGATTACTTTATCGCGCAAGGGATAGCCCTTGGCAAGACTGATGAGAAATTAGAGGATTTTGCGCTTGCTCAGTATGCCAAAGCGCAAAAAGCTGAAGAGAAAAAGCATCAAAGAGAAGCTGAAGAAAGGAAGATTCAGCTAGACAGAGAAGCTGAAGAAAGGAAGATTCAGCTAGACAGAGAATTTGAAGAGAAAAAGCATCAAAGAGAACTTGAAGAGAAAAAGCATCAAAGAGAACATGAAGAAAAACTCTTGGCTTTGGAGGTAGAGAAGTTGAAAGTGACTAATATAGGGAGTTCTCAAGCGACTTCTTCGAGCACAAAAAGTCATGATTATAAGTTCAAACTTCCTCATTTTAATCCTACAAAAGATGACATAACGTTCTATCTAGATAGACTAGAACTAAATTGTGTAACATATAAAGTAGATAAGGCACAATATGTTAGACAACTGTTGAATTCACTTACAGGTAAACCATTAAATATTATAATGGCAATAGAAGAACATGATAGGACTAACTATGAAGTTGTCAGAGCAGCCTTATTGAAAAGATATCAGCTTAAAGAAGATGATTACCGTCTTCGTTTTAAGACTATGTTACCAGAATCTGGTGTAGAGTTCTCGGACTTTATAGGAAAGATACGCCTTACTTTCACTAGATGGATAGAGTTGTCTAAGACTGAACATAATTATGAAGCACTTATGGACTTGTTGCTTAGAGACAAAGTAATGTCATCTGTTAATGAGTCTTTTCTTGCCTTTATACACGAACGTAAACCTAAAGACATAAAAGAAATGGAACAATATTGTTGCCAATATGTCACTGCTCATCCACAACAAACAATTAGCAATAATAAGATTAAAGAAGGTTTACCCGTGGCTTCTGCGACTCCATACAATTCTAATTTCGGAGGTAAAGTTAAATGTACTCAGCGCAACTTCGATAAGAAAGGTAAGCGTAACTTTGCACAGGATCAAAGTGATTCATGCCAAAGAGGCTCGTCTTCTAGGAATTGGAGGCAATCTGATAGCCCTCATAATTATGGTTCCAACAAATTTAGTAACTTTAAAAGGGGTAGCCACAATAAAAACTATCCTCGCCATAATTCTTTAGGAAGACAGCAGTATCAGTCTGATATATATTTTCATCAAGGTGTAAATCACAATCACATTTGTGAAAACTGCGGTTCAAACCAAAATAATAATAGCAATAAGGGTAATTACCATAATTCCAAAGGAAATAGTAATCGAGGTAGATGGCAGCATAATAATAACAGATCATGTCATCATACTAACTGTGCTGAACAAGAGTCACAAGGAGTTAGTAATGAACAAAACAATAGTAAACCTAGCGCTAGTGCTAGTTGTTCTGCCTTCGATTTTGGGAGAGCATCTCAATGCCCTCAGTGCACCACTTTATTTGAACCTACTACTATATCCACCTTGAGTTGCGGTCATCCTCTGCCCGCTCTTCGTGCCGCAGCGGCTCATGACGGGAGAGGATCTCTTATTCTACATAGGGGTCTAATGAATAATGATCTAGTCTCAGTCCTCTTTGATTCTGGATGTACCACTATTGGGGTTAGACAATCTCTAGTAGATCCTTCATGTGCCACTGGAAGAGTGGTCAAATGTGTAACATTTGGTGGCACAGTGGAAAAATACTCTACCGCTATCATCCGTATAACTACTCCCTTCTTTGCGGGAGAGGTCCAAGCGTGTCTGCTTCCGAATCCTATTGTGGATCTTATCGTCGGGCGTATAGACGGCATTAAAGAGTGTACCCCGCAGCAGATTATTGCTTGGGAAGAACATAACTTAGAAGCTGCTAATGCAGTTGTCACAAGAGCTCAGGCTCAGAATATGCCTCAGACTACATCGATCGAAGGTGTTGAGGTACGTGATCAAGATGATCATGATGTCATTTCACGGGACTCTTTTATCAAAAGTCAACAGGAAGTAAAATCAGCCAGAGGACATCAATTTATCCTTACATGTGTGGACATGTGTACTCGATGGCCAGAGGCCATACCTCTGAAAAGCATTTCGACTGCCGATATTGCAGACGCTCTTTGGCTGATATTTTCGCGGTTGGGATTCCCTAGGGAAATCTTGTCAGACCATGGCACCCAACTGATATCTGAGACAATGTCGCAAGTGATGTCTACTCTTAATATCAAGAGATCACTGAGTAGTATTTATCATCCTATGTCTAATGGACTAGTCGAACGTCTCAATAGAACTCTCAAAAATTTACTTGGGAAAATAACTGAGGATCATCCTCAGGATTGGGACAGAGTCTTACCCGCTGCTCTCTTTGCTTATAGAGAGGTTCCTAATGAACATACCGGGTTTTCTCCTTTCGAGCTCGTCTTTGGCGCGCGTCCGCGAGGCCCAATGTCCTTGCTTCACGATCTGATAGCTGCCGATGATATTAGTGATGACGGACAATCTTCTTATAAGTATGTCATTGCTCTCAGGCAGAAAATCATTGAAGCTTGCAAATTAGCAACTTCCGCATCTGAATTTGCTAAAGCAAAGGCAAGACAGTTTGCAAATAAAAATAGATGCCTATGTCAACTTTGTCCTGGAGACAAAGCATTTGTATTACTTCCTTCCAGGGAAAATAGACTTCTTATTGGTTGGAAAGGTACTTTTGAGATTGTATCTAAAATTTCTGATGTCGACTATGTCGTCGATATTGACGGAAAGCATAAGACTTTTCACATAAATATGCTTACAGAATTTTATGAACGTCCAGAGTACTTACAACCTATCTTTCAAGCGACGGACGACGCTACAGTCGCTTGTGGCCATTACTCATCGCTGTCTGTCATACAGGATGAGGAATCTACTTTCTCTGATGTTAATCTTCCTCTTCCGATGATTCCACTTTATTCTACGGAATCATGGAAGGATGTTGCAATTTCACTTAATTTATCAACTAAGGAACAGTCACAAATCTCTTCCATGTTACAAGCATTTCAGGATGTTCTCACGGACATTCCTAGACACACTACAGTCATTGAACATGACATTGTATTGACTGACCATACTCCTATCATGGTCAGACCTTACCCTATCCCTATCCACTTCCAAACTCAAGTCGAGAAAGAGTTGGATGAAATGATAAAGTTAGGAATAATTGAACCATCCAATTCGGCATACTCGTTGTCTATGGTTATTGTCCGAAAGAAAGACAATAACATACGCATTTGCGTCGATTACCGTAAACTAAATCAAGTAACGAAGTTCGATGCAGAACCTATGCCTCTGTTGGATGAGTTACTTACTAGACTTTCCAATTCTCGTTTCTTTACAAAGCTGGATTTGTCTAAAGGATACTGGCAAGTTCCTCTGACTGAACGAGCCAAACCGTTCACTGCTTTCTCCACACCTAAGGGTTTGTTCCAATGGAACTTTATGCCTTTTGGCCTTATGAATGCCCCAGCTACATTCGTACGCATGATGCGTCGAATACTGGCATATCGGTCTGATGTGATTGCATACTTGGACGATATCTGTCTTTTTAGCGATTCTTGGGAAGATCACTATCTGGGATTAGATGAACTGTTGTCTACTCTACGTGAGCATAATTTGACAGCTAAACCCTCTAAAGGTTGTGTTGGGTTTAGTGAGATTTCTTTTCTTGGTCATCGTGTTGGTCATGGTCTCTTGAAGACAGAAGACCACAACACTTCTAAGATACTGAACATCACTATTCCTAAGACTAAAAAACAGATCCGTAGTCTCTTGGGCCTAATACAGTTCTACAGAAGATTCATTCCGAATCTTTCCTCTATTACGGCACCTCTCTCAACCCTATTGAAGAAAGGGTCTCCTAATATGGTGCGTTGGTCCCAAGAATGCCAATCTTCATTGGATCAGATTAAGTCATTATTTTCGTCTCCTCCTATTTTAAGACTACCTACAGCCGATAGGACGTTTGTCTGAGAATTGCTGGCTATGGTATGTCTGGGCATGTCCGAGAAAACGCAGAAAGGAATTATTCTGTTCTAGACCGAGAATTGCTGGCTATGGTCTGGGCAATTCTTTCAAAATTCCTTCTTGGCGCGCTTTTCATTTATGCACGAGATCCACGTACGAGCTACGGTACGAGCCATGGTTCGGATAATGTGATGGCAGACATATTGTCTCGATGCCCACATGAAGCTACTTAGCTCTTTTGTCTAGATCTACTGTTACATATCTAAAGTTATGATCTATTCTTAAAATAACATGGTTCTATAACACTTGTTGTCACTTTGTTTAAATTTATGGTTATGTATTGATTACTTGCTTTCTCTGTTACCGTCTGCGGTAAAACAGAGGAAGGCTTTGTTTCATATGAAATAAAGGTCGAAAAAATTAATGCGGCCACATTTATAGTTTAGATATATATTAAGTGACTATGGTACATTATAACATTCTAAGAAATGTACTATTTGTATTGTTCTCAGCAAACCGGTGTGATATCTTGGTACGGTGTATAACTACGATGACTTCTATAGACGTCCTGATGTTCCTTGAGGATTTTGCTTACAAGACATCGCCGGAATAGAGCATCGTCTTGTTCTTCTGACGTCATCAGATATTAGTTCTATACACATGTATAATCATATGTTTGTAAAAAGAATTTAAAAATGTTGTTAATGATTGACCATTTGAATTTATGGTTATATACGCATTATACGTCGTGAGATTTCGATGTTGGTGTAATCTCGTTATGGAAATTGTCATTCACCATTTATACACATTGATATGAATTTTTGTTGTAACATTACCTGCACTTTTGAGTTGGTTGGTAACACCTCCTCGGATATATTTACTTTGAGAAAATAGTTTCTCCTATCTAGTGAGATTTTTTCTTCTCACCAGACGCTCTACTGTGCGTCGATTGGATCTGACATTATGATGTTATTTTTTTGGTGATCCTTTCATCGGCGCATTACTCATGCGTTGTGAGCTTAATGCACCGGGCTCATAGATGTATTTCACAAAAAAAGTGCCCCCCCCGGGAGGTGTGGTAATGTTGCCGTCATTTTGGACGGTGGAAAAAACGCCAACCTAATGTATGTTTGGTTTAATGCGATCAAAGAGAGATAAAAGTTTATTATCTTTCTGTGACAGGTTTGTCTGGTGATTATCTTCTCCTGTCTTATGTTGTCCTGTCTCAGGCAATGTCGTATAGTTGACATGTCTTAAGTCTATTTATAGGATCATATACGGAGTATCTTTATCACCCGTTTGGGCGGAAACGCCTGGTCTGGGTTTGCCTCGATCTGGTCCATGCTCTTTGGGCATGCGCGGGTCTTGGCGGCAAAAGCCGGGAGACTGACTCAGAGAGAGTGTACCTGAGGCTTAGAACGGATGTACCGATCCGTAGATTTCTCTCTGCCAAGTTTTCGATAGGGATTGGAAATTCTGGGAATGACAGTTTTGGTCATTCTTCCGTCCCTGAGTGTTTCTTTATGCCAGTATTGGCTGTGTTGTGTTACCTTAGAGTGTAAGGATTCTTTGAGAAGGTAACTGAAACATTATTCGATCTTTTCGTCTAGTTTAGATCTTACAGGTACATTTATCGCTGATGGCGACATAGTGAGCGAAGCTCACAAGGGGTTATTATGCTGCACCCCAGTATTGCTTCATATTCGTAAGACTAGGTCTAAGTTGACCTGTTACACACATAAGTCTAGGAATCATCTTTATGGATCCGCAATGCAGGCGGAATATGGTTTGGCAGAAAATATATTTAATCTCAGAAGCTTGTGTAAACTGAGAGTGACCTGATTATCGAGGCCCGCGACCTGCGGCCTGATTTCGTTGTCATCATATTGGTCCTGTTTACGGCCAATATTCTTCACCAGAATGAAGTATCTGGCATGTGAGGCCAGTCTGAAATCTTTTGCTAATTGTAGGACAATGGCACTGACTTTGTTTAAATAACGGATATCGCCCGTACTACGCAATATATTTGCTAGGGCTTACCTGACGGGGCTCAGTCAGGGATTAGAGCTATTGCATGAACAGTAAACATTGGTCAACACATTGTTACATGTCTGGGATCTGTGATGCCTGAAGCTGACCTTTGTAACTACACATATTATGTCCACGATCTTATACTATTGACTGTTTCGTCCATCATCATCGTATTACCGTCATGAATAAATATTGTAAACGTCAGCAGCATTCCCTAATTTACTGACTTCTACTTGTGGTTGAGTGAGTTAATGTGAAGACGTCCAAGAGCCTATAAGGCCTTCGTGTTATCAGCACTGTTATTTACTCACCTACACAATCAACCACATTGTTATACAAGTACTACACGTCTGAATCTACAGGAATACAGACATTATGTATGTGTCTGCTATACCCTGGCGGCACCTCACGCTAGTGACCTAATTCCTCGCTACTACTTGGTACTGTCCAGGACAACACGACACGCTCCACGTACTAACATTCATAACACATCAAAACAGTACGTTACATCTGGGCATTTACACTGAACAACCTTTTATATCTCCAGTCAAACAGACTTTTACAACGTCGAAAAAAACACTAGGGAAAAAGCAGCTGAGGGCTAACACCTTAGGGGCACATTCCCATAGTCAGCCATGGCTGAAGGGGCTACTACTAATAAGCAGATGTAATACGATAAAAGAAACTTAGCTAAACCTGAGGTGCTAAGAGATGAAGGTGCAACACAGAAAAGACACAAAAACTATGTGCAAAAATGAAAAATGAGTTAACAGGCACAAGAACATAAAGCCACTGTCTGTTTAAAATCAAAAGAATGAACAATAGTAAATACAGTCTAAAAAGGTACTGACAACAAATAGCAGCTATAAGAATGGGCAGCAAAACATGATTGTTTCAGCATACAAAATAAGGCAGCGGTTTTCAACCTTTTTGAGTCCATGGGTTCCCTGACCAACTACATTTTTTCTGGGGCTCCCCTGTGGGATAACTGGTAAAAACTCAAGCGATGTTTCGACATTTAGCCTACCTGTTTTTTGAGCAGGAGAGCTTTGGAAAGTCTTTTAAACAATGTAATTTTTAAAAAAATGCAATTGGACAATCTGTGAAAAAATTACACGTACAAGAAAAAATATACACAAAGTGCACTTTGAAAACACTTACTATAAAAAAGAAAACAGCACAGATAAAGTAGTTTCTTTCTAAACATTTTTAAAATTTTTGTATGAAAATCATTCACTGATATACTGCACTCATGATTAAATCTCCATAACAAAAAACTTGTACAGTAAAACTAAAAAAAAATATGATGAATAAAATAACAGTCACCTCCGTGTGAAACTTGAGCTTGCTTGTTGTTACACATGTGGCCGGACGGGAACGGCACCATATCAAGTTAGATTTGACCGGCTAGGTCACGGCGACAAAATCAAGTCTAGTGTGACAGGGTGAGAATGGGGTGGAATCTTTTATCAATGTTCATCTGTTGTTTTACTGGCGACTGCCAGAGGTGGTGCTTACAGATATGAATTGGAACATAACCCAGGTGGTTCTTTTGGAGACTCGTAACTGTGTTTATGTGTTAGGCTGTTAGATCGTCAAAAATATGGTAATATTCTTTTCTCTATTACCTGATGTAAACAAACGACACTTCCTACTGACGTTCAGGAAATAAGTTCAAGCTGGACTAAATATGAAGGAATACTTTTATTTAGTGTCTGTAACCTCTGACAACTTCATATTAGTTCATAAATACATGTGCTTCTGTGGTATACAAACCAGTCATCTCATGAAATAACACACAGCCATCGAACTTACAAGATGGTCCAAACCCCAAAAATCACTGCCTCGCTCGTCTCGTGCCCAAAACAACTCACTTAACCCCCTTCTCTCAAACCATCACTTCCGTCCTAACTACTGGGCAATTCTACCCCAAGTTTGATGACGTCATTTCTGAACACTTTAATTAATTAAATCACTCATAGGATATGTGACTAGTGTTATTACACTAACTAGACACGTTCAAATACTTAGTGTTTAATCTTGCTAAGTATTCTTACCCTAACTAAAATTAAGTGGCAGCACCTTAGTGTTAATCCGATGTAACAGTCCGTACTGTCACATACGGCCGGGGCCACTAAAGTGTATCCCGTAGGGAGACACTTTATTCCCTAGAAAAAAATTTACTAACTCTAAAAAAAAATTATTGTGATTCATGTATCCCACCATAAATCATGTCGGAAGGACTACAATAAACAATAGATGGGAATAATGGATGAAATAACACCATTAACAGTTCACACACAAAAAAATCGATCATGAAGGGGTAGGGACTGATGGACATAACATAAACGAGGGACAGATGGATAAACAAAAACTATGGAGGTTATGGTAGCTACAATTAGTACTAATAAGTGGCCAAAAAAATAGAACAGTAACTAACAATCATCAACGAACTCACAAAACGCTTTATGGGTTTATAGTCATCAATATCTCTCACACTTGTGCGAATCATAAAACATAAAATAACATGACAAGCGAGTTAACATCGCAAGGAAAAAAAAACTGGCCCAAAAAACCCCCCAAAAATATATATATGGCGGGTGCACAAAAAGGCTGTCACCCTACACTTCACTGAAGTGGGTGATGAAAAAAAAATTATGAATGGAACAAATGAAAATAGAACCACAAAACTTGGTGGCAAAGTATGGGCAAAATGGGTAAGTCTCATTTAAAAAAATGACTTTGCCGGTGTAACAATAACCGGATACAATGAATGGAATGGAAACATGGTAATCATATATAGAATATATAAATGGGCAAATAGTTAAATCACATGTATGAGTGTCGGTGTAACAATAACCGAAAATTCAAACAATCATAATGCAATATGGTGTCATCATCATAATAAATCGTGAATGATGTCAACATTAGTGGCGGGTGAAGATGTACATTAGTTAATCACTTTTATTTAGTACAACAGAACGATGTAAACCTTAAAAAAAATCTGGGTAAAATCTTACGTCAGAAACATGGCAACAAGAAAAAAAAAAAAAAAAAAAAAAAAAAAAAAAAAAAAAAATAGGGGCATACAAGATGGTCAAATATTACGTTAGTCAAAATAATGTGACATAATGACGCTAACGCATGTAACAGGGAACTACATCAACTACAATATATTAGGACTTCAGAGATCGTCTGAGCTGGTGGATCTCCATCAGCAGTGGTCGAAAGGATGTCGTGAGGGAACTGTTCATGTACTGGTAAATTCGGCAATGTCTTTCTTGCGGACGAAAATGTAACAGCTCTCCATAAATAACGGCTGTTGGACTTTCCTATCTGAACTGGAAATGTGCGTAAAAAAGTGTGTAACCCAGATGTTCAAGGATGCGTAACGATTGGTCTTCACGGTAGCACCAGGATCAAGCAATTCAGCAGGAGGGTATTGTGTAGGCGAACTGCTTCGGAAGGCACGAGAAACATGGTAGACCTCATGTTTGAAAATGATATCAGGGCAGGAAATGTCAACAGGACAGGAGTTGGCATCTGGAGGCAAGTACAGTTCAATTGGTAATCAACTTCACTAAAATATTCATCGCTTCCAATCTTTCAATGGCTTGCAATGACAGGCAAGGATCGTACTGTGTAGGTTGGGAGGTAGGAACAATGGCATGGACAAAGGGAGTGGACGGGACATAACGGGAGGGTTGGGGTGGAGGCTGTGGACTAGGAGGAGGATAATGGAGGGGTATACGTACTCTACGGGATGGAAGTGTGACAGGGGGAGGGGAGGCGGAGGGGAGGGACTACGGTGAGGAGAATGAACAGAACCACGGGAGTGACGGAAACGAGTACGTACATGGGCGGCTCGCTAGTGAAGGTGCTTAGGAAAGGGAACAGAATCGTAAATGAAGGTTGGATGACGACGTCTAAAGAGAAAACGAGCTGAGGGAAGAGGAACATCAGGCCCAATATCAAAAGAAGAATAATCGGGGGAAGAGTCAAGATCAGAGGAAGGGGGAGAAAAATAACGGGAGGGAGGTGGAGGAAAATAGCCGTAAGGAGGAAGAGAAGGTTCAACATCTGAAGAGTCAGACTCATGTTCTGTATCAAGGTCGGAGGGAGGCGGAGGAAAATAACCATAAGGAGGAAAAGCGGGGTCAGAAGAGAGATGAACAGAGGGAGGAAAAGCGGGGTCTGAAGGGAGGTGAACAGAGAGAGGAAAAGCAGGGTCTGAAGAGAGGTGAACAGGGGGAGGAAGGGAGGTATGGACAGGAGTTGCGGCAGTAATAGGAGGTACAATAATATCATGCTGAGGCGAAGCATGAAAGAGGCCTGGAGTAACGGAGGGTAACTTAGCCAAGCGAGCATCACAGGATAGGATTAGTGAGTACAGCTCAGGTGGATAGATATGAACCTCAGCGGTGGAACAGGAATGATAACGTCTGTTAAAGGTTTTTCTCCACTGTGTTACTGGCTTTATATAAGCTCTTAGTCCATTTTTCTGTCGTTATCATACATCTTTGTTGGTGTGGTGAAAAATTCTAATACCCATATATAAATTAGAACATAAATATAAAGCAGAACGAAATAATACGATTGGAAGAAGAATGGAGAAAGACCAGTGCTTTCCCAGTATAGATAGCGCTTCCGTTTTATAACGCCGTAATGGCTGAACTCAAAAGATATCCACTTTTCCTACTTCGTTCGTATAGGCCTAACGATACGGCGATAGTAAATACTACACGCGAATCATAGTAGTTCTAAAAATAGAACGTGTACTGTAATTTATAAACGACCTTGATACTAGAACTGACATAGTGCAAGTTCAAGCAAATGTTAGCCTAGAAAGACAGACGGACGAAGAAAGAGAGAGAGAGAGATGGGCTGAACGGCGCGATAATGCTACGCCGTCTCGCGAGTCAAAAGAAAAAAAAAAGTGAACGCATAACACATTGCCCACGCGTGAGAGTGATTTTCAAATAAACAGGGATGAAAAAACTAAAGATTAGACAAAAGGTCCCGAATCAATCTTAGCTCTTATTGGGAAACATGACATTCTACTGTTTTACACCTGATTTCTGACTATATACTGATAGTACAGTCTAAAAGAAGCGGACAGGTCGTAGTTTAAAAATTAAACACTTAACATCGAAAAAAGATCGTATTCTTATCTACACCACTTAGCCCCTTGAAAATCATATATTCGTGTACAGGAAGGCTAGTGGACTAGGAATATGTAAGAAATTATCTAAAAAGTCCATTAGATAATTAGATATTGGTAATAAAACATATAGAGAACAGAGATACTGTCAGGTTTGGTCATATCTGCTCGGGATGGAAATCCCTGATTTTTGTGAAACATAGTAGTGACAGAAAGCCTAAGGTAGTACGTGGGGGGCCATTGGCTGAACTTTGAAGTTAAAAGAAATTTGATAGGGTGACCTATGAATAACAAATAAATGCCTAAAAACGGAGTAGAAGTGAATGAAAATGTTGGAATGACTGGGTACTCTTTTGAATATATTCAAAACGATTAATCTTAGAGGGGACGCCATATCGTTACACATTGTGAGAGATGAGAGCAGGCAGTGTATTCAACATTAAATATATAATACAGCCTGGACATACAGCAGATCAAACTGTACCAGTCATCTTTAGTGTGTTTTCCTTACGAATTGTGGTAAGCTAGACATTTTAATCTATATTTTATATGAAAATTGAATGTGAAATGATAAATTATGTCTGTATGTGTGTGGTTCAGTAGCAAACATGAGGCAAAGCCTAGATATTGCCCCACCTTGTAAAAGATTGTCAGAGAGGAGTATAACTGCATATATATATATTGGAGTGCCATATAGTAACATAACACCTATCCTATTGTATGGAAGCGATTACAGCTGGAATTGCAGAGGCGTTGTAACCATTAGGGAGAGGAATACTGGTGTATATTGTCACATGAAAAGCTAGCAGTTGGCCTAAAGCGCTGAACTTTATGTTTGTTTGTACTGTCATGTACTTCAGTGTGGAATAATATTGTATACTAGTTAGTAAGAAGGATGCATAACCTTCACTTTCAGGGACCGTGGTATAGATGGTGATATTGCATCGTCCGGTCTGAGTACTGCGTGATCCAGAAAGTTGGCAGCAGACTCCATGCACAAGATAGCGGCCATTGTCTATCCTATTATCAAACTGAGAAGCAAGCGAGCAGAGGATACAGGTTTCCTGCAGCTGCATTATGCGATAAGAGCATGTAAGCACGTAGAGCCCAACCTTGAAAATTATAACCCTGAACTGAACTTTATTATAAAAGGGACAGAAATTTTAAAGAAACAGAATCTGTGAATCCTTTAATATTATTTCCACCAGTAACAAACACATGAAGTCGTGATGACAAACAACAACCTAGCATTAAAAGCCAGTATTACCTCATAAGACTACATCACAACAATACACTCATATTACAATAATATTATATGTCTAGACAAAGATCTTTTGTATAAATGCTTGTACATAAACATTGTGCTTACATTTGATTGTGATTCCTGATTCACATTGTAGTAGGATCAGGATATCTATATATTGAGAAAGCTAATACATTGTATAAAAGTTAACACTTGACTTACTTAAGATAAATCTTTAGAGTGTTATGTGTTTGTGATTGTCATAGTGTTGTAAAGTGTTGTGGATCTTAACTTAGGTGTTTATCTGTCTGTTGGTTGTTGTGAACTTACACTTCATCACTATCATAACCCTAGACATTAAACGAAGTCATCATACAATTCAAGAATAAGTCTGATTGAGGTCTAAATGTGGTAGCAAGCAAGGTCCTCTGTAACACACCAAACTTATTAGATACAGAGACCTTCACAGCTGATCTCATTCAGTACATTAAGTCCCTTATAACTATATTTATATATCCCAACTCACCACAGTTGGTCACTCGTAACATTATTTATTTCAATTATCTTTCCTTGTTTTATTATATTGATAACGTTTCTCACTGCAATGCGACAGTGTCTTTTATTGAGACTGTTCCAGTGTGCCCTTCTAGCAGCTGTTTGTTGCTGTGACAATTGTTGTTGAAGCAGATGGTTTTTCTTTTGCAACAAAAATACTTGATTCTCTAGCTGTTGAATGGGTGAATCCATCATAAAAAAACAGTTACGAGCTGGTCACGGGCACCAAATCAAGTTATGTGGCCGGGAGAGTGGACGGGAACGGCACCAAATCAAGTTAGATGTGACCGGGTAGGTCACGGCGACAAAATCAAGTCTAGTGTGACAGGGTGAGAATGGGGTGGAATCTTTTATCAATGTTCATCTGTTGTTTTACTGGCGACTGCCAGAGGTGGTGCTTACAGATATGAATTGGAACATAACCCAGGTGGTTCTTTTGGAGACTCGTAACTGTGTTTATGTTTTAGGCTGTTAGATCGTCGAAAATATGGTAATATTCTTTTCTCTATTACCTGATGTAAACAAACGACACTTCCTACTGACGTTCAGGAAATAAGTTCAAGCTGGACTAAATATGAAGGAATACCTTTATTTAGTGTCTGTAACCTCTGACAACTTCATATTAGTTCATAAATACATGTGCTTCTGTGGTATACAAACCAGTGTCGTAGATTTTTGATAGGAGAATTAAGACTTGGGTTGCTCCCTTCTGAATAGGTTGGAATGAGTGATAGTCACAGGGTGAGATAGAAATACAAAATAGATTTCCACGAGTGAGGTGGTAGAATAGTGATAGAGGCTGTCTCTGAGAGCGGGAAATCTTCTCTCTCTCTCTCACCTATCTTCTACGACAGATCTAAAGTAGTCAGACAATCTAACACATATACATTAAATATATATATATCCACTCACGTGCACGCACATTCAAGTGACGACAGGCAGACACACAGACGTGGGAAACTATAACAAATGATTATATAGATATTTAGAACGAGCTGACCAACATGCTGATTAATTTATTGTTAAGTTTATTTATCATTTGTAAACTTACGTCACAACATATAAAATTACATCAAAAAAGGCATATACACAAAATCATAAACAAATCAAGGAATGCTACAAGAACTGGTAGACCCACAGTGATGATCTTCCCTCGATGGATAGCCCACAGTCCCGTTAGGAGAAAGATGATAACACAAAGAGCCCCAGATACATATGATTGAGTCTAAGAGTTTTTCCCCCTTTAAGGTATGAACAGACCTGATACTATAATCTAGTTTAAGGTAAAATATTGTTAGCAAAAAAAAAAACTTGCATGAAGAAAGTTATGACAGCAAATAGGTGTCAAAATACAACGGTAAAATAACACTCAGACCTGCGTACACTCCTATTCATTCAGCCCTGGCCACGTGCGCACATTTATACTTACAGCTTTGATCGCTGCCTCTGGGAACATAATAAATTCTAGGACCTCCACACAGACCCGTAAATGCAGTCTCGACCAAGAAATCCCCAGTTCCAAAAAGACTACTGAATTCTCTGTCTCAGGGAACGATTCCTTGGGTATTCCTATTTTTCGGATGTCTGTTAAGTCACATAAAAATTGTCCAGGCACGAAAGTTAGCAGAGCACAGTGTCACTAGCTTAGGTTTCTAGAATTGAGGAATGTCAGATCGGTGTCTACTTTCAGGAAAGTACTATATTTGGTCACCACAATACTAGTCAAAACTCTGTCGGGATGTTGCTGATATTTTGCTTGCCACAGCGGGCTGATCTGTACTAACGTGTTATTCTGGAAGAATTAATTCTGGCGCGAAGGCCTTTTACTTCATTTAACTGTTACAGTTCATGTAATGAATGTGCTTAAGTTCTTCACAGATAATGTTCACGTACTAGAACGCTGGCAAAGTTTGGGTACCGCAGTATTCACTGAATAAAGAAAAACCACATACGAAATATTTTACATATTATGTACTCAATATAACTTACATTTTTAAACTGCAAGCGTATAGCTTGTCTTATAGTTTAACCCTTCCCGTGGAATAAGTTATATTTTTTAAAAAATCATCAATCCTCATGAATTAAGAACACGTGCGTATTCCGTCAACACTCATGAGGCTTCTAGCATTTATAAGTTAGTTTAGAAAAATATGTTCTCGTCTGATTATTTAGCAGTAAAATTAAATTCATTATAGCTACATTGTTGTTTAAGCTAGAAATTATAATTTATTCTGCTTTCCACTGAAACACGTCACTAGAAAATAATACAGACTTATGTATTGAGCGCTCTCCACCAAATCTAAGTAGTGAAATAAAATAAGCGATTTAACACTTTAAACACTTCACGAAATACTAGATAATATATATAATATCTATTTTTACCTCACACAGAACTACAGGTAGTCGCACAACTTAGAATCATACGCTGAATATTTATGGAAGTCTAGAAGTTCGACAAATTGTCGAAACAAACTGAGAAACTTCGCTAAACAGCTTCTTCTGTTCCGAGCAACCTGTCTACTGCGAATTTAGAGGACTGAATGAAAATAAAATCTAACTCCCTCCAGTATATATGAAACGCCAGACAAAGAGGTCCACTATTTCCATAAACTACGCAATAGCCTCCCCCTTTCCGTCTATAACACTACGTTTAACACCTAAACTCATGTCGTAACTGCCACCTACTGACCGAGAGGGCGCGTGTCAGTTGCGAATCTCAGACGGCTAGTCTCCAATGCCCCGGCAGTTTTCACACTTCACGCTGACCATGGCCCACAATGAGGGTCGTGTCAGGTGGGATTTCCAGACAAAATGTCTCAAACTGCGCCAAGGAGACGTCATTTATCGCGCCTTTCTGAGCGTTCAGCCGACACCACTCGTTGTGGCAGGTGAAAATGCAGACAAATTTGTCGCCTATATGTCTGGCGAAAACGAATATTCACAGTTTACATCCACAACGCGATAACCTCCCGAGCCTGGCATCTACGTAATAACCTCACTAGTGCGTTTCAAAATGAGAAACTAAACCCGGCGAAAGTTAGAATGGGAAAATAGTAATATATATATTCGCAAACGAACGAATGCGAAAAAACACAGGAAAAAGGTAAAGAGCGATAATAAAAATAGAGGATACGGGTGAAAGAAAAAAAGAAGAGGATATAGGCAATTTAATTATCATAAATGTCTACGTGACAACCAGTCATCTCATGAAATAACACACAGCCATCGAACTTACAAGATGGTCCAAACCCCAAAAATCACTGCCTCGCTCGTCTCGTGCCCAAAACAACTCACTTAACCCCCTTCTCTCAAACCATCACTTCCGTCCTAACTACTGGGCAATTCTATTCCAAGTTTGATGACGTCATTTCTGAACACTTTAATTAATTAAATCACTCATAGGATATGTGACTAGTGTTATTACACTAACTAGACACGTTCAAATACTTAGTGTTTAATCTTGCTAAGTATTCTTACCCTAACTATAATTAAGTGGCAGCACCTTAGTGTTAATCCGACGTAACAGTCACACACAGCTTGTCAAATCTTGGCACCAATTGAGATACAGCTACCCTCATTCCTTCTCCACATCAAGTCTTGGTCTGAACTTGGTTTTTATGACAGCCACTGCTGAAAACTCAGCCTCGCAGAGATAGGAGGTTACAAAAGGAATTAATATCTTCAGTGCTCTCTTGCTCAAGCTTGGGAACTTCTGTTTTACTGAATACCAAAATTTTGGCAATGCCATGGATGGAAACTTCGCTTGTAGTGAAGAGTCTGATGAAAGTTCTATCAGTTCTTCCTCTTCTGCAGTACTGATGTCCGAAGGAGCTGAAGTCTGAAGGAGCATCACTATTGAAGGGATTTTGAACCCACTAAAACCTGTCACAGTTTTCAGGAAAGTGTTTTTCAAAATGAACACGAGATAAGTGTCCTTGAATTATAGAAACAATATCTACAGTAAAATCTATTTCATTGTCTGATTTTTGTTCTTTCATTTGACTCAGCTTTCTAGAGAAATATTCTCTTGGTTCGCCTACGTCATTCTTATGAACACTTTCTAAATGGCGCTTCAATTTGCTTGGCAGCATACATTCGACAGAGAGTACTATGAAACACAAAACACACTGTGGACGCTCTTCATCGTTCACAAGAGTGCACGTGAAACCAAAATCTAAGTAACCTTCCTCGTATTTTCTATACTTACGTTTTCTTTCCTCATTACCACTTTCCTTGTCATCCTCAACAAGTTCTCGCTTTTTACTAACACTTGCCAAACTAAAAAAATCTTTCCATAGTTTATATTAAACTCACAACACAATCAAAAACGTTTGAAAACAGAAAATCACCGTGTTACCTACTACGGTCGCGCGAGGAGAATGCGCGGAAAGTTGATAGGCCGGTGGGGGAGCGGGACTTCAAAGGCTGGCCAACATCAAAAGTGAAATTTCTCCGGGGTCACGCAGGTTGACAAACACCAAAATGAAATTTCCCACAGCTCTGTGTTTTCTTTACAGCTAAATACGAAAAAAAAATCCACGCCCACCCACGGCGCCCCTGACCGTCAGTCATGGCGCCCCAGGGCGGGCGCCGCGGCGCACAGGTTGAAAATCGCTGAAATAAGGTATATAGGCACGGATTTTTGCTGTCACCTGATCCGTTCAATCTTTACAGCGAAAATATATACTGTTCAAAACAAGAAACGCAACTTTCTTGGTGTTACTTTTATAAAAGATATTCGCTGATTGGACATCAGTCAACCTATCGACTGTGTCCACCTGGTCATTAACTTCTCGTGGTTACCTGAATTGTACTCACTTCATGATTCGTGAGGTCATGAAAGAGGTCAAGGTCAAAACAACATTTTTGACAATAACTCGTGACAGGTTCATGAGAATCCCGTGAAACTTACTGAACACAAAACTCTCTGACCATATTATTGAATGCATATAAAAGATTGACGCTCCTCGAATAAATTCAGTTGAAAATTCAATGCGCAAGCATGGATTTGAGACTTTAGCTGCAGTAGCATAGGTTTGGATTTATTTGTCCTTTCTACTCGGATTTCTCGTGCTGATTGTTGTGCGAGGGTGTGTGTTTCCTTTCCTAGTGGATATTGGTTTAGACAAATAACAATCCAACATGGAAATTCCAGAAATTACTCTAAATATGGATGAGGCTTTTGAGGGTGGTTTACTCCACAGACCTGGTACGCTGGTGTTAACAACCTCCGGTCCACAGGCAGCAAGGGCGTCGTACTCTTTTATTTCAAGTATTTTGACTGGACCAGCAGGAGTTGGCCCAAGAGGCATCGCAGCCCTTTATCGCTTTGCTGACCCCTTAAAGTGGTACGCGACTTTAACCACTTCGGC
Source organism: Oreohelix idahoensis (assembly GCA_024509875.1). Classification (NCBI taxonomy): domain Eukaryota; kingdom Metazoa; phylum Mollusca; class Gastropoda; order Stylommatophora; family Oreohelicidae; genus Oreohelix; species Oreohelix idahoensis. The sequence continues at coordinate 410,512 of JAMPIV010005329.1, forward strand.
GCATATCACACACTATAAGAATTTACATGGCAAAAAGTTCGAGTGGGACAACCCAAAAATGTCCATCATCATTGAACACCAAGAAAAGGAGAAAGCAAAGGGTGTGTTGAACTGGCTACCCCCAACAATTAAAAAAGAAGCAGTACTTTCAATCGTTGCCTCTGTGACACTCACACACATTTAACATTCTATAAGACTATCTTAAATGAGTCACTGGTAACGTTTCAAATATATATGTATTAATTACTTTCACTAATATATGTCCTGATTCAACTACAAAGTGAACCAGGAATCACAATTAATTGTAATCACAATTTATATATACATAATTTATAACTATGAACCTTGTAGTGACATATTTTATTAATATTATCCTATGTGTGTCAGTTGTGTAGTAGTACTATGAGGTAATACTGGTTTTGTTTTTTCAAGCTATGTTATTATTTGTCATCATGACTTCAAGTGTTTGTTTATCTGGGAAATAGTATGGGGGAAAAGTTCACAGTTCCTGTCAATTTAAACAAGGTATTGTCCCTCTTTTTTACTAAAATGTCAATTTTTGAGGGGACACATAATGTTGAGCTCCACTGGCCACAGAGGCTTAACTTTCGTGATGGTGGCAGGAAAAGACTCCTCTGCTCGATTGCTCCCCTGTGTTCTGAAGACACCTCACAAGTCGCTATCTGGACCCAGGAGTATGCTGTCAGCCTCCAGATTCAGCAAAGCTCAGACCAGGTGCTGCTCAATAACTTTAGGACCACAGTCCCACAATTCATGGAAATAATACAGAATTACGTTGACTGGCAATGAATAGGCACAAAATCCGACCCGCCACTGTCTCAGGCTTTTATTTAGAAAAATATAAGCTGAATCTCAACGCATTGTTGCTTTAGAAAGTTTATTTGAAAATGTGGTGCTGACCTGACGCTCCTAATTGACTATATTGGCGGGTCTAACCAATCGAGCCATGTTTACACAAGCGTTTGAAAAAAGGTACCCTTCCTTCCGTCTCCCCTAACAACAAAAGATAGTATTTGTAGCCCGACTAATCGTGTTTAGCCTTACATTATTGCGCTCCAATCACATAGGATTTAACATGGGGACCTATTTCCCGTACAATGGTGGTGTCAAAATCTGCCACTGAGCGATTCTGATTTTGGTGTTGTCTGACACCCTCACTATTTCTTTTGGCTATAATTTGTTAATTCCTAGACTGTTTGCGTAACGTTTAACATATTCTTTGTCAGCAAGTCATAAGGAACCCAAATATATAAATTTAATGGGGCTAAGGGGCTGCGTTCAAAATATGCATTTTCTTCTAGGATAGTCGTGCTGTTGCCACCTCCTCACTTCCAAACTTTATGGTGTCTGCTGTACTGTCATACTAATGTCAGGATTTCAGACATAAAACAGTAGAATGTCATGTTTCCTAATAAGCGTTTTGTAAGTTTTTTAAACCTAACTCTCGTATGGGTAGTGTTTTTTATCACTGTCGATTTGAAAAAAGCTAGTGCTTGTGGCCTTACACGCGTGATGGTAGTAATTGTATAGCGAGACGCGTGTTTAGTGTTGTTTGCGTTCCTGCTTTCAGCCCTCCCTTCTCTCTATCCTAATTCCATCTGTCTTTCGTTTATGGTAACTTAGTGTATAAAATGACATGAATGGAATTATAAATATAGGTCAGCTTGCGTATCTCAAGGTTTTTCTTAGAAATGCAGTACGCGTTTTATCGTAGAAAGCGTGTATGCTGCAGTAGGCTTTTACTATCAACGTGAAACGTTACAATTTGCAGACGAAGTAGAAAACAAGGGGGATTTCGAGTACAGTCATTGTGACAGCACTGTTCTTTACCATTCTTCTTTCCTTTTATTGAAGTTATTTGTTAGGCTTAACATTTACTTTTTAATTTATATATGTGGATTAGAATTTCACACGACAAATTCTCCCCACTTAAAACAGACGTTATATGTCAGTCTATAATTCTATATACACATAGAGAAATTTATTATTATTCCTGGGGTTTAGGGTGATTCTCATCACACGGATGGCGGCTTAAAAAATCCGCTCCCAGATTTGTTTTTCCACTTATATACTCTATGCTAAACTCATATGGCTGCATCAGTAATGACCAACGGAGTAATCTAGAATTTCCAGCCCATATTACTGCAAGACATTCTTTTTCGCTAGTAGAGTAATTGGTTTCAGCTTTATTCAACTTTCTGCTAGCATATGCCACTGGGCTTAATTCCCCATCCAATGCATCTGATTTCTGTAGCAGAGTTGCACCTAACCCAATATTACTGGCATCCGTCCTTACTATGAATTCTTGACTTAAGTCAGGTAATTTCAAAATAGGTTTACTTGTGAGCTTTTCCTTCAATTCTTGGTAAGCCATTTCACATTGTGGTGTCCATGTAATTCGATCTGGATTTCCCTTACGTGTCAAATCAGTTAACGGTGCACATATGGAATTAAAGTTTTTGATATACTTTTGGTAGAAACCACATAATGAGACAAAGGATCTCACGTCTTTCTTGGTTTGTGGTCTCGGGGCTTTCTTTAGTTTCTCTAAATTCTTTGGGTCAGGGGTCATGTTTCCCTGATAAACTGTGTGTCCCAAGAATTCTAATTCTTTACATCCAACGCAACATTTGGTTGGTCGGGCTGTTAAATTCGCTTCCCTAAGTCGATTAAACAGCATGTTCAGAGAGTCAATGTGTTCCTCAAATGTTTCTGTGGCTATAAGGATATCATCCATGAAATTTGTGATGCATGGATTATTCAGAGGGTCCAATAATTTTCTCATCATTCTAGAGAAGACACTAGGTGCATTCTTCAATCCAAATGGCAATCTGTTAAACTCATAGTGTCCTTCTGAGGTACTAAAAGCTAGGTATGGTCTAACCTCAGGCTTTACTGGAATCTGATAGTATCCTTTACTCAGGTCCACTTTTGAGAAATATTTAGCTTTATTTAGACTGGCAAACAACTGATTTGTATCCGGCAATGGATCCACCTGTCCTTCTGTAATAGCATTCAGTCTCCTGTAATCTATACAGAGTCTATGTTCTCCAGAGGGCTTCCTTAAGAGTACAACACCGGAACTATACGAAGATTCACTGTGTGAAATAATTCCTTCCTTCAACAAATAGTCTATCTCTTCCTTCAAAGCTTTCTCCTTAGCAAAAGGAATCGAATAGGGTTTCATACATACAGGTGTGGGGTCTATCAGCTTCATATCATATTCCAATAGGTTTGTATGCCCTGGTCGGTCTGTTAACACCTCTGTATGAGTATCTAGAACCTGTTGCACTCTCTCTTTCTGAGTTTTCGTTAAATGTGTACTGATTTTCACCTGTGCCGCTGTCTCACAGGGGTGTAATGGATATTCAAATGATGAAAGTGGTTCCTTTTTAATCTCCATGGCGATGGACAAGGTCAACAAGTGTGTCTCTTCCTGATGTTCTCTTTCCAAATATTTCTTCAGGAGATTCACATGATAGATTTTTTCTTTCCCTTTCTTATCTATCTTATAATTGGTTCTAGACACCTTCTCTAGAACTGTATATGGACCTTGCCATCCAATTTGTAACTTATTCTGGCTACCGGGTAGAAGAAGCAGTACCTTCTCTCCCACAGCCAAATCTCTGTCTTTAGCTTTCCTGTTATAATAGGCAGCATGTTTCTTCCTGGCTTGTTTCAAATTTTCATTGGCAAGTTTCCAGCCAGTTTTTAAACGAGTGGTCAGCTCATTCACATATTGGTATGAGGATGTAATATTTTCCTCTGCCTTTTCATCAGTCCACGTTCTTAACAGCGTTACATATGGACCTTTAATTATTTGGACCTATTTGTCCATGGACCGATATGGTCTCTTCCACTCGAAGCGCTATAGTGATGATTTTTCTTCCCAGAAGTATCATGCACAAAACGACCGCTACCAATTTTTCTCTTGGGGCTGTCTCCCCACTTAAAATTCTTGATGAGAGATTTCCTCTCTACATCCTCTTCCTCCAGTTTGTTTAAGTCCGATTGAGGGATTTTCGGCTTATCCTGGGGTAAGACATCTTTTTGCACTCTCTGCATAGTGGCCATTGTAAAACAGTTAATTGAAGCTTGTCCGTGAAAAGGGGCTTCCCATTCCATTTGGTCCACTTTATCAAATTTATTTTTCTTTTTATTATCAGGCCTAATTTTGCCCCGTGGCGTGTCCAGGTCCTGATCAATGTTCCCACTTGTGGGTGTTCCCTCATGTGCTATGCTACACCTTTCTACAAAATTCTCAATGTCCCATCTTGCTTTGGGCCAATAATAATTGTGAGCCACTTTTTGGATGATGGTACCTATTTTCTCATGGTCCCCATCTTTTTTCACATGTAGGCTCCTTATTAAGTCTGCCCTATATCTCTTTGGAAGAACCAACTGTCCGTGACCATTGGATCTAGTTCCGGCCTTCCTGTAAATCAACTTGTTTTTCATGTAAAAATCTCCCTTGCCTGGAGTTGTATGACAAGTTGACAATTTCCTGAAACAAGGCTTGAGGGTCTTATCCCCAGCCTGTGCCTTCCTCATCTCTTCTGGAGTGGTATCTAACATAATATCCTCCTCCTGTCTTGAGGTTGACCTGACCTGAAGGGTGGCCATCACTATAGGGTTCCTTCTGCAACGGTCAGTGTCATGATTGTTCATCTTACAATTTTTACACCACCTTTTCCCTTGGTTGAAAAATTTTCTTTCATCATATTTCCTTTCATCGAATTGTGGGGTTTTATTTTTATTGTCATACCGTGGCCTATCAAACTGGTGCTTACCTTTGTTTTGATCTCTAGGATCAAATTTATTAAAGTTCTATGGTGCCCTAAAATTTTCCACCTGTTTCTTTTTATTACCTGATACCTCTGCCTGAGCCGCTTGATACCTTTCTGCAACATTTAGCAACTCACCCAGCCTCTCTGCACCTTGTTCCATGAGAAACTTTCTCAGGTCTGGAGCCATGGACTCTCTTAATTGTTCTATAAGGACCATTTCCTTAAGATCTTGGGTTTTCCCCAGAGAAGTCCATTTCTCCAAGTATGTCTCTAACCGTGCAGAGAACTGGTGATAGGTTTCACCTGACAGTAGTTTAGCATTCCTAATTTTTTTCCTATAAAATTCTGCGTTCTTTTCATATCTTAACAAAAGAGCCTGCTTTAGCATGTCATAATTTTCCTGATCACCTCTGCTCATTTTGGCAAAAACTTCATAAGCTGCCCCAAGAAGCCCTTGAGATAACTTTAAGCTCCACCTTTCTCTCTCTAACCCATATGTGGTAGCTAATAGTTCATATCTATTTAGATAGCTCTCAATATCATCGTCTTTCTCAACAAAATGATCTAAATGAAAATTCATAGCTGAGGTTGAGGCTCCCTGACTAGCAGTGGCATCAGAGGTAAAGGGACTGGCACCATTTTCAGGAGCATGGCCTTGAAACTCAAACTCCCTTAGTCGTAACTCATGTTCCCTTTGTAATCTCTTCTCCTCCTTTTCTGCTTCCCTCTCTGCAGTCAATCTTCTTTCTTCTGCTTCCAATGCTTTAGCCTCTTTGTCAGCCTCAATCTGCAACCTCTTAGCCTCAGCCTCAATCTGCAACCTCTTAGCCTCAGCCTCAATCTGCAGCCTCTTAGTCTCAGCCTCAGCCTCAAATTGTAACTTCTTAATTTCCTTTTCAGCCTCTAACTTTCTTTCGGCCTCTTTTTCTAATCTTCTTTCTTCCCGTTCGATATATTTGTCACATTCAGCAGTGACATAAGCAATCATAATTTGCCCGTCCATTCCTAACTCTTTCGCAGTCTGTACAGCAGCAGATCGAAATTTGGCCAGGTCCGCCATTTTCTAACAGGTAAATTTATATAATGTCTAACTAAACAATACAATCTGATATTACTTATCCAAAGACACCACAGGCACTGAGAGCTCAACGTTATTTATTTTCACCCAAGGATACCTTTTTAATTTCTATTATTCCCTGAAGTGAATTACCCCCAATATTTTTAATAGGGAAAGATTCAAAATCCCGGGAGCGAGACCCCAATATATGTGGTAAAGTGGGATGTTATAAATATTTATAGGGGACTTAGTGTACTGACTGAGATCAGCTGTGAAGGTATCTGTATCTAATAGGTGTAGTGTTTTACAGATAACCTTACTTGCTACCACATTATACCTCAGTCAGAATTATTCTGGAATATTGTGATGACTACGTTAAATGTCTAGGGTATGTATATGATGAAGTGTAAGTCACAACAACAACAGACAGATAAACAATTTAATTTATTCCACCACACTTGACAACACTGTGACACTCACACACATTTAACATTCTATAAGACTATCTTAAATGAGTCACTGGTAACGTTTCAAATATATATGTATTAATTACTTTCACTAATATATGTCCTGATTCAACTACAAAGTGAACCAGGAATCACAATTAATTGTAATCACAATTTATATATACATAATTTATAACTATGAACCTTGTAGTGACATATTTTATTAATATTATCCTATGTGTGTCAGTTGTGTAGTAGTACTATGAGGTAATACTGGTTTTGTTTTTTCAAGCTATGTTATTATTTGTCATCATGACTTCAAGTGTTTGTTTATCTGGGAAATAGTATGGGGGAAAAGTTCACAGTTCCTGTCAATTTAAACAAGGTATTGTCCCTCTTTTTTACTAAAATGTCAATTTTTGAGGGGACACATAATGTTGAGCTCCACTGGCCACAGAGTCTTAACTTTCGTGATGGTGGCAGGAAAAGACTCCTCTGCTCGATTGCTCCCCTGTGTTCTGGAGACACCTCACTAGTCGCTATCTGGACCCAGGAGTATGCTGTCAGCCTCCAGATTCAGCAAAGCTCAGACCAGGTGCTGCTCAATAACTTTAGGACCACAGTCCCACAATTCATGGAAATAATACAGAATTACGTTGACTGGCAATGAATAGGCATAAAATCCGACCCGCCACTGTCTCAGGCTTTTATTTAGAAAAATATAAGCTGAATCTCAACGCACTGTTGCTTTAGAAAGTTTATTTGAAAATGTGGTGCTGACCTGACGCTCCTAATTGACTATATTGGCGGGTCTAACCAATCGAGCCATGTTTACACAAGCGTTTGAAAAAAGGTACCCTTCCTTCCGTCTCCCCTAACAACAAAAGATAGTATTTGTAGCCCGACTAATCGTGTTTAGCCTTACATTATTGCGCTCCAATCAAATAGGATTTAACATGGGGACCTATTTCCCGTACAATGGTGGTGTCAAAATCTGCCACTGAGCGATTCTGATTTTGGTGTTGTCTGACACCCTCACTATTTCTTTTGGCTATAATTTGTTAATTCCTAGACTGTTTGCGTAACGTTTAACATATTCTTTGTCAGCAAGTCCTAAGGAACCCAAATATATAAATTTAATGGGGCTAAGGGGCTGCGTTCACAATATGCATTTTCTTCTAGGATAGTCGTGCTGTTGCCACCTCCTCACTTCCAAACTTTATTGTGTCTGCTGTACTGTCATACTAATGTCAGGATTTCAGACATAAAACAGTAGAATGTCATGTTTCCATCGTAGAAAGCGTGTATGCTGCAGTAGGCTTTTACTATCAACGTGAAACGTTACAATTTGCAGACGAAGTAGAAAACAAGGGGGATTTCGAGTACAGTCATTGTGACAGCACTGTTCTTTACCATTCTTCTTTCCTTTTATTGAAGTTATTTGTTAGGCTTTACATTTACTTTTTAATTTATATATGTGGATTAGAATTTCACACGATACTATCCCAGGTCGACGCACACCATGTGCGATGTGTGGACAAGATAATCACTGGGTTAACCAATGCCCCCGAAAAAAAACCCAGGTAGCGACTCTCAATGCAGCTCCTGTCAAGGAACAAACTACAGAACAGGTACAACCTGTACCACCGACACAGGAGACCCAAACAACCATCCTGCCAGTTGTCAACAACTCTTCAGAAAACATAAATAACGTTATGTTGTCAGAATCGGATTCTGAAAGCAATACCAATGACAGGTTCACATTATTTGTCAACAAGAGAAAACAAAACAAAAAGAAAACCACACAGACGAAAATCAGGAGAACAACACAGCCATCTTCTCAACCCATGCCAGGGACCAGCATTAGTCACCCCAGCATACAGAAAGAAAAGAATAGTTCAAGTGATTCGGCTCCAGACACGCCTTTCAAGCATTACACCTCCCCTCCCTGGGCTACCCTCACAGCTGAAGAAGGTTACTACGACCCAAATTGTGATGAAACTGCCTTAAGGATGGATGACAACGACAACACACTTATACAAACTCAGACTTTTTGAAACATACAAAATGAACTCCCACTTAAGAACGTGGTGTGGTAAAGGGACGATGCGAACGGACAGAAAGAGAACTCGTGAATATTTAAAAACATTACTGATCTATCTTTATACATTCACAATTCCCTCTTGGGCACACTCAAGTTGTGTAGATATAAGTATGAATAGATACATAGTTAAATATATAAGCACAGGTGTATATGCAAGTGTCTGTATGGATTTCATGAAGGTAATGTTTGTTTTTCATACCCTTATAACCTCGAAACTTTGTATTATACTATGTACTAGAGAATTCGGTTTAAATAAACACAACAAAATTAATTCTTCCCAACAATGACAAGCTTGTTTTTCTACAAGAAACCCTTGTAAATGATGAATCACGTGCAAACCGCATTACAACAATCCTAGGTTTACGAGATACACATTTTAGCCTAGGAACATCACACACAGGAGTAGCTATCTTACAGACTTCAGATCAATGGGAAATAACACATAAAAATAAAGATAGAGAAGGTAGATTTCCAATAATACAAATAAGAAATTCAAACGATCACACAGATACACACACCTTAATAAACGTTTATGCCCCAGCAGTCAGGACACGACAATTTCACTTCTACCAAACACTGTCTGATACGGTAACTCAACATTATAAAGGAAATCGAGTCATAATAGGAGGAGATTTTAACTTAGTATTACATGAAATGGATAGAGTAGGAGCGAAAATACAGTCAAGGAACAAAGAAAGAAAGACAGAACATAAACAAATAGACATACTACAAGATATCTTAGAGGAACTCGACTTATCAGACGCATACAGGAAAAAATACCCAAAAGGAACAGAAACAACATACACAGATAGAACACGCCCCTGTGAAAGTTCTTCGAGGCTGGACAGATTTTATATACATAGTAGTTACACCATTAATAAAATAAGAAATATAAATCATACTACCAACTTTTCGGATCACAAAGCAGTCCTTCTAACGGTCAACGGAAAAGAACATATAAACCTTACGAAAAGATCTCCCCACTGGAAGTTTAACAATTCTCTATTACAAAATGAATTTTATGTTAAAACTGTGGCAAAACTCATTCAAGACTACGCCAGTAATGTACCAACAGAAAACATAACACAATACTGGGATTTGCTGAAAGGAACAATCAAAGAAGTAACACAGTCTATTGCAACGTTCATACAAAAAAGTATTAAAAAACAAAAACAGATGCTAGAAAAAGCACTATTTCTAACTGAAAAGTTAGAAATGCCCCACAAATTTTTTCACTACAAGAAGAAATATCAAAGTATGACCAATACACATTTAACGGGGCTCAAGTAAGAACCAGACCATACGCTCCATTTCAAAAGACACCGAGTAAACAATTTCTAGCAATAGAACAAAACATACAAAAAAGCAGACAAATACACAAAATTGCTGATAAAGAAAACAAAGAATTAACAACCACCCCGGAAATAACCCAAGCCTTTCACGAGTTTTATTCGCAATTATACACTCAGGACCCTACACAGTCACCAACAGAACAATTCTCCCCAGCTTACAGCTCACGGTTGAATGACTACGAGAAAAACATTATGGATGAGCCTCTCACAATAAACAACCTACAGTCCGCCTTAAACACACTACAAAAACAAAAAACCCCTGGTCCTGACGGTCTATCAGTGGAATTCTACTTGAAATTTTTTCACCTACTCGGACCTCTCCTTTTAAAAACACTTCACGAAGCTTTTAAGAAAGAAGAACTCCCCGCTAGTTTAAACCAGTCCTACATAACATTAATACACAAAGTAAGTACAGACAAGAAATACACGCAAAATTACAGACCAATCTCTCTCCTTAATACAGATTACAAAATTCTTGCCAAGGCCTTAACATTAAAACTACAACCCTTTATGCATAAACTCATCCATCAGGATCAACAATGTGGAGTTAAAAACAGAAACGTAAACAAACATACACATTTCATTCGGGATATTATTCAATACACGCATGACAAAAGCACACCTCCAGCAATAATGTCCATAGATCCGGAAAAAGCCTTTGATAGGGTTTCACATGTATTCTTGCACAAAATTGTACAAGAAAATAATTTCGGCCAGTATTTCAGATCTTGGATAAAAATCATATACAAAGCACCGGAAAGCAGATTGCTGATAAATCACAATATACCTGAAACAATTCCTCTCACTCGATCAGTCAGACAAGGTTGCCCAATGTCTCCTTTACTATATGTACTTGTGTTGGAACCTTTATTAGAGAGCATCAGGAAAAATACAAGTATTAAAGGCGTCCATGTGCCAGGTATAGGTGAAAAGAAACTAATAGCATACGCGGATGACACAATCTTCTTCCCCTCAAGCAGATTATCAATAAAAAACATTTTAGATACTTTCGATAAATTTAGCATAACTAGCGGTTCAAAAATCAACATTAAAAAATCACAAATAATGGGCATAGGACACTGGGCTAACAAAACAGACTTTCCCCTACAGCTAACACAAACTAACAATATGAAAGTATATGGAGTAAATTTCATGTCTATACCATATAAAACAAACAAAGAAATGTGGAAAAACGTAATCTTAAAAACTGAAAAGAAATTAGAATGTTACAAATATAAAAACGCTACAATATTCGGTAGGGGCATCATAGTAAACACATATGTTATTCCAAAGCTACTATATATATCCAATATTTTTAACCCTCCAAACAGAACTCTAATAAAAATAAATTCTTTAATCAGACAATTTCATTTTCCGTCACACAATACATAACATAAAACATTAATACAGAACAAAGCAAGAGGAGGAATATCCCTACAAGATATATCCACCAAAATTCAAGCTATGAGAATCAAATTTATAAGTAGTATAATAAATGAACCACAGGGATATCTTTTAGCACACTACTATGTTGGACTACCATTAGCAAAATTATGTAAATTTAACAATACAGCACCGCACCATTCCGGAGTCTTACCTAATTTCTATAAACAATGCGTCGCATGCATACAAGGAAAAGAAAAAACAATACACCGAACAACTAAAGAGATATATCAAGATTTAGTGTTAGCACAGGAACCTCCGCTTTACCAAAGAATAAAAAGAGGATATAAATATGGCATATCAGACTACTCGCAGGTTTTCTTTCAGTTACATAAAACAAACACATCACAAAGGGTAAAAGAAATAACTTATAGATTATTATTTAATTCAACACCAATCATGTATAGAGAAAAGAAAAAAATCACGGTACGAATAAAATGTAAACTTTGTAGATTAAACTTCATGGAGACAGAGGAACACATTTACTTTTATTGCGACACAGTGACACAAACTGTGAACACTTTGAAACAGATATTACAAAAGTATGCAACAACAGAAGTAGATATGTATAAAGCAGTTATGCTCTGCATCCTTCCAAGGACGACTCCACACATTGAATTACATTTACAAACATTTTTAGCAGAATATAGACACCTGGCATGGATTTGTAGAAATAAAGCCCTCTACGAGCAAAGGGTCTTTAATGCAAAACTTTTTCTACATATTTTCACCCAGAAAACAAAGCATTTAACCCAGCTGACGTAATCTTCAAAAAAAGACAAACACTATAATTTTTTTGCATATACTGCAATTGTATTTTAAGGGAAATGTATAAGTAGTGTACGTGTTAAAAAAAAACGGAAAGTAATTTCAACCCAGAATGAATTGACTGTACATATGTTAAAAAATGATAGCCATTTTTGGCTTTATGGGTGAAATTTCCAATGTGTTTGTGAGCGAGTTTATATGGAAACTTTCTTTTAAGTGGGCCAGTGAGTGCGAGTACGAAGTGAGTGGTTATATGTACTATAAAATTGTACTGGTTTTTAGTTTTAATTGGAAAAGAAATATAAATTAGGAATAAAACAGAACGAATGTATGTATGTGTGTGTACGTATATATCGGTATATAGGTGCAGATTCCAGGCTTCTTCTCTTCGTCAGTTTCCTTCTTAAATGCTTTGGCTCTTTTTGGAGTGTCTAATCAGTAGTTTCAAGTGTACATGTAAAATACAAGGAACTAAATAGGATTTTACTTAGCTCTAAACCAATTCAAATTTTCTTTCTTCTTTAAAATTAAATCAACTTTTTTTATTCCACTTTAAAAAAAAAAAAAAATACAGAACAACGACTCATGATCATTGGACGTTTACAGACTGGACAGTCACAAAGTGTAGTGGCCAGACAATTTAATGTGGTTAGAAGCACCATTAGTCGCCTTTGGAGGCGATTTCAAGAAACTGGCTCAGTGGCAGACCGGCCGCGCAGTGGAAGATCCAGAGTCACAACTCCTGCCGAAGACCGCTTCATACGGCTGCGTCACCTCAGGAATCGACTTGCATCTGCGTCCTCCAGAGTCCAGTCAATGTCAGCAGCTCGTCGAATTTCAGATCAAACGGTCAGGAACCGGCTGCACGATTCTGGTCTTTGGGCTAGAAGACCCTACAGAGGTCCTGTTCTTACGGACCGGCATCGTCAGAACCGACTGCAGTGGGCGAACCAGCATCGTCAATGGACCGTTGGAAATGACTGGAGACGGGTTTGGTTTAGTGATGAATCATTTTTTGTGCTCCAGCGACACGATAGACGGAGAAGAGTTTACCGCAGAGTCCATGAGCGCTACGCCCAGAACAGCGTTGATGAGGCTCCTCCACATGGTGGTGGAGGTGTACTGATGTGGGGGGCGATTAACTTCATGGGAAGAAGTGACCTGGTGCAAATTGAAGGACGCCTGAATGCCCAACGATACGTCGCTGAAATTCTTCGTCCTCACGTCCTTCCACTTCTGGCTGCACGAGGGTCGATTTTTCAGCAGGATAACGCTCGACCTCATGTGGCACAACTCACCACCCAGTTCCTCGCTGACAACAACGTCCAGACCTTTCCGTGGCCAGCCATGTCATCAGACATGAACCCCATAGAACACTTATGGGATGAACTCGACAGACGATTCTGCCAGCGAGACTTGGCTCCAGCCAATCTCCGACAGTTGTCTCTTGCACTGCGGGAAGAGTGGGCAGCCATCCCGCAACAACAGATCCAACGGCTAATCGGATCCATGTCAAGGAGATGTCGTTCTCTGATAGAGGCCAGAGGAGGCCATACACCTTACTGAAACGGAGGCCTCAGTCGCAAAGAATAAAAGTCCAAACCAAATTTAATGAACATCATTTCATTGTTAAAGTCTGAAAGTTTCTTCATGATAAAATTGAAACATTAATTCCGTAAAATAAAATTTTGGTACAAGTTTGAAATTTGGTGTCAACAGTGGTGAATAGTAAGAATAAAAGGACGTAGCATACGTATAAAAAAAGACAGAAGTGTGCTCATCTAGAACAGTGGCTCCCAACCTGTGGTCCGCGGACCACTTATGGCCGCGGCGAATTATCAGGTGGTCTGCGGCTGCGTTATCGATTTGGTATTAAGTGCTTTGATTTTGATCTGATCCTCCCTACGTCTTTAGTGATCGTATATTATATGTGATACTTTGTTAACACTTTGACGGACACTGAGGATGGGGAAATTAAAAAAAAAAATGCAATATGAACTTTCAAACTTTTTAGAATAGTGGAAGCATAATTTTATTATTTCAGTATTCAAAAACTCAATTTTGGTTCATTAAGGAACTTTTTTCGGGTTGCGTTATAACCGTCTTTGCGCCAACGGAACACAAAACACGATGTGATATGACAATGATGGTTATTACCGCCATAATTTTATTATTACATTATTATTACCTTACAATTTCCTTGTCATCTGGCAAATAATTAACAACTTGTTGTAGCGAGATTTGGTACCACTTGCTTTGTTTGTGAAAAAATGTGTAACGCGACACATACACACACACAGAGCAGGGACAACGCGGCAGGTCTTGCTTTGAAGTTTGAAAGTTGCTGAAAAATTTGCGCTTTGTCTAGCCGACCAACGTTGAAGAAGGTAGGAAATAGCGAATATATGAAACATGGCCGACCTTAAACGTTTGCATTAGCTGGAAAGAGAATCTTCTTCTTCTTCCTCGTTCGTCCTGAAAAGGACGGTGGTTGCGTTGTGTCTGTTTACGCCTAAGCTGTGATATCTGCACCTTTCGGTCGACACATCCGACTTCTGCACGGCATTTTTTAGGACCGGGTTTGCCTTCCCATTGCGATCCACACTCGCTCAGCCAGACTGCACTGCTGCAGGCTGTTTCCAGAACCACCACGTGGAGGTGGAGTGCGGTCTTGACCAGCTCTGGTTCGCTGGTCCTGACGCAGGCAGTCAAGCTATGAGTCGCTGACTGCGTTCACTATTGCTGCGTCTTTTGGTCCCGAAAGAGAATCTAAATCTACAAGAGCAAGCCTGGTTGTAAGACATTTAAATAATAATAATAATTCAACAAAGGAGACAGAGTATGAATCATATCCAAAAGGATATTATTCAAATGTAAATAGTTTTAAAAATAATTGATATTTTTCATCGTCATCACATCTGCTAAATGTTAGCTCATAATCTTTAAAAATTTATTATAACTACATACCTAAACGGATTTCGGTAAAACGTGGATAGAATGAAAGCCTCATATGGGTGAAATGAAAGGATACCTAGGACACATAATAAAAAGGGAATGACGCTAACCAAGGATAACCTCCACCGGCATTGTCAGGAAGCATAACCATTAATTGGTTAGCCAAATATATCATTGCTAGTTCTTGCCTGGAAGCTTACGACATACCAGCAAGTACATACGTGACTTGGCATCCATAAGTGGAAGGCAAAGGTTATATCTTACCCAAGTAGCATAACATGTGATTTATTCATGTACTTTGTTATTTTCTGCCCAGTGGACATTATCTTATCATGCTATCTCTGTAACATACTACCATGATTTATTCATTTATATACAAACACCGAAGACATGGTCGCCTCATGAACAGCAGTAGTTGGTGAGATTGTTGGAACACCCTGGACACCTATTACCTTTTGTTCCAGGTTTTATGATCGTTCCTGATCGAGTTTATGATCGTTCCTGATCGAGCTCATGTTCGAGTTCGTGATCGAGTTTAAACTAAAGACTTGAGGACCTTTGATCCTGCTAACTGAAGCCTAGTGGTCAAACAATCTTCAACACCTTAGTCCCCCGTAGTTATAGGGCGGGCTGAAGGAAAGTCTTCCTGATCATTGTGGTGGGTTTTGATGTTATTAAGTGTTGTTGCTATGTTTACTTAGTGTACTGAATGAGGTCAGCTGTGAAGGTCCCTGAGGATAACAGTTTATGTGAATTTACAGAGTACCTTGCTGCTACCACCCTACGACCTCAATCAGACTTATTCTTGACTAGTATGTCTGATAGCTACGTCTACTGTCTAGGGTAATGAAAATGTGGTGTGCTGGTAATTAAGTACACAAACACACACACAAACACTAATATTAATCTCTATGATTAAGTCAACTGACACTGTGGTTAAAATTTAGTAATTTACAATTTTTTCCAAATTTATTTTGTCCTGAACCTACTTTTCTTCTGGTCAGGACTTTCAACTCAATTTGAATTAATTTCAATAGAATTACATATAATCAAGTAAACACATGAAAGACCTGTACATATACATAATTTAAATTTGCTAATATTGGTACTAAAACTAAAGTCTTTATTAACTAGTGCTTGATGTCGGGTCGGGGTATTTTCATCATACCCAGTCCTTTATTTAACAGTGTTCATTTGCTCTTTAACAGTATTGATGGGGGAAAAGTTTATTAGTGACACAATGGAGTTTATATTATTTAGTACTCGTTGATGAATCTCAGCAGGCCAGGTCTTTAACACTTATCTGGCCTGTGACGATTGAAGATAGTTGTTCCTTAGGCCCACTCCTCACATGCGCTGAGGTAGTATGGTAGGCATCTCGTTTCATACAGTGTTGTACTCTTCAGAATATCTGGCACTAGCACAGTGCCAGACAAAGAAACTCTGAAACCACAAAATTAGGCTAGGTCTTAACATAATACCCTGTATTCTACATTTCTGATAGTTTATCATATTATATTTCAACCTCTAGGCCCTGTAACAGTTGGCTGGGGACCTAGAATAAGTACTCACTTGTCGTAATCATTTTTCATTATATGGCAGTATCACTCACTCAGAATTGTTAAATAAAAAGGTTAATAATTTCTGTCTTACCACAATTCAAAAGAAAACACACAGGTACGTTGAAATAGCACAAACTCAGCTGAGCTGCTGGCTGGACTATGGCGTCCAAAAAATGGACTTGGTTTTGGCCCAACACTAAAAAAAAACACAATATTCAGTTTGAGCTATCCCATAATTTCTATCCCGTATCTACCCCTTTTCCTACAGCACACATGACCCTTTTCCTGCTTTCTCTCAAGGACGCGTCAAAATGTAACTGCTAGTGACTGCAAAACGAACATCTGTCTGCGAGTCTGCACCGAACAAATCAGTCTTTTGTCAATAACTTCCGAGTTATCTGTCCGTCCTTTTATTTGAAAGCATATTATTTATCAGGAAAAGATAAGCTCTTAAACTAGCTAACTTTTGTGGTTCTAAACCTATTAATAAGGAATTCCACATTTTTTCCCATGTTAATCTTGAAATCTATAAACTACCACTAGTTCACTTCTTTTACCGCTATTTTCAAGCTAAATACGAGAATCGTCCGTATTACGTTTAGAATTACGTCATTCTCAATAAGAGCTAAGCCTGTTTTCGTGACCCAATTTACGAACATTTTTTAACTTTCGTCGTATTTCAAACAACTAACTACAAGTTCGCGCGTATGCTAGGCTTAGATTCAAACCCCGTGTGCAGACGGCATCATTTTTCTCTTCCCTCCTTTTCTTACCCCGTCTGAACGAATAGGCCTGTCGTGTCCCCATGTTATAAATAGTTTTTTCAATGACACTAGAAAACGACGTTACGGTCTACCAAAATCAACGCGCTTGTGGCGTGGGCGAAGAAGCAGCATCGTATCATAACTATATTTTATCCCTAAATTTTATTTTAACTTTTATATTTATAATGGAGGATTTTATCGCTGTATCAATGTATTCCATCACAATCATCAGTGTGTCTCAGGAACCTCGAACAAACACAAGATGAGTTTTTCTGTATCCCATCCAACAAACACTGTGAGCAGTTTCTAAAGCTAATGTCGATGATGATAACAGCTAGAGACTAGATAGCAAGATATATCAAAAATATACTGTGACAGACTTTTATAATTTTATTGGAAGATTCATCCAAGATTTTTTACTATTATTTATTTTAATTAGCAACTATAAATAATCATACATTTTACCACCTTCCAACACCCATTTCTCATTACAAGGATATATAGATGTACATAATAAATTATGAAATTGTACTCATTTGACTTGGTAAATTTTTAACTGTTAAATTTTGAGTTACTTTTTCTAATTTAATTATATTATTATATAGGGTTACTATAGCGAAAGTGGCACAGTATACGTCTGAAGCCTAAATCTTTTGTCCAGCTCAGAGTATTCACAGCCGTAACTCAATTGTGATACCAGTGCACTTCCCTGGCACTGGGACTTCATACTTTCTGGAGAGATTCTACTTCTTCTCTACCACTATCATCACACCAGAAAAACCTTTCGCCACACTTGTGTTATTGAATATAGGCTTATTCATCTATTGAAAACAGTTAAGTGTTTATGGCATTGCGATATTACATTTAAGCTGATGGTCCGCAACTTATACGTAGTTGGAAAAGCGGTCCTTAGATGTAAAATGGTTGGGAACCACTGATCTAGAAGACTTCTCCAGAATGTAGCATTAAAGTAAAAAGTATGGTATTGAAACAAGTCAATAGATTAAACATCATATGCACGTAAATAATATCTGATGGAAGATGCATCAAAGGCGTGAATAGTAGAACAACCCAAGCAAAAGCTGACTTTAAATATGATAAAAATCATATTTTGCTAACAAATCTGTGTCAATGGAAGCAAGCAATTTAATTTTTCAATGATAGATTGAGACAATCCTGACGTATTGAAGTGAATCATAGACAATAAGTGGACAAGCAGGAAAATACAGTAAGGCCACAGAGATGTTTTATAGACGGTTGCTATGAATACCTTGGACAGATAAGAAGAGTAATGAGGATTTCCTGAAAGAAGCCACTTCGCATAGAAAGTAAATAAATAAATAGAAGTGACTGCAGAAGTTATTGCGCCTACAATTAGTCTGGTTCGTCCTTAGGTACACATCCGGGTTACGTGAAGAGATCGTGCTAGACTTCTGTCCACGAAGCATTATTACGTGGCGCCTAGTTGGCAGAGAGAATAGTAATGATTTGTTCCCGTAGCTAGGCTGTGGTGTAGTTCGGAAATTTCT
Organism: Oreohelix idahoensis; assembly: GCA_024509875.1. NCBI lineage: Eukaryota > Metazoa > Mollusca > Gastropoda > Stylommatophora > Oreohelicidae > Oreohelix > Oreohelix idahoensis. Next base: position 429,300 of record JAMPIV010005329.1, read on the forward strand.
GGGTTCGAATCCCGGTAAGCCACTCACGTTTGTTTTCTTCTGTTGTCTAGTCTTCTACTTCTTTATTTCCTACGAGTGCCTGAAACATTCCTTTTGTATTATTTATTTATTTACTGTTTACAGGCCTCGGTTTTCCCTCATTTGTTTATTCGCAAAGAAAGCTAATTATTGATGTAAGAAGGTAGTAATCCACTTTTTTGACATATTATAAGAAGAGAAAGGTTGGAATATATTGCTGTCACGGCCCCCCCCCTTTTTTTAAGCTCTGCAGTAGTGGTCCAACAGTGACCAAAACTCAAGAGTAACTGATGTGGGTCTTCAAAGGTGTCTACCTTTGCACAAGATTACTCTTGGCAGAGTTGTAGATAGAATGATAATGATGCTACCTCAAGGTAGTATTCACAAGATATTCGGAAAAGCGAGAACAATGCTGCATAGGCAGAGCACTTTAACTCTAGGATCTGCCGACAACTTATGTGAAGGATTATGTAATCTTATAATAGCTCTTTCAAGCCCCCAGCTGAGTTAATTCAGCGAATTTCCTCTTATTATTATTTAGTAGTTTTAATTGAGTGTATTTAAGAAATTGTCTGAGACATACGGATACAACACATTCAAAATGATTAAATCAACTTTAACGTTGGATAGATATAAATAACAAATGTAATAATCACTTAGTTTTTTTAACAGTTAGTAAAAATTGAATATTCTTTAACAAAAAAATTGGTCATCATCATATGGTGTTAATGGGGAATTATATAAGGGGAAGTTTCACTTGGCAGCTTTTATTTGACTACTTAGCTGCCAATGAGGTTTCTGCTCCCGCTAGTGTTTTGGTTCTTCGCAGATAGGTGACTGGATTGCTCACGTTCCTGGTCAAGATTTAAGAGTTGCAGCACGTTCCAAGTAGAATCAGGGAGTAAATGCATAGCTGGTCCCGCGTCTCTAAGACTCGTCTGATGATGCTGTCTAGCGTCGACTTCAGGCCACTTATACGCTCACTTGTTCCAGAAATAGTACCCTCAGCTGGTACCACCAAGCCAATCTTTAGGCTCATAGACTGCTGGCTCAGAGAAATAATGGCACTTGTAGTGGCCTCTGGTGTGTTCTTACTTTAACAATAAGTTCCCACTTTTGACTTGTGTTCAGATTCCTTTGGATTCCGGTTTTCCTTGTTAACAATGGTAGTGTTTTCCTGGGCTCTTAAGTCCTCAAGAATTCAAGACAAGTCCGGTCAGATAAATGAAAGCTGATTTTAGTCTTTACTCTGGCAAGGTTTGGTTGTGTTCTCGGCGCAAGTGAATTTTCACAGTGAATTGTCTACTCTGGCTGAAGTGTTAAGTTATATTGCCTGTCTTCCCCCGCATTTTTTTGTTACAATGTTAAGCAGGGCTCCAATCGGAAGGTGTGTTGTGCCTTCATTCCGAATGTCTGCCAATCGTTTCAAACATGCGTGTTTTGTGGGGTAATTCAAATTATTTCCTCATGGAAATTTCTGCGCGTTACTGCAGAGGCCATGTCTCCCAAATATGGAATGAAAACATCCGATCACTCTCTTTGCAATGTTTACAAATAGCTTCATATTCATTTCTTATATAGTAATGTCTGTGTAACAAGGTGTACCGGAAACGATTATATCATTCTTGTCTGTCCAGAAATGTGTCGCGCAGGCGAGTAAGCTAGCTACCCGTCGCTTGTGCAAACAAAATTCTTCGTTTACTCATCTGGTCGAGGAAGGACTTATCGGCATTATCAGCGATTAAACAAATTCGCTGGGCGATTTTAGGGCTAATCTGTCGCCTGATGTCGGGCACACCCGAAATGTTCCAACTTGATTGTCGGTTAATATTGTCTCATCCGTCTCATTTTCCAGCAGAGATTAACGGGTAAACAAATAGACTTATCACAGAGAGGATTGTAAGATGATCTGAAAGTACAAAATATCTGCTTGATAGAATGAAAAGAAAGGGGCCGACCGCGGAAATGCAAGTAATTTAGTACACACACAAATGTAACTAAATACTACCGTAGAGGAAACCAGATCGACCCAATAATTCTGTGACAATTACGACAAAAGGAGAGCTTGAAGGATACAAATACAAGAGACAGAAGAGAGTAGAGAAAGAAGACACTGGGCAGTGTGACATCGCAGCACGGAAAGAAGTCAACAACTGAAATGATAAAGAAGAAGACATTTCAATATAATAAAGTCGGCATAGTTGCGTTAAATGACGGTTTTTACACTGGGCTTAAATCAAGTGAAAATAGCGAACTCAAAAGATTGATGCCAGCTTAGAGATAGCTAAATTTTGAGCTTTTAATAAATTTTACATAAAGCTATTCGGCAGAACGTTTAATCAAACTTCAGCATAGGTTTTGAGTTTATTTATTTTGAAAAATCACCTTAATAATTTATGTTTTGGAACATTACAGACCATATCCTAAGACTGGAGGTAAGCTCTTAAAAACGTTTGTGTTGTGTTTCTACAATGTATTAAGTTGTCTATACATTTCTGTTTAGATTTACATGTCTTCTATCCACATTACATGTCAACTTTTCGGAATTGAAACCACTGCCCGTGCGGATATTTTAAGATCGTGAAAAATGTTGGAGGTGGGGGCTGTTTGCCTAGATCAGGGGTTATGAACCTTTTTTTGTACCATAGAACATACTGACTGTGCAGTGAAAGCTTACGGACCTCTTCATAGATAAAAACATTTACATAATGAAAATTAAATTCCAATTTGTAGGGTTGTATACACAAGCCACGTAAAATCCATTCATTAATTCGCTGACCCTGACGCAAACAGTCTAGCTATGGGTCGCTAAATGCATTTCTCACTGTTGACGCGTGTTGAGGCTTGTTTTTAGTATTATTATGGATGGTTAATAATCTTGAGCATCGTGCCCATGGATGTTTGCGAATGGTTTGGGGTTGTCAAGAAAATTACAGTTCATGCATGGACTCCAACACCTGGTTGATTTTTGGGTGCACAAATACCGGCATATTTATTATGACATTAAACAAGTTCATTTGAAAGCATGAATTACATTAATAATTTGAAAGCTCCTACAGTCCTCCTTGGAACATCACACATCTGGAATATTTACCAAGCAGTGCCATCATGGATCATGAAGTATCGAACCCCAGACGTGGAGTTAATATTTATATATTTTAAATTGCATAGCAATACTTCTCTGTGAAAATACTTCCTCGAACTCAATCCTTCTGTTCGGAATCATATATAACATCAGTGGCGACCATCGTACAATATACAGCCACGTAGAAGAGTAGATACTCTTCAAAATAAGGAGCAACAGCTTTGACGTCCTTCTTGATCAAAATCTGATAACGAAAGGTCCCGTCTAACGGTTTGCATAAATTATGTTAAGCACCAAAATCCCGTCAGCACATACAAGTGACGTCAGACTAATATCGCGCTCATTTAACATTTATATAAGTGCAAAATACATCATGCTGGCCACGAATAGAACTGTTAGCGCGTAGCTTAACTGATAACAGAACTAAACATGGTCAACATGTAAAATACATGATAAATCTTCTTTAACAACGCGTCTTAGGTCCCGCTCTCCATACAATAGGACTGACATGACATTTGAGTTGAAGATTCTTATTTTCGTGTTGGACTTGATTTCTCTTGTTTTCCATATGTTTCCCAATGCAGTGAAAGCTCTTGCTTTTTATATTTAACTGTATACTGTTAAACAGAGGAGAAAAACTAATCGAATTCTGCTTAGAAAACAACCTCTCCATTACAAATACCCTATTTAGACAACATCCTAGAAGGCTCTATACATGGACCTCACCAGATGGCAACAGCAGGAATCAAATAGATTACATCTTGATACAACAAAGATGGAGGTCAGGTATATCATATTCAAAGACACTCCCAGGAGCAGATTGTGATTCAGATCATGAGCTACTAATTGCAGATTTTAAGTTAAAATTGAAAAAAGTGACGAAAGGTGCTCGACCTCTCCGTCTCGATGTAAGCGCCATACCACCTGAATATAACATAGAAGTACAAAACAAATTCGAAGCACTGATGGCTGTACAAGAGGATATGACACCGGATGAGCTAGCCACACATGGGAGAGATATTCTCATCACATCAACAGAAAACATGATCCCTAGAAAAGTGCATAAGAAGCAGATATACATCACGGATGAAACATTGAGGCTCATGGAGGAAAGAAAAAAGCTGAAGCAAACAGGGGTAGAACGGAACAGTGACAAATACAAAAATTGCACAAGAAACATCAGGAGAGAGATTAGGAAAGACAAGAAACAGTACATAACAAATACCTGCAATAGAATAGAAGAGCTGCAATTTCAGAGAAAAGATAGGGGTATGTTCAAGGAAATCAGGATGCTAACAGATGATTTTAGACCATCATTATATGTAATCAATGATAAAAATGGTAACATATTAACAGAAAGTAGGGATATATTGGAGAGATGGAAGGAGTACTGTAGAGAAATGTATGAAGATAGTGCAAAGACCCCAGACATGACGATTGAAAGTGAAGAGAGAGAGAGAGTAAGAACCTATATTAGATGAAGTACGTGCAGCAATCAAAAGCCTGAAGAAAGGAAAATCACCAGGATGTGATGATATACCAACTGAACTAATCCAAGCAGGAGGAGAGGCCAGTGTCCTCGTTTATCATGCACTATGTGTGAAGATCTGGAACAGTGCAATCTGGCCCAAAGCATGGAAAAGATCTGTGTATATCCCTCTCCCAAAGAAAGGCAATTTAAAACTGTGTACCAACTATCGTACTATTGCTTTAATAAGTCATGCCAGCAAAATCATCTTGCGGATTATCATGAAGAGGATAGAAAGAAAGTTAGAACATGAAGTACAGGCGGGTTTTAGACAAGGCAGAGGTACAAGAGATCACATTTTTAATGTGAGAAACATCCTCGAGAAATGCAGAATACAATGTAGATCTTCATACCTGTTTTGTAGATTACACCAAGGCCTTCGACTGAGTACAACATCAGAAATTGTGGAACATCATGAGAAACATGGGGTTTCCAGTGCATTTGTTCCATCTAATTGAAACTCTATACCATGAACAACAAGCAGCTGTCAGAGTAACGGGGGAAACATTAGGATGGTTTGAGGTGAAAAGGGGAGTAAGCCAGGGTTACATCCTCTCTCCATACTTGTTTAACATCTGTGCAGAAAATATAATGAGAAATGTTCGAAGTGACCAGGAATGTGAACATTGCGATCCGTTCACAATTGGTGGAAATGCGATCCCAGAACTCAGGTACCCAGAGGACACAGTTATTCTTTCAAACAGTGCCAAGGGACTAGAACAGTTAATCCTGTCTGTCAAAAGACACAGTGAGGATCAGAACCTTTTTCTGAACACAAAAAAAAACAAAGATAATGTCCACAGACAAAACAAGATGCCAACCAAAAATTACCATCAATGATGAGGAAATTGAAAATGTCACAAATTTTGAATATCTTGGCTCCATAATTAACAACAATGGAGACTGGCCATAGCAATGCAGAGGTTAAATAAAATGAAGAACCTATGGCATAACACCAGCAAATTAATAAAAGTAAAACTTTTGAGAACGTGCATCTTTCCGGTAGTGTGACATAATAGCTTTCATCTATTTATTTCTCTATCTACACTTTTCTTTTACCTAGCTTTCATCTACGCCTGTTTTATTAAAATAAAATCATCCTACACTCAGAGATCTGTCTTTTTTTCAAATTCAGCACGCATTTTATTGCTGTTCGCTATTTCCTTTGATGAATGTTCACGAGCAGACCTATTAGCTAACGCTGAGCGGGGAATCTGTAATTTTTAACGCCAGCGATTGCAAATCGTTGGATAGGATCAGATAGCGATCAGAGGGAAATAAATTTTAATACTAAGAGCAGATAATTTGGAACCAAGGTGAGACCAATTTCTATTACCTCCCTTGTAAAACTGTCCGTTTGAAAGTAATTAAACACGGTGAGAATAGCCAGATCAAAGGACGGGCTTCGCTCAATTTCGTTCTATGACCATGTCTGCGGGCGGTAAATAGTGTGATTTTTTTCGATCGAAGAAATCTCGCACGGTCTGGTCAATTACGTTACGCCTGATCTAAACAGAGACTGTTTCGCTCGATGCTCGAGTTTGCACTAGGTTAATTTTCTTTTAAATGTCCAAAAAAAACTGGGTCACTTTAACCCGCACGTGAAAATTGCCATTGTTGCTGCAAAAACTCGTGGTTTTTGCAACACGCCCCAATAGTTCAAAAGGTGAAAAAGTGAGTTGAGTTTCCTTTTGTTAGTAAGTCACACATTATTAAAAAAAACTTGACTGATCTTTTCCACGGATGAATCAACTTTATTTTGTAATAAATTGTTTACACCTGGTTACATTTAATTGGTCCATAGTGGAGTTTTTCTTGGTGGCCCTTAACTTTTGTCCAGTAGTATATAGAGAATCAATCAATCAATTAGAGAATCAATTATATATATATATATATATATATATATATATATATATATATATATATATCTATATATATATATATATATATATATATATATATGAAAAACTGTCTGATCTAAGTATCTCAGTCGTAACCGATAGGCTGGATTAGATTATCTCTTATAGATTATATCTCAAATCCAGGGACAGACTTTACCTTTCACCATTTCACTCGTGAAAATCTATTTTTTTTACCTTATTTCCCACTGAGCTATCACCTGTTCTAGTTCTATTCAGACGGGACCATACCTGATCTTAAATTCCTATAAAAAAATCTACGACAGGTAGCAACATATGGATGTGAATCATGGACCATTACTCAAACATTTAAGAAAAAAATCGAATCTTTCGAAGCAAAGTGTTACTGAAAAATTCTCAGAATATCGTGGACCAAGAAGAAGAAAAATATAGACATCCTACAAGACCTGAACATCGAGGAAAACTGGCTCATAAACAATATCATGTCCCGGAAACTAAAATATTTTGGCCACATTAAACGCTATAGTGGTTTAGAGAGAGCAGTGATGGAGGGTATGGTACCTGGAAGGCGAGGCAGGGGTCGACCAAGACGATGGTGAACACAGGGCATTGAAGACACCTTGAACATGACATTGGAGGAGGCAGGAGGGCTGGCTAGAGATCGAGAGTCTTTCAAGCGGGCTGTGATGAGAGCGACGTTCTGCAAAGGACATGCTACATGATGATGATGTATACTGTATTAAATAATGGCGCCTCTTTTAACCATAAGCCTATTAACTTTGTCTGCAAACATAGAGTGTTCCAGATAATGAGAACAATTTGTCTGCGCTCGCAGAGTTGCCAGATTGGGATTCTAAATTTTACATGAAATTAACTTCTGCTTTATACTTCACTAGACACTTATGGATAAAATATACGATAAGCGCTTAAGCGCCCCACGCAAACATCGTACACAAACTTCAATGATCCACTTGATGATCAACAAGACACTGTACGGGGTAAAATACGATCAACAAATTTAAAGGAGATTAGGTGGCTGGAGAGAACGACTGACATACACTGTGGTGCACTGATTAATATGTGTGTAAACATAATAAGGAGGGGTGAACGAAAATGTAATGTGTACCTCTTATAAGAATATAGGATTAAGGAATGGTATGTATTATTACCTCAACATGTATGTTTACCTCTTATAAGAATATAGGATTAAGAAATGGTATGTATTATTACCTCAACATGTTATGTTTACCTCTTATAAGAATATAGGATTAAGAAATGGTATGTATTATTACCTCAACATGTATGTGTACCTCTTATAAGAATATAGGATTAAGGAATGGTCTGTTTTATTATCTCAACATGTAATGTTTACCTCTTATAAGAATATAGGATTAAGAAATGGTATGTATTATTACCTCAACATGTATGTTTACCTCTTATAAGAATATAGGATTAAGAAATGGTATGTATTATTACCTCAACATGTTATGTTTACCTCTTATAAGAATATAGGATTAAGAAATGGTATGTATTATTACCTCAACATGTATGTGTACCTCTTATAAGAATATAGGATTAAGGAATGGTCTGTTTTATTATCTCAACATGTAATGTTTACCTCTTATAAGAATATAGGATTAAGAAATGGTCTATATTATTACCTCAACATATTATGTTTACTTCTTATAAGAATACAGGATTAAGAAATGGTCTATATTATTACATCAACAGAAATGGACAGCTGTATTGGCAACGCTGCAACCATCTTTGCCCGCCTCATAATGCGTGTTTGGGGAAGCTCCAAACTGACAATGAAAACCAAAGCTGCGGTAGGTAATGTCTGCGTCACCAGCACGCTTCTATATGAGAGCAAGACATGAACAACCTGTGCTAAGCAAGAAAGAAGGCCCAATGCCTTCCATCTACGGTGTCTACGCCACATCCTTGGTATTTCGTGGAAGGACAAAGTGACAGATACTGAGGTGCTGTCACGTGCTGGCTTTCAAAGGATATGTACACTACTGAGACACCGCAGACTACCGCTGGCCTGGCCATTTTCGTCGCATGGAAGGTGGTCGCATCCCGAAAGATATTTTCTGTGGACAGATGGCAAAAGAACAGCCAGGTGACCGCAGGTGAGGTTCAAAGATGTGTACAAGACAGATAATGGAGGCACTGGATATAAATCCAGCAATCTGGCAGGATGAAGCGGCCGATTACACCAAGTGACGACGATACCCACGGCGCCATATCAGATAGGAAGAAAAGAAACTCTCACAACAAGCAGAAGAGAAAAGAACAGGACGAAAGGAACATCAGAAAATAAAAACCCGTCTGAGTACTATTACCTCAGGTGCGCACTCTCATAATCAGTTATGACTGAAGCGGGTTACTACTAGGACCTCAAGTTATTCTGCAGGGTCAAAATGAAAGACAAGAGTAGAGAAGATAATGTGAGAACTACTTTTAATGCATGAAATATTTGTTTAAAAAAATGATACAAAGTATAAATGAATGACAGATGAAATTTAACAACTAATGGACACAAAAGGATAGAAAAAGCAAGTTAAGAGCACGGGAAAGAAGGAATCTGTGTTTGTAATTTTGTTTGTTTGTTTATTAGTGTTGTGTTGTATGTTAGCATTTAGAGAATTATGACTGGTTGATTAAATAGCATTACAAAGGTAGTTAACGTTCTGTAATTCCTAGGTAAAGAGAAGTATACACGCCCATTGAGGCATATTGGGAATACGTGGTTAGGCCCTTATTTTCTTGACCATCGGCCCACTTGGGGTGATGTGGTTAACATCACGCCGGCCGCATTAACCTCGCCAGAGTTGCTCTGGTACCCAATTCATGAGGCTGGGTCGACCCTGCAGCCGTTTGCGGTCTAAAAATCCCGCCTCAACTGGGGATTGAACCATGGACCACCGAGCTAGGAAGCCAGTGCACTAACCACTGCGCTACCGCGGCTCCCAAAGAGAAGTATAGGTAGACTGGAAACCCTGGAGAGAACTGGGTACAGAGATGACAGGAATGAGGAAGCCATGGGACGATCTTCATCTGTTGGCACGTGACAGGAGGTGTTGGCACGTGACAGGAGGTGTTGGCACGTGACAGGAGGTGTTGGCACGTGACAGGAGGTGTTGGCATGAGTTTATTGAAGGCGTATGCTCTTTGGCCAGCTGAACGACAAATATTATAATGACGATGACGATATTGACGATAATGGCGATGATGATGATTAATGACAGTTCCCGTTGGATGGGGGTGAAGGGGGGGGGGGGTCTGTGGCGAGACACAGAAAGAACACGGTCCCTGCTCCCTCAAGCATGTCGTAAAAGGCAACCAACATGAAGCTGTGCATGGGGGCTGGCAATTTCCTCATGTAAACTACATTGGTACCGAAACCACTGTTTCGGGGGGACATGTGCTTTGAAGCAGCTTTATCCAAAGGGGGTAGGTTCTAAGCTGTATTTGTGGCTCCATGACCGAGCAAAGAAGAAGATGACGGTGATTAGTGACAGCATTAGCAATCAGGCTCTAATAAATGGGTGAAGCAGCAGGTCTAACCTCACAAAAAGGTCTCACCTCAGTCGTTTTTACTTGTCTTTCTTTACATTAAATTATTTCACTTTTATCTCTATCCCGTAACAATGAGGGGGGTTTCACGATGTCAGTGTTTCTTAACCATTTAGAGGTCCTGCGGCCTTTTACAAGGGGCTTGACATAAGTCTTGGTCCTGACCATGAAGGACCATGAAGGAGTCACAAGAGGAAGATGAAACTTGGCACATTTAAAGTTCATCATATTTGCACTGAATGTGTCAAGTACGCGTTGTACCCTATTGACCGGATCTGCTGCTCCAAAGATCCTACAGAAATACACAGGTAGATGGAACCAGTGTTTCGTGATTCTTGTCTTTCATATACTTCGGTTAAAAAAACTGGTGTCAACAGTTTAAGTGCGGCCGCTCAAATGTTGCTGATCTGCCAAGATCTGGTAGACCAGCCTAAGAGTGCAACGATGAAAATGCAACAAGAGTGAAGAAAATCATTGACCAGGATCGAAAAATGACAATTGTGGAGATAGCTAGTAGAGTAAAACTGAATGAAAGAACAGTTTATAGAATTTTATACAACAGGAAAGTTGTGACCAGGAAACGAGGGATAACGCGCACTCAAAATCTTCCTTTGCTGCAAGACAACGCGCCCTCTCACAAAGCACGGCTTGTGCAGCTAGCAGCCAACGATTTGAATATTGAAATTCTTCCACACTCACCATATTCACCAGATTTGGCTCCATCAGACTTTTTTCTATTCCCAAATCTTAAAAAACAGCTAAAAGGAAATCATTTTGACAGCAATGAAGAAGTTATACTGGCATGTGATAACTGGTTTAGTTTGAAAAATAGGGTGTTGTACTCCCAAGGTCTTTTCAAGGTCAAGCAGAGATGGCAGAAGTGTGTCAATTCAGACGGTGGCTATATTGAAAAGGAATAAACACTATACAAAATTTCAGCTCTCTGTGACATGTCCTTCATGGTCGGGCCCTAGACTTATGTCAAGCCCCTTGTACAGTATCTTAAGAAGCCTCGCACCCCATTACAGTATCTTAAGAAGCCTCGCACCCCTTTACAGTATCTTAAGAAGCCTCGCACCCCATTACAGTATCTTAAGAAGCCTCGCACCCATTTACAGTATCTTAAAAGGCCTCGCACCCCTTTACAGTATCTTAAGAAGCCTCGCACCCCATTACAGTATCTTAAGAAGCCTCGCACCCCTTTAGAGTATCTTAAGAAGCCTCGCACCCCATTACAGTATCTTAAGAAGCCTCGCACCCCTTTACAGTATCTTAAGAAGCCTCGCACCCCTTTACAGTATCTTAAGAAGCCTCGCACCCCATTACAGTATCTTAAGAAGCCTCGCACCCATTTACAGCATCTAAAATGCCTCGCACCCCTTTACAGTATCTTAAGAAGCCTCGCACCCCATTACAGGTCCACCGTGCACAATGGGGTCTGGCGTTGTCCAGTTGAAACACAGACCTTTGGGCAGCCAAAAGTGGAAGGACATGGAGTCGAAGAATTTCATTGACGTATCGTTGCGCATTCAAGCCTCCTTCAATGTGCACCAATTGACTCCTTCCGTTGTAACTGATCATTCCCCACACCATTGCACCTCCACCACCGTGCGGCGGAGCTTCATCAACGCAATTTTGGGCAAAACGTTCATTTCGCCTACGGTAGACCCTACGCCGTCTATCATGACGCTGCAACAAAAAGAAAGATTCGTCACTAAACCAGACACGTCTCCATTGATTGTCAGCTGCCCAGGGACGATGCTGGTTGGCCCAAAGAAGTCGATTTTGGCGATGGCGGCGCGTAAGGACAGGTCCTTGGTGAGGTCGTTGTGCCCAAAGTCCAGCGTCATGCAGTCTATTCCGGACAGTTTTATCAGACACATGACGTCCTGCAGGCAATGACTGAGCAGTTGAGGAAGCTGTTGTAAACCTGTCTCTGAGGTGACGAAGCCGAATAAAGCGATCCTCCGCTACTGTTGTCACTCTGGGTCGTCCACTGCGATGCCGGTCTTCAACTGAGCCAGTGGCTTGGAACCGGTGCCAAAGTCGACTGATGGTACTCTGATGCACGTTTAGATGCCTGGCAACCTGACTGACTTTCGCCTGCATGCAGTCGGCCAATAGCAATGTTCCTTAAATTTATCGATAGAAACGCCATAAATGTCTGCTTGAAAATGAACTGAATTTTGTGTGTGTAGCGTTATCCTTTTATATGGTTTCAGTTGCGTAGTTAGTGAATAGTGTTCACCCCAAATTTTGTTGCTTTCACGTGCGCGCAACATGAGCTGTGGTCAAACATTGCGTCATAAACACTATTGACCACTGCGTTGTAACGATTACAAAAACGAACGCAATTCAGGTCAACACGTGCATTTGACACTGTAAAGAACATTTGAGGCTAATTTTTAGACAATAGAAATGGCAGACAGAGGGCTACAGATCATAGACCAAAGCAGACTCCTGGGAAAGTTCAAACTGTGGTGCCTCCAGTTCATGTTGTTACCGAAGTTGCTGTGGCCACTGCTTATATATGAAATAAGCACAAGTACAGTGGAAGCTATAGAGCCGAAGGTCAACAAGTTCATGAGAAAGTGGCTAGGGGTACCACCAGGTCTGTCAGATGTAGCACTGTACTGCAAAAAGTCAAAACTTCTGCTTCCTTTCAAGTCAGTTGTTGAAGAGTACAAAGTTGGAAAGGCAAGGCTTGCAATGATGAAACGCGAGTCAGCTGATGACGTGGTTAAGTCCATTCAGCCCACACTGAAAACGGGAAGGAAGTGGAGAGTGGAAGAAGCTGTTGATGCTGCCCAAGAGTCACTCAAACTGAGGGAGGTAATCGGATACACACAAACGAATAGACGGGGATTTGGTCATGGAGACATCCGCTGGTGGTCCAAGGCATCAAGCAGGGAGCGCAGAGACATGGTAGTTCAGGAGATACGAGGAGCTGAGAATGATAAGAGGTTGCAAAAAGCAGTGCAGCAGGTCCAACAAGGCCAATGGACTACATGGTAAGGAGCCCTGCAGAGGTCCTTGACATGGAATGATATATGGCATATGGCACCTCTTAGGCTCAGCTTCGTTGTTAGATCAATGTATGACCTGCTGCCGTCAGCCACCAACCTTGTGAAATGGGGAAAGTCGGATGATGAGCAGTGCCCCCTGTGCCAGGGGAGGAAGACACTCGAACACGTGCTCTCAGCTTGTAAGGTGTCATTAGGGCAAGGGCGATACACTTGGCGCCATAACAAAGTGCTAAATGAGCTTGCTGCGACAATAGATCTGGCAAGGATGAAGGCGAATAGCAAACCCAGGCCGAGCACCTCAAATACATACTTTCTGAGGGCAGGAAAGGCAGCACACACCAAACCGAGTAAACCTGGTGTCGTGGAATATTCCAATCCACATATATAAATTAAAAGGTAAATGCAAAGCCTAACAAATAAATTTAATAAAAGGAAGAAGAATGGTAAAGAACAGTGCTGTCACAATGACAGTACTCGAAATCCTCTTTGTTTTATGCTTCGTCTGCAAATTGTAACGTTTCCACGTTAAATATAAGCCACTGCATAAATACAAGCGTTTCCACAACACATTAAAACGGGTATTGCATTTCTAAGAAAAACATTGAGAGGCACACTGCGTAATGACCTAAATTAATCCTAACATTAATTATACTACGTTACCAAAATGAACGAACAGATGGACTCAAATAGAAAGAGAGAGGGGCGAATGAAAGCAAGGACACATGCAACACTAAACTCGCGTCGCGCGATACACAATTACTACTATCACGCGTGTAAGGCCACATGCACTAACTTTTTTTCAGACGGACAGTGATAAAAACACTAACCTTCCCAGAGTTAGGTTTTAAAAACCTGGAAAACGCTTATTAGAAAAGATGACATTAGATGGGTTTACGTTTGAAAACATTACAGTACCCAGACAGCACATCTTCGAAACAGGAGGTAGAAGAAATTGCATATTTTGAACGCAGCCACTTAGCTCTTTTAAATTTGTATATTTGGGTTCCTTAGGGCTTGCTGACAAAGAATATGTAAAACGTTACGCAAATAGTCTAGGAATTACCAAATTATAACCAAAATAAAATAGTGGGGGTGCCTGACAGCATGAAATCATTTCTGCTCATAAAATTTTTTTATAACGTGTTTGAAAAAACCTTACGTTACGGAAATAGCCTACCATGTTAACTCCAAATTGATTGGAGCGCAACAAATATAAGACTAAACACGATTGGTCGGGCTATAAATACTATCTTGTGTTGTTATGGGAAACGAATAGAAGGGGGTACTTTTTTGAAAAGATGTGTGGACGTGGTTTCATTGGGTAGAGCTGCGAATATACTTGATTCAGAGCGTCTGTTCATTGCCACATCTTGTAATAAACCTACTAAGAAGCAGTACGTTGAGCACCAGTGTATATTTGTTATAAAATAAAGCCTGGGACATCGGCAGATCGGAGTTGTGCTATATTCATTGCCAGTCAACGAAACTGTTTATTATTCTATGAATTGTGGTAAGCTTGAAATATTCAATATCTTTTAATGAAAATTGAATGTAAATTGTTAATTTATGCCTGTATATATGTGTAGTTCAGTAGCGAACATGATGTAAAGCCTATAATGCTCCAGCCTGAACAGAAGGTGTCGGAGGAAAGTAAAACTGCATGGAATGGCCAAACAGTACACTGACACCTAGATTATTGATTAGACAGAAATAATGCTGGAATTGCAGAGGCGTAGTAACCATTAGGGAGGGAAATACTGGTATAAAATATTTCAGATGAAGCTGACAGTTGGCCTAACGCTCTGAACTCAATGTTTGTGATGTATTGTGCTCAGTGTAGAAAGAGAGTATAAATTAGTTATGACGTAGAAGGTACATCCTTCTTGTTTTCAGGGACAGTGGTCTTAAAGTTATTGAGCTGCACCTGGTCAGAGCTTTGCTGAAGCCAGAGGTGGACAGCATACTCCTTGGTCCATATAGCAACCAGTGGGGTGGCTCCAGAACTCATCGAGCAGAGGAGCCTTTTTCTGCAGTCATCACGCAAGATAAGAGAGTGTGGCCATGGAGCTCAACATTATGTACCCCCATCTTAAAATGACAGTGTAAAATACAATTAAGAGGGGAATTTAATTGTTTTAATATCAGGAACTGAGAACATCTCCAATACTAGTTCCAATAAAGACAAAATATTGAAGTCATGATGACAAATACCATCAGAGCTTGAACAAAACAAAACCAGTATTACCTCATATTACTACTACACCAATGACACACATAGGATACTATTAAAAATACATGTCACTACAAGATTCATATTGAGAAATTCTGTACATATAACTTGTAATTAAAATTGATTGTGATTCCTGGTTCCATTTGTATTTGAATCAGGACACATATTCATTCATGACAGCACTGAATACATATTGTTATTTGAAAAGTTATCAGTGACTCCTTTAAGATATCCTTGTAGAGTGTTTTATGTATGTGAGTGTCACAGTGTTGTCAAGTGTGGTGGAATAAATTAAATTGTTTATCTGTCTGTTGTTGTTATGACTTACACTTCATCATACACATACCCTAGACATATAACGTAGTCATCACACTATTCCAGAATAATTCTGACTGAGGTATACATATATGTGGCAGCAAGTAAGGTTATCTATAATACACTACTCTTATTAGATATAGATACCTTCACAGCTGATCTCAGTCAGTACACTAAGTCCCCTATAAATATTTATAATATCCCACTTTACCACACCTGGTAGTAGTTTACCATCTCTTCTTGACTGTGCAAACGACTGGGAGATGGCGGTAGACCTACCTGGACGAGGGGCATATCCAGAGAGTATCAGAAAATCGCGGAGAGGACCGGATATAGCGCTTCATTATTCAGCAACGCTTCAGGTCATACTGATTGAACTGACCGTGCCATTTGAATCCAGATTAGACGAGCAACATTTGTTCAAAGCGGCCAAGTATAGTGATCTGGCCGCGGATCTGAGACACGATGGGTTCACTGCAAGGGTCATGGCTGTTGAAGTGGGCGCAAGAGGGCTTGTGGCAGCATCAGTGTATGATCTATTGAAACTGTTGGGGCTGAGGGGACAGTCGAGAACAAGGGCACTGAAGAGGCTTAGTGAAACTGCCGAAAAGGCATCAGGCTGGCTGTGGAACAACCGCAATGGGCAATGGAAATCGTGACAATAAACGCTGCGGTACAGAAAACACCATGAATTTTTCTAAGTCCACAATACGCTGAGTTTTTGGTGTACTAGTGAAAGGGCTGTGGCTGAGAGGCGACAGGCGGTGTATATTATAGAGGTGTCAGTGTCAGAATTTCAGTGGCGAACGCGCAGTGGCGTCGGCTTCGCGATGGTGTCTCAGTGTGTGCGACGGAACGAACGGAATAATCTGTCTTCTCTGTTACTTTCACAATTGCCTCCACGGCTGGCGGAGTTGTGGATTAAAGTTGCTACCATAAGTGAAATGGGTTCATTTTCGATACAAGACAACAGGAGGCTGAGACGCTTGGGAGTCATGACCCAAGTGGGCCCGCTCCCCTTAGAGTGTAAAGGAGTATATCGGGCCGAAACACTTGTCGGACGGGGGGACTTCTTCTGATGATCAGATTGCTTCCTGTTGTATCGCTCTGTAAAGAGTTTCCTATCATACCCTAGCACAAAATTTTACTTACAAACTCAAAAAAACGCGCCCTCGGATAGCTATGCGTTTTTTTTGTGTGTGAACAGTATAGTATCTAATTCACGTTGTCAATGTTCTATTTTGTACAAATACATTTGAGTTCTGTGTATTATATATTGTTTATGATAATTCGCGTTCTAAAATAACTAGCATGGCTCACACACCTAGAAGGCAAGTCTCGCACCTGAAGGGGGTGTAAACACAGTGTGAAATGACCCGTGCGTTACCTAAGCTATGGGGGCGGGAGGGGGGGAGGGAGGGAGTCGGGCGGCCCGGGGGGGGGGGCGGAGTGGGGCTGTCAGCAAATGTAAATGCGTCACTTTTCTGTCTATCTTCAAAAAGTGTCTGGATTAAAGATTCTGTATGTAACCCTTTCGCTAAGATATTTAAGCTATAAAGAACATTCTATCAATCTATCTCTCTCTGTTTTCCCTCTATATGTCTGTGTGTCCCTATTTTAGCGGTACGGACCGTTTAAAACTATAGGATCAGTTGAATTGTAAAGGCACAGTACGCTTAATTACAGAGTGGAGCTTACTTGAGTAAAATGGGCTTCTTAACATGTTGTCAGTGGACCTAAATTGTAAAATGTAAAACTATTTAATTAATCATTTATGTACATTTGTTCCCCAAGAATGGGTCCGTAGCCTGCACCGGACAATCAAAGGGGCCCGTAGCCTGCACTAGACAACCGAAGGAGTCCATGGCACACAAAAAATATGACGATACCCGGATGTTCACGGTGAAATTAAGTCATGGGTACAACTACAGGCATACAGTAATTCCCCGCTTAGCGCTGTTAATTGGTTCTTGAAAATGTGAGCGCTACCGAAAAAGCGGTAAACGAAAATTTATTTCACATAGGAGTTAAAAGAAAACAAAATAATTCGTTCCCGAGGTCCAGAAAGCTGTATTAAAATTAAGTTAAAAAGTGACAAAAAGCAAAAACTAAATAGTTAACAACATTTATTGGCTACTATAATAATTATTCATTTTGAACACAAAGGAAATATTATCTATGTACTGAACTTACAAAAATAAAAATAAAAATAAAAACACTATTACAGGATTTTAGTCTCCACTACTTCCGTCGTTTGTGGCTACAGTTGCATGGTAGAGCAATCGTCATCATCAGACGACTGGTTAGCAGAAAGTTTTGTAGGTGTTGAAAAAGTTGTTCTACCTCCAGAGGTAGAAGGCACGGCTGTATGATCAATGGAGGCAGAAGATATTTGAGCAGACTTTAAAAAATATGAATCTAGCTTGCGTTGCTTTGCCACCTTCTGTTTCTCTTCATGAAGCACATTATAGCAAGTTAGATTTTTTTTCTTCATGTTACTGATTACAGCAGAACTGCTGTCTCATTTTGGGGTCATGCTTCATTATGCTAGTAATTAATGCATCTTGAAGTTTGAAAATCTCTTTGAGCTTTGCTGTTGTAAATGCCTTCGTCTGCTCTAGTTCGTTTTTCTCTTTTTGATACTCAAGTGCTCGCTGTTGGTCTAAGTCTACGAAATCCCCATGAGACAGTGGCTCAATATTAGGGTAAGAGTGAATTTTTAAAGAGTATAACAGAAATATGGCATACCATTCAAACAGCATTCACCCGTGTGTTACCGGGGCTCGAAAGGGGAGCAAAGAATAGTAACACCGTACCCTACCATGCATGTCGTAAAAAGCGACTAAGGAGGGTTGGGCATGGGGCTGGTTACCTCATCCCGCAAAAAAACTATTACCAAAACACTTCAACAAACATGGGCAAGTCAAATAGAGAATATAAATCAACTCAGCCGCCAAAGATAGAAGAAGGTCCCCTGGAAAGGAGGCGCATGAAGCAACCTAGAGAAAGCCGAAAGGAGTCTGGGTTGCCGGCTAACATTTTTTCGTCTAAGAAAATCTCCAGGATTGGCACCTGGAATGTTCGCACTCTGTGTGAACAAGGAAAACTGCAGGTAGCAGCAGAAATGGCGAATTACAGGATTAACATCCTGGGTCTCTGCGAGACACGGTGGAAGGGCATAGAGAGGAGGAGATTGATCACAGGAGACATGGTGTTGTCCTCAGCACATGAGGAGGAAAGAGCCCACCACAGTGAAGGGGTGACTCTACTGCTGTCTAGGGAAGCACAGATGGCACTTATAGATTGGGAAGCAATGGGACCCCAAATTATAACAGCAAGGTTTAAATCAGCCAAAAAGAAAGTAAATATAAACATCATCCAGTGTTATGTACCAACAAATGATAAAGAAGAATCCGAGAAAGAAGACTTTTACACCAGACTACAAAATGTCTTGGACGAAAAGAAAAGAAAGGAAATCACAATTCTGATGCGGGACCTAAACGCGAAAACAGGAACAGACAACACCTGCTTTGAAGAAATCATGGGAAAGCATGGACTAGGTATGATGAACGAGAATGGGGAACTATTAGCTAACTTCTGTGCTTCAAATCTACTAGCTATAGGAGAAAGCATATTTCCACATAAAAGAATACATAAAGCAGCGTGGATATCACCAGACCACAGAACTGAGAATCAGATTGATCACTTATGCATAAGTAAGAAGTTTAGGTCATCACTGCATGATGTAAAAGTATGTAGAGGAGCAGATGTGGTATCAGACCATATCTTCTGTTGGCTAAAACAAAATTAAAACTCAAGAAATTTACAACAGTATATAGATATAGGCAACAGTATAATGTGGGATATCCAATAAATCAGGAAATAAGAGAAATATTTTCAATCACAATATCCAACAAATACCAAGTACTCCAATAGCTGGAAGATGAAACAGATACGGAAGACCACTGGCAACAAGTAAAAAATATATGGAACGAGACATGTGTACTGAGAAAAAGAGAACATCAGCACAAAACATGGATAACAACAGAAACCATTACCAAGATAGAAGACAGGAAAAACAAGAAAGCAGATTTAAACAGAAGCAAAACCAGAAGCTAAAAAGCCAAGGCTCATGAAGTGTACGTAGAAGCAAACAAAGAAGTAAGAAGAAACATCAAAGAGATAAGAGGAAGTATATTGAAGAGATGGCAACGGAAGCAGAGGAAGGTGCAGCCAAAGGAAATATGAGGGACCTGTAAAACAACACAAAAAAGCTAACAGGGAGATATAAGCAAGCAAATGACCTCATAAAAGATAAGAATGGAAAATTGCTTAGTAATATACAAGAACAAAAGAACAGATGGACAGAACAATTTGAGGAACTTCTCAATAGACCAGCTCCAACTAATCCCCCAGACATCCAGCCAGCAGAAGAGGAGCTACAAATCAGCTGTGAACGACCAAGTAGAGAAGAAATAAAGAAAGCCATAAAGCTTCTGAAAGATGGACAAGCAGCTGGTCCAGATTGCATTCCGGCAAAGGCCATGAAACAGATATTGATACCTCTACTGAGATATTATACAAACTACTTGGCAAAGTCTGGGAGAGAGATGAAATAACAGCAGAATGGAAGGAAGGTTATCTGGTCAAGTTGCCTAAGAAGGGAAATTTACAAGAGTGCACAAATTATAGAGGAATAATGTTACTATCAGTGCCAGGAAGAGTATTAAAGAGAATCATCCTTGAGATTAAAAGAGTTCATAGACAAGCAACTGAGAGATGAACAAGCAAGTTTTCGACAAAACAGATCCTGTACAGACCAGATAGCCACATTGAGAATAATAGTTGAACAAAGTCTGGAATGGAATTCATCGCTATACATCGGATTCGTGGACTATGAAAAGGCATTTGGCAGTGTAGACAGAGAATCACTTTGGAAATTTATGAGGCATTATGGAGTTCCCATGAAGATCATTAACTTAATAAAGAAGACCTATGAAGACATGACATGCAGAGTTCTTCATGAAGGACAACTTACAGAACCGTTTAGGATTAGAACGGGAGTGAGATAGGGATGCCTCTTGTCTCCATTTCATTTCTTACTAGCAATAGATTGGGTTTTGAAAACATCGACATCACACAACAGAAATGGAATCCAGTGGAATCGGACTAAACAGCTTGATGATCTGGATTTTGCAGATGACTTGGCTCTTCTGTTCCATAACCATAATCAGATGCAAAAGAAAATGAAAATTCTCGATGAGAGGTCACAACAAGTGGGCCTGAAAATACACAGGGAAAAGATAAAGATTATGAGAATAAATGCAAGAAATGATAACAAGGTTGAACTTGAAGAAAAACCACTAAAAGATGTTGAATTGTACACATATCTTGGCAGTAATATAGACAAAGTTGGAGGGACAGACAGTGATATCAAAATAACAATACAAAAAGCAAGAGGAGCTTTTATTGCATTAGGAAACATATGGAGAACAAGAGAAATCAAGTCCAACACGAAAATAAGAATCTTCAACTCAAATGTGAAGTCAGTCCTATTGTATGGCTCTGAGACATGGAGAACAACAAAAACAACAACCAAAAAGCTACAGACTTTTATAAACGGGTGCTTGCGTAGAATAGAAGAACTGAAATGGTATGACAAAGTCACAAATGTGGAATTGATGACAAGAACCAGACAAGTGTCAGTGGAACAAGAGTTGAGAAGAAGACGCTGGCGATGGATACAACACACATTGAGGAGATCTGTTGATAGCATTACAAGGCAGTCCTTGTTCTGGAATACACAGGGAAAGAGAGGCAGAGGTAGACCAAAAACACATGGAGAAGAGAACTGGATACAGAGGTGAAAATGATGAGGAAAACATGGAAAGAACTTGAGCGAATGGCACAGGACAGGAAGACTTGGCATGTGTTTGTTGAAGGCCTATGCTCCTTGGGGAGCTAAAGGGTATTGACCGATTGATTGATTCAAACAGCATTATATCGAAAACGCTCTAATCGAACAGCATATGACCGGGGGAATGCTGTATTCTAAAATTTATAAAACTATTTTTGAGATTAAAATTATTAAAATAAAAAGGGATTCTGCTTGTGTGGTTTCAGTTGGTATCTTCTCTTAGCTCTAAGTACTGATATAAAGAAAATCCTTAAAAATAGTGCAAATTTGTAATGAATATAAATAAAACAGGAATAAAGTCAACGATATACTATTCAAACACTGTTTTTTGCTACTCACGGAAGCGATAAGGGTTTCTCATGCTGGTATTCTGCCGCGGAGGCTGACAGTTGCAAAAATTCTTGCCGTCTGTCAGCTCGCTTTCACACCAGCAGACTCCTTTAGCCTTGTTGATGCCTTGTCCATTCTTGTTCATTATGGCCTCCCCAGTTAGCGTGCCTATGATAGGCAAATGAACACGGTTAATAATTGTTTAAAAATAAATGGCAATTAAAGAAACAATCGTGGGATAGAATGATTAGCTAAATTAATTATTCCTTCAAACTAAATAGAAATTAATGAGGTACATAATCAAAACTACATCGACAGTATATATACATATAAATTGCACCAAGCCCAAGCCAGGACTATTTGTGTACATCAGCTAGCATTGACTAAGCCCTGAAAATGGTCAGTCCTGAAAAAGGACTGCTAGCACATGATTATCTACAGCAGGGGTCGGCAAACTTTTAGTAGTGTCGTGCCGAAGTAATGTTGCAAAGTCACTCAGCGTGCCAACCTAAGTCCATCATATTTTTATATACAACAATTATTGAAACAATTTAAAAATGATCTTGTATTAACATGTTTCCAATAAATTAAATAACTGTTCTATTCTTTGTAGATTATTCAATATTTTAATATAAATAGGAACAAATATCAATACAAATATTATGTTTTGCGAAATTTAAGTTCTGAACACATTAGTTTGAAATTTTATAATAAAATTGCCATATGTATATTTTGTTAAGACAGAAAGTCCAATAGTTTGAAGATAAAAACAATTAAATAAACCAAACATAAAACACGTTATTAAAATTTTAATATGAGTAATCATTGATTATTATTGATCTGAGTCATTAATCAATTAATGGGACCCGTGTCCTTGCTTCTCCTTGGTTAATTGTTCAATATCAGGTGTGTGTTTTGTCAATTTCAGCTTCACACAGGCTTATGAATGCACAAGTGTTAGGCGACTTCTCTGTGGACTTAAAACAGCTTTCATGTGTGAGAAAATTTGTTCTCATGTATAAGTTGACCCAAAAGCCGAAAGTAGAGCAAATGCAACTTTGTTCAAACAGGTGAACGCTTGAGGCAGGGATGTCCAGCAGTTGAGGATGGCAGCTGACTTTTCCAAGCAGCTTCCTTCCAGAGTTTTTCGCAATTCTACAAATTTTATCGTCCATAACTCTGATGCTTTGAATTCGATGTGTTGCATTTCAAAATTGTCAACATCCATCCACTCGACAAGAGATAGGTCAAATGGGATGTTAGTATGATCAATTAAGTCGGGCTTGATGAGGTAAGAAAACATGGGCCCGTGAATTTTGAAGTCTTGACCTCGTTTAGCAAACTCTCCTTTGAGCGCTTCAACGTACTTCTGAAGCTCATCTCTGTTGACAGTAAATCGATTTGAATGAGCCTTTACGTTTGGAAAGTACTTGTATGTGTTAGTGGTAATATCTCTGCAAAATATGTCTAATTTTGACGCAAATCCTTTCCAGTGCTTAAAAAGATCAAGTATTGTTTGACCCTGCCCTTGTAAACGCAAGTTTAATTCATTCAGATTTGTAGTTACGTCAGCCAGAAACATCAGCTTGCACAGCCAGTCCTCGTCATACAATTCCGGGAAATGTTGTTCCTTTTCATCAAGAAACACCTTGATTCCTTCTAGACATGATACAAATCTGTTCAAAACATTACCTCGACTAAGCCAACGAACATTGCTGTACAGCGGGAGGTCCGCATATGCGCTCTCCATTTCTTGTAGAAGAGACTTTAATTGCCTGTGGATCAATGAAGAGCGAGAAACTATGAAGTTAACTATCTTGACAACAGTTTCCATTACAGAGTTCAAGGATAGTGACGAAATCTTCGCACACAAACTCTCCTGGTGTATAATGCAATGGAAGCTCAATACTTGACGTCCAATACGATCCTCAAGAAGTTTAACAAATCCTTTGTTCTTTCCAACAAATTCAGGGGCGGCATCAGTAGTAACACAGAATATTTTATTCATGTTAATGTTCTGATTTTCGAAATAGCTTACAACTGCAGTCAAAATGTCCTCTCCCTTGGCTGTACCATCAAAAGGTATCAAGCAGCACAGTTCTTCATAAATACGGTCGTTGTCACAATATCGCGCAACTATAGCTAGGCGCGCCACGTCATTCACATCGATACTTTCGTCAAGAGCGACACTAAATACAACAGCTTGTTGTAACCAGGTTGTTTGTTTTACCGTTACATTTTCAGCCATATCAGTTATGCGCCTCTCGATTGATCTCGCAGAAGCCGGTATTTCTCGAATCCGAGACAGTATTGTTTCTTTATTTGGTAAATCACTAAACAAAATTTCAGCACTGCTCAAAAAAGTTTCCTTGATGTATTCTCCATCTGTGACAGGTTTGCCTTTCGAAGCCACACACTGTGCAATTTTGTAACTACATTCGGTAGCTTTATTTTTGGTTCCAATTACTTGACTAAAAATACTACTTTTTTTTTTGTAGCCAGAAACAGCCATTTTTATGGCTTCACTTTTCTCCTCAGAGTTTTTAAACATGGACGGATGTTTGGTTTGATAGTGTCTTTGTACACTTGACGTACGGCACAAGACAATTTCATAACACAAAGCACAAACAGCACGATCCTTTTGTTGTATGAATCCATATTCGTTTGTCCAAAAGTCTTGAAACGAGCGTGTATCAAGTTTTTGTCTTTTTTGATTCATTTTAACGGCACCGTATTACTTAATAATAACACCAACTTTTGTGCTGCGGTCAACGGACTGTACGGGCATGAGTATGCGACAGCCGAGAGAACTGTAGAGGTGGTGGTGGTCGGGAGAGAGGGGCAGGATAGGACGGAAATATAACTTCGTCGAGGTCAGTCATTGTTGCTCCAAACTCACACTGGGAGTCAAAAACTGCGAGCGAAAACGAAATAAATACGCTCGTCCAGGCGCTAGCCAGACACTATTGCGTAATTATGATATTACGTCTCCGCTTGACCGTCAAAATTTGCTTGGGATTCTTTTCAAGAATCTCATCCTGCAAACTACGGTAGCAGGTAGACGCCAGACTAGCGGGCGCCGCAAAGTATAACCACTCCCCTTGAAATTCGTTGAAGAATGTTTGTTCTCGGAAACGGTCCGTAAAAACGAAGACTTACGTGCAGTATAGTATGATCAGGCCTTTAGTTTTCATCAGATCGCACATTCTTACCTCCAATGTCTAAAAACTTTCGTTTTGAAGGGTTGTAAAAACAGGTATAGCTTTAAAAGAATTATATGCTTCTATTTAATTAAAAATTCAATTAAAAAAAAAATGAGATCATATTCTGTACAGTATTTTAATTCACTCAGCGTGCCATTGAAAATCGTTCCACGTGCCACGCTTGGCACGCGTGCCGTAGTTTGCCGACCCCTGATCTACAGTGTACCGATATTACAACAGTAAACACAGTTTCATGAAATCGCGCAGGTTTAGTACGGTGTGTCGCCATTCCCCCCAATGTGCCTTTGTCTCACCTAAATCAAGAGCAGAGTCAGGTACGCATTTACAATATTGGATGTAATGGAATATAACGCTACCAGGATTTGAGTCCAGTACCTTTGCAGCGAGATGCAAACGCTTTAACTCTGCCAGCTGGACGCTCATCTATCCTATTACCATATAGAAAAAAAAAACACCACAAGTCAAGTTACTGGTTACTAACTAAAACATTTCAAGCCATCCTTGTTATCTAAATATTACCTTCTCAAAGCAACAACTTTGCTCGTGTGTTACCAGGGTTCAAACGGGGAGGCAAAGACGAGTAACAGTGTAACCTACGAAGCATCTCGTAAAAGGCGGCCAAGAAGGGATGGGCACGTGCCCGGAATGATGATACTTTAAGCCAAAAAACGTCAACAACAATATGGACACGTCGACTAAAGAATAGGAGGACTTGCTGGACATTTTTGAAGGTCTATGCTCCTTTGGAAGCTGAAGGGTTATGAATAAATGAAAGCAACAACTAATAACGGATAACAGATTCTCACAACTTCCCCCTTGTCTTGCACCCTGTGCCCCTAATTTATGATCTCCCCAGAAACCGTAAATGAGACTCACCTTGACCCGTAATGCAGTCCTGGGGACAGTTCAAGAAATACGTGCTCTCAAGTTGACTGCACACGCCGTTAGGACACGTGTCGAAATGCGGGGAGCATGTGCTGTAGTTAGCCGACATAGTTAGTGCGCCTGAGCGCCAGCTGCAGCGACCTGATGGCGCACCGAGACCACATGACGATGTGCAACTTTCTGAAGTATTGTGAATGGAACAGCCAAGATCTGTGAAAATACACTTATGATTTGAATTCCAGGCAAATAAACTGCATTACAAATTAACATTAATTTGATCTTCTTCTTCATCACTGTCGCAGAGTGAAGTGCCTATTTGAAATTTTCTGTCCATCCTGTATATTGCATTATTTTTTGTCTATCCTAAGTTTCTGAAAAATGCTTCTCACGCACTTGCCTTTCCCACCGTAACTCAGGTGAAGGTCCGGTCAACCAGCGTCCATATCTGTTAGGATTTTCCAGACTCGGTTTCTAGATATTTATGGCCTTTCTTCTTTCCCATTGTTAATACTTTTGAGCTCGGAACCACAGCACGTACAATCGTGACATTCAATATGCAAACTAATTTGTGGAGATACTTTTACCGGTGGATATCGTGGAAACTTAAAAATGTAGCGGGTAAATGGAAAATAATTCTGTTTTTCTTAAAGAAACTAGTTTTAGACTTCACTTGGTGATATCATACTGAAGGAGCAAGACGAACTTCTTAGTCTTGTAAAGTTAAACTGTGCATAGGGAGAATTGAGTTAAACAAACAAAGTGCCCTCTAGTTTATTAACTTACAGACTAAATTCCTGTGCGGGTATGTATTCGCTTTTCTAGTATATAGAAATTAGCTCAGATATATAGATTTGGAATACATTAATATCATGGTGAAACTCTAAGTGTTGTATTTTAAATGGATATTACTTTACTATGTATGTTTCATAAATGGTTTACCCAAGTTCATTTATTTTCACATGTATTTTAACGGGATGTTACGTTACAATGTTTGTATTACAATGATATTATTTTTCAATGTTTGTAACATTAATAATGGAGCCGCGCTGGTGTAATGGCTACGACGTTGTACTGGCGACCAGGTGTTCATGGTTCAAACCCGGCCGTCGGCGTTTGAAGAAATGTTTACGACCGGAAATTTGACTGAATAATCTGAACGGCTCCTGCACATTAAATCCCGTGTGGATGGGAAGGAGCGAAGCTCCTGACCGGGTTGGAAGGAAAGTCCACTGACCCCCCAGCCTCGCAATGACATGTCATTGGGCCGAAAGAGCCGGAAAGCTCGAGTGCCGCTAAAAAAAAACATTAATAATGTATGAGAATATTATTATGAGTGCTGGAAGGAATGAATGGCGAAAGGAAAGAAGGAAGTGGCCGCGAATGGAAAACACAAATAACCCCACATTCCTTTCCTTTGGCTGACCGGGACGGGAGCAATGTATGGCCAGCTGAATTCATTCATAGCAGAGAGGAATGTTTAACAACGGACTCACCTATTTTAGGAACGAGACGGAGAGACCAACATGCCTACGCTGAGGACACTGCTTAAATTGTTATGAGTATCTGCGTGTTGCAACAGAAAAGTAGGTATACCTGTGATTTTGTTTGTCCAACAGATATATGCAGTGCAGCCTGCCACGTCTTCTCTTATTGCTGAAAAGAGGTTACCTAGCCCACCAGCCACCATAATAATTCCCTTCAATTATTTCAAGTATTTCAAAGATTTTCAACACCAAAGATCACCCTACCATAATCCACCCATTATAACCCTTCATCCCACCTTTGGAAGCTAATTCGTTTTCTGTGGATATCTCATCAATTGTGGATACGTTACACCAATCTTGGATTTATAAAATCGTGTTCAGATTCTGTGCCCTTTGTGGATACCTTATTTGAACACTGAAGTTAATTTCAAAGCAATGGATTACGTTATTTTTTCCAAGAGAACACCAGGATATAAGTTGTTTCCAACATTCACACTAAAGGAACAAAGGAACAAACATTCATTTTCACACAAACAGTATTTCACATATTTTCTAGCAAAGCCTATCAGGCATGCCGGGATTTTTACTAACACAATTCATTCGTAATCTTTTTTTTTTTTTTTTGGTCACTATTTGTGTAACATTTTTTCTTCTTTAAAAATCATGAAATTGTTGTGAGTTTGTTTTCTCGTGATAATCTTTATTTTGTTGCTGTAAAATCTTTATTCATTTATTTATATCTCTAAATTGAAATAAATTGAGTTAGCCTCGATAGTATTGTTCGTTCAGTTCAGACTACCAAATCCTCAATGTAACTTTACTTCTTTACCCTACTATTTGTGAGTGACACAGTGTGTGCAAAAGAGTAATATTGTCGCCAGAGAAAACACGAAGACCGGTGTGTGTGGTTTTCTTAGTGAAGCACTCACCGACTCAGCCTGTACCTTCTGTCTATGACACATTCAAAAATACTACAGATTAGACGTTTTGACCGCATAAGTGAGTGTCGGTATACATAAATTATTTATTTATTGTTTTGTTTATATTATTTTATTTTTTATTATTATTATTTTTCTTCAGTCACTATCTTGTTTATTTAAAAAAAAAAAAAAAAAAACCTAGGCTACTCATTTTTTATTATGATTGTATACTGTAAATGAATGCTGTTATGTTAACTTTATAATGTTGCATGCCTTTAAATTAATGCTTAAAGTAATATGTGGGAATAAAAGGGTATATTATGCAAGATTAATGAGAGTGAAAGGGCAGAATGTTAGACGGGCCTGCGCGCCCAATTCTCAACCCTTCGAAAATAAAGTTCGTTCGTTCGTTCGTTCTCTTGCGCATCACTATCACACGTCAGTGAGCACTATTCTCCCTCAAGTTGCAGCTGTCAAGCTTTACCTACTGTTAATTAAATTTTCATGCGACAATCACCTTTGAACTCCCAAAGGATCATGGGCCTTCAATGAACTTAAGCTAAGTCTTCCTGTCACGTGTCACCAGTTCAAGGTCTTTCCATGTCTTCTTCATCCCTGTCATGTAATGACGATTGTGTAATGTCTGTTTCCAGTTTTCTTCTTCCTGTGCTCGTTGTCTTCCCCGACTTCTCTTACCCTGGGGATTCCAGAACAAGGACTGCCTGGTAATGCTATTAACAAGTTTCCTCAGTGTGTGTCCTATCCATCTCCAATGTCTTCTTCTCATCTCTTGTTCTCTGGCGTTTGTCTGGTTCTTGTCATCAGTTCCATATTAGTGATTAATTTGATATGCAAGCTAATCCGTTGACAATAGGACTAGAATGGAACCAGGCCAGGAGGAAGACAGCCGATAGGATAGTCTGGCGCTCTCTCTTCCAAACCTATACACCTCACTGTAGAAGGGGAACGACTAAGTAAGTAAGTAAGATTTCATATATCTACATTTTTCTTCCACCTGGCTTTCACCGGGCTTCCTTATTAGTGATGCACGTTTTGTTAACGTAAAAACCACCCTACACTTAGATATCTGTCTCTTTCTTAATTTAGCCACGCCTATATTTTTGTGTGTCTTTCTCTACTGTCTTATAGGCACTAGGAACGTTTACAATCAGACCGTTGTAATAGTGACAGGTAGACGGAACGCGTAGAGAGGGGACGGGGTGGTAGATTTGTAGAGAACCAAGGGCGACTATTCAAAAAGTCGTACTTTTGGCAAAGGGGGAGATAAGCTAATGAAGTTAAGATGTATTTTCGGTAGACATTGGTCAGGGGGAATTAATCTGAGAAAAAGGGAAGAGAATCACAGTTAACCCCCCCCCCCCTCCCCCCTTACCTCCGTTTGTTTGGAACGTGAGTAAATACGGTGAGAGTCGCCAGATCAAAAGGCCGTTCGCTCGTTGCCAGAGTCTGCAGGCGGGGAAAAGGTGACAATTTTAGCTTTGATTCGCAAATCGACTGAAGAAAATCCCCGAAATCTGAGCGAAGGCGTCAAAATTAGCAAGTGCTAGTGAATTTCTACCAATTTAATATATATACCGCATCCTTTAAAATCCATTTATTCAGTACCCACAGAATTATTCAGAACCAGCTAGCTTCGATTTCTAGACCATTGTTAAAGTGGATTTCTTAGTATTTTCGATTGGAGAAGTTCAATTTCTGTGTTTGCGGTAAATATTATATACCTGTCATAAAAAGTAGGGGATATTTTAAGATGGTATGTATTATTTTACAAAAGAGTGGATTTCGTATTTTAATGGTTGTATGGACATATCGAGCACGCTCTTCTCCACTCTCACGTGCAATATCATGTTGACCTGGTGACTCGTGATGAGTAAGCCAATCCCAAGAACAGAGGTGGGGCCCATCCGTAAAGTTCACACATTATTCTTTTTCACAAAAATGCGTGTATCTCGGGTTTGATGAACACTACTCACCATGGACAGGTATAAAAAGACTCTGCAACAGATACAATTTCTTCTCTTCGTCATGGAACGTTTGACAGAAAAGCAGCGATGGAAAGGCATAGGCATGTTGCTAACCGGAAGTCGGCAAGTGGATGTTGCTCGGAACCTAAATGTTTCACAGTCAGTTGTCATAAGACTGTGGAACAGGTATCAAAATTTCCGCACAGTGGCTGATCTGCCTCGGACTGGCCGCCCAAGAGTCACTACACGCCGCCAAGATCCACTTCTTGTTACTCAGGCCCTCAGAACTCGGACTCTAAATGCTACTCAACTTCAGCAACACCTTCAACAGACCACTGGGATCCGGGTCTCAACTCAGACAGTACGAAACCGTTTGCACCAAGTGCAACTGGCCTCAGGCAGACCGTTTGTAGCTTTGCCCATGTCACCACAACACAGGCGAGCAAGAATGGATTGGTGCCAACGTCATCATCGGTGGACCAATCAACAGTGGGCATCAGTGATGTTTTCTGATGAGTCCCGTTTCGTTTTGGATTTTCATGATCGTCGAATACGTGTCTGGCAACGGCGAGGTGAGCGTTACCAGCCTCCTGCAACTGTTGCACACAACCGTTATGGAGGTGGCAGTGTAATGGTGTGGGCAGGCATCTGTATGAATGACAGGACCGACCTTCACATATGCCAGGTCAATATCACAGGGCTCTACTACCGTGACAACATCATCGAGCCTATCGTTGTGCCATTTGCTCAACGGCACGGACCAGATTTCATCTTCCAGGATGACAATGCACGTCCTCACCGTGCTCGCGTCGTCCAAGATCACCTTCAGATGCAGCATATCCGAACGTTAACATGGCCGCCGATGTCCCCCGACCTGTCTCCTATTGAGCATTTGTGGGACCTCCTGAATAGACGCGTCCAACAACGTCCAGCCGCTCCACAGACTCTTCAGCAGTTAGCCCAGACCCTTCAGCAGGAGTGGCAGAGAATTCCTCAAGACAACATCAGAAGGCTTTTTTGCAGTATGAGACGTCGTTGCAATGCATGTTTAGCGGCAAACTGGGGCCATACACGTTTTTAGAAATATTGGAATATTTTTGTGAAAATGAAGTACCTACCCCGCCTTGGTTGCCAGTGCGACTAAAATCATGTGAGTAAAGCCATAACACTTCTTATACCGCAAATGTCTTGTTATGATGCTCAAGTTTACTTGTACGAAGGAATAAATGAACTAATTTGAAATATATTGTCTTTGGATAACTTTTAAATTCAATATCCCCTACTTTTTGTGACAGGTATATACTAGAAGTTTGAGTGATTTAATTGTTAAGTCCATCATTATATTTCACTAAGATTTTTTCTGTGTTGAGTGATTTACTGGTTAAGGTCCGTCAATTATATTTCACTAGGATTTTGTTGTGTGTTAATTGACTAGCAGAATTAAAATAATCTATAGCGAAATTGTTCCGACTGTAGCGTTAATCTAACTAACTGATATTAACCAGTAAGAGATATTTTGATCGACTAGTAAATGCACTATTCATTATGATTCCTGACGAAATATATATTTATTTCAAATTCCGATGATTAATTCTGTAAATGACTAGAATTTATTTCACGGGGGTTTTAAACGATAATATAAGCTCTAAGCTTGTAGTTTCTAATTAAAGTTAAATAACCGAAGTGGATAATATTATTATATTTTACGCGGGTTAGGATAGGATTGGGAATACTATATGGTGGTTAAGTATTTTTCTTCCTATATCTAGTACTGGGTCACATACCCAAAACCTACCAGCGGCTTCCATATAAATCTGAGAAAAAAACGGGTCTAAGTCTACGTCTAACAGACGCAATACAAACATTCTTCAGCTAAGAGCGGGTCTTTAAGGTTGACCTGTTCGGCCTCTTGGGTTTACTCAGAAAGAGAGCGAGTACCAACAAAAGACACTAAGAATAACGTGTAACTGGACCTTAGATATCCAGATTTCCTTTTTTTCCATTTTTTATATACAGTCAGCCCGCAGTGGCGACATATATCAAACACTAACATTTTTCGACTACCGACCACTTGTGTTGTGGCGAAGATTTATCCAGAACAGATTTACATACCTGACATTCCGTTAAGTATTGAGAAATTTCAAGCAAATGACACTGTGAACGCTAGAACGCGTGAATATTTACCTATCTGGACAAATTGAGGTGAAACGAACAGATTCAATAAAAATAGTAACAAAGCAAGCGTTTCCCCAAATCAGAGGATTAAATCAGTAAATTTGGGAAAACTGGGGCCTGTTTTGCCAAATAAAACCAACACTGGATCTGTGGCGCTTACTCAGGAGTTCTGTTCCAGACATGTTAATCAACAAATTAGGTAAGCACGATTGAAAGGTGGCCACTTGTCTGTCAGAGCGAGAGGAAGAAGGAATGAATAATTCATGTATTATATAACCATTTTACTCACTTTGTTTATGCCTTTCCTTTTTTTCGTTTGCTAATACTGTTCATTTCAGAATAGAATAACGTAGAAACTCTGTTCTTTACAGTATAGTCAAATTCTATACCATAGTGCTAATCTTTTGACCTTTGGGAGTTAATTAACTTCTCTTTGTGGGATCTTGTCTCAACAGGGGGAGATAGTACTTATGGGTCTATTTCTTAATTATTTCTGTAACCTATGATTTGTTTTTTGTTCGACACTTGATACTAGATGTTTGTGAAGTTTTTCATTTATGGTAAAATAAAATTTACATAAAACTTATTACCTGTGTCGGTTAGCTCAGCCCAATATCCCTATCCCATTAATATAGTTTCACGTTTGTGCGTCTAAGTGTCGTCACTTATCTGTGTGTGTGTGTGTGTGTGTGAGTGGTTGATATATATATATATATATATATATATATATATATATATATATATATATATATATATATATATATATATATATATATATATATATAGGGAACTGTCTGAACTACAAGTTTTAGTCGTAACCGGTAGGCTGGACTAGAGTAGCTTCTCAAATCCAGGGACAGACTCTACTCTTCACCAACTCAGTAGTGAAAATCTATCTGTTTACCTTATCTCGCACTGATTCATCACCTTTGTTAGTTCTATTCAGACGGGACCTAACATTGTTCTTAATCACCTATTGGAAATTTACGACAGCCATGAACCCATTTGTTTGTCGGACGAAGGCTACGGACCGCTTCTTAGAAAGACATGTGCGTATATACGCATTATTAAAAATTATACATACAAGTAAAACATTTTATTCATGAATTGGGTACCAGAGCAACTCTGGGAAGGTTAAGGCGGCCGGCGTGATGCTGACCACATTACCCCTTGTGTGCCGATGGTCAAGAAAATATGGGCCTAGCACCATATTCCCAATATGCTTCAATGGGCGTGTAACAGGATCCTTTACCTTTTTCACACACAAAAAATTGTTATGATTGCTCAGAGTATCAATCAGATGATTGCTCAGAGTATCAATCAGATGATTGCTCAGAGTATCAACCCGATTGGCTAACCAACATATCGAACGGCCAGCGACTGTGTTATTTTTTTTATTTTATTCTTTTATTCTAATTCTGGTACTCTTCTCGATTCTGTCTTCTTTCCACTATGTAAGAAGAATGTGAAGGACTGGGGGAGAAGAGAAAGAGGTGGAAGAAGAGAAGAAACACCAGACTTATTTCTATCATCACCCTTTCATTTCCCTAAGAAGTATAGGTCTTCAAACAAACTTTGCCAAGTTTTCCTTCTCGTACCATCGGCTCTAGGTTTTGTTACGCCTTCTTCATCCCTTTCACACCTGTCTCCAGTTCTTTTCTCTGTGTGTTCTTTGCTCTCCCTCGACCTCTTACACTGGCGGTTCCATAGCTAGGGCTGCCCTGTAATGCTATCAACAGATCTCCTCAACGTGTGTCCTATCAACAGATCTCTTCAACGTGTGTCCTATCAACAGATCTCCTCAACGTGTGTCCTATCAACAGATCTCCTCAACGTGTGTCCTATCAACAGATCTCCTCAACGTGTGTCCTATCCATCACCAGCCTCTTCTCATTCTGTTACCGGGACATGACAGGTGGGTAACGAAGAGGAACACTGTGACCAATGCAGTACGGCAATGCCGTAAAAAGCAACTAAGGAGGGTTAGGCACAGAGCTTGTCTACTGCATCCTGTAAAAATGTTGAAACCATAAAAAACTTCAACAATTAACGTGGACAGGTCAACTAAAGAAAAAAAAACTCAGCCATCAATCACAGGAGGGTCTCTGGGTAGGAGGCGCCGGATACAACACTTGTAAGTCGTTAGTTAAATAAAAGTGTGAGAGCTGGCAGACTGCAGTCTACACCAGCGGTGGCCAAACTACGGCCCGCGGGCCAGATCCGGCCCGCCAACCAGTTTTAACCGGCCCGCCAACCTGTTTTGGCCGGCCTCTTATTGTTGATTGAAGTCACTCTTTACAATGAAATAACACACAAATGTATGTTTGAAATAAATAATTACATGTCATATTACAAATTACAAAACAAATTAAAACAACAGATTCATTATATATTTTTTTACAGTAATTTCAGTCCGAAGACTAGTATACATGTCTTGGCAGATGTGCAGTACAGTAGTTTGCCATTGCTTTCTGTACGTGGTTCATTATATATGTAAAACTAAATCTCAGAACGTTATTTTTTAAGGATTTTATAGGTCTGGCCCTCTGGTGTTACCCTTTACCATAATCTGGCCCTCGGCCAACCTTAGCTTGGCCACCACTGGTCTACACCATTGTTAATAACACCTTCTTAAGCAAGATTAATTAGTTATCCGATGAGGTTCTCAAGACTGCACGTACCGCATTTCCCTGGCCTCAGAGGTCGATGATTATTGTTGACATTAATAACCAGAATATATGTCCCTATCTTTACACCACTCTCAGTCCTGGTCACTCTGGCTGTGATAGGCGTAGGCTCATGATAACTTGGGGGAGGAAAAAAAGGGGGGGGGGGGGGGGAGGAACCAAATGAAAAAAAAGTTACTATAACATACATGATAGACAGAATATCATTAAAGTTAATAATAAATTGTTAGGTAATATTTAATATTGTTGAAGATTCAACACAAATGGTAAGTCCAGTCCCTTGTATGGTTTGTAAACATAGAGAACAACAAAAGCAACAGCCAAGAAGTTTCAAAAATGAGTGCTTATAATGTTCTTACTTACTTAGTCGTTCCTCTTCTACCGTGAGGTGTAGAGGTTTGGAAGAGAGAGCGCCATACTGTCCTATCGGCTGTCATTCTCCTGGCCTGGGTTCCATTCTAGTCCTCGGTCCTTCAAAGATTGTCTAATTTTGTCCTCTGAGCAGACTCTGGGTCGTCCTGGTGGTCTGGATCCCTGGCTCTTTGTTTCCCATGCTTGTCGTGGTAGCCGATCTTCTCCCATTCTGCAGACATGGCCAAACCATCTAAGTTGGGACTGTTCTACTTGGGTCTGCAGGGGGTGGGATTTTAGGCCTTGATGTATCGTCTGGTTGCGGAGCATGTCTCTTCTTGTTACTCCAACCACCTTCCTCAGAAACCTCATTTCTGAGGTTTGGATCTGGCTTTTGTGGGTTGTAGTCATTGCCCATGACTCGCATCCAAACGCAAAGACTGGGACATAGGTGGAGCGGTATACAGCCATCTTCGTCATCTTTCCAACTTCTCTTTTCCTGAGGAATACTCGATTTATGGCCTGAAAAAGTCTCCCAGCTGCTGCTCTTCGGGTAGCCAACTCTTCTTTGATACCTCCCTTCCGGTCTATGACAGCTCCGAGGTATTCAAAGTGGTTGACCTGCTCCAGGACCTGTTCTCCCAGCTTAATCTGATGCATTTCCTCTCATGATATCACCATGGTTATATTAGGGCGCATGTCCAAATATAAAAGACCACGTGGTCCGATTATGTTCTAGTTAAAGTACTCCGTGGCTTCATAAGCAATACATCCAGATAAATTACCACAAAAAAATGAATTACCACAAAAGAATGAATTACCACAAAAGAATGAATGCTGTTATGAGACCCCCAGCCCCAAATGGGTACCAGAGCTACTCTGGGAAGGTTAAGGCGGCCGGCGTGATGCCGACCACATCACCCCTCGTGTGCCGACGGTCAAGATAATATGGGCCTAACACCATATTCCCAATATGCCTAAATGGGCGTGTAACGGGTTCCTTTACCTTTTTTTTTTTTATGAGAACCTGCAGCAGAAAGAGCACAACATACATCCGAAATTACGTGAGGAGGTCGTGCTAATCACCCCTGTCCACGAAGCACTATTTTTGTGGTGCCTAGTTGACAGGGTGGATAGTAACGATTCACTCCCAAAGTGAGGCGATTTTGTCGTTCGTGTGGTCCTGGGTTCGAGTTCTCCGGTAGGCCTGCCAAGTCTGTAGTTTTTCTATTGTCTAGTTTTATACTTCTTTATCTCTCACTAGTGCCTGAAACATAATTTATGTGTTTTATTTATCTACTAATTACAGGCAGCGCCGGATTCTGCATTAGGCTCATTAGACACGGTCTAGAGCCCCAGGCTTACAGGGGACCTGTGGGAAAAAAAACGGAGTCATAACGCACAGATCTCTACAGCAACGGCACGTGCACGATAGTCCGATCGTGCCTCCAGAGTAATAATATCTGAATAACAGTGAGTTTATTAGTTACTTCCAACCTCGCTTTTTAAATTTTCTTTTATTAAATTGTATTTGCAGGAGCCTGACTACCTTTAACAAAATCTAGGGGCTGTAAACCAGCACTTACTATTGTCTTCTTTAAAAAAATATTATTACACATTAATAAAAACACTTATCTGAAATCCGTGAGTTTTTTTTTTCTAGTTTTACCTTTTAGAAGATTGAAGAGGTGCCCCAAAATATCTTAACAGCCTACGGCTGGAAACGATATGTATAACGAATACTCTCATTAATGAGCATAAACCACCACCTCGCAACTGATCCATCTCAATATTCACCTTCCCAATTATTATATAATAACTTTTTTTCTTGTTAAACACTGTTTGACTAAATTATGCAGTTGCCAAAGTTCTGTCTATTCTTAACAACTCTTCTATAAAATCATAATAAATGTTCTATTACATTAAAATGCTCTGTCACATTAACATTACAGCTCCGCGTTACCAATCTTATACAATAATAAATAAAATAAAATGATAATGAACGTTTAAAATATTACGCCATTAAAGTGTATATCTACTTTTACACCAACCTGAGCATAACCAACAGTGCAGGTCAGTAACGCATGTGAACATACCTGGAAAGTTTGACGGCGTCAAAGACGTAGACATCTCCTGCGGACGTGACTGCCAGGAATTTGTTCATGGTGGGCTGATTCAGTCCGGCAATTTCATACATGGTACTACTGGATATGGTTATGTTGCTTAGTTCTGCAAGCTGAGCAACCTGGAGCGACAAAGGCAGAGTTTTTTGTAAATGCCAGACGCTATTGCGTAAAAATTGATTTAAAAAAAAAAATAGAAATAAAAACTACAACATACAATGCCGGCCACGTTTTCGTACGATTAAGCAATTAGCATAAGAATTATAATGTTGTGATATATTCAAATATATATTATCATTTACTGTTAATTGCTGTTGCTGATGGCAATTTACATTAGAATTTGTTATATATACTCATGGAACAAAGTAAGTGTGCAACACTTTATAGGGCACTGTGCGTGATTTCATGGACGAAATGAAATAAAAGTTGGCACACAATGTGGTTGAATATTGAATAAAAGACCAAGTGATCACTTTGATTTTAGTGAAAGTGTCATGAAAGAAAGATAAAAACTAAAGTCAGTGTGGTATCCCCACGAAAAAATGAAATCTTGATTTCAGTACCGTGTATGTCCACCTTGAGCTGTTATCACTGCTTGACAGCGCCTTCTCATCGAGCCAATGAGACGTTGGATCTGTTGTTGGGGGATGTTATTCCATTCTTCTTGCAACGCTTGTGCTAACTGGTGATGGTTTTCAGGAGGATTTTGTCTTCTTCGCAGCCTACGCTCCAGTTCGTCCCACAGGTGCTCGATGGGAGAAAGCAAAACGTTCTCCTGGATGCCTGTACACCAAATCACGCCCATCATTGCCTTGCAAACAGAATCTTGACTCATCAGAGAACAGAATGCGTCTCCATTGATGACAGGGCCATGCTACGTGCTGTCTGGCCCAGGCCAAGCGCGCTTGTCTATGGCGAACTGTCATTGCTGGTCTAACTGGAGGTCTGTGAGGTAAGAGATTTGCCTCTCTGAGCCTATTCCGCACTGTTCTGCACGACATGGGTCTTAAACCTGGAATGTTCCTGGCAGTCCATGTTGCCTGAATAAACCTGTTACGCAAGTGCATAAGGCGTATGTAATGGTCTTGTGCAGGGGTGGTAACTCGTGGTCGGCCACTTCTATGGCGATCAGCAGTGGATCCAGTTTGGTGGAAACGAGCTTGAATGCGTGATATAGTGTTCCTGTGAACATTGAAATGTTGTGATACAGCTAATATAGTCGCTCCAGCAGCTAACATCCCTATAGCTTGTGATGCTGCACTGGAATTCTCTCCTTCAACCGGCCCGATTCTGTCGTCTATTTTGTATTTTCATCATTTTTTTCTTCTCATTTGTATATATGTCGTGGTTGAGTTTGAGTGGAGTATTTGTCGAGTTGGACAACAGTAGTGAAATCGACAAGGGATAGTGGACTGACAGAGTTATAGATTACACACACAGAAAGGTGTAAATAGGAGATGGACTTGAGACAACCTGGAAGAAGATTTATCAAAAAGATCTCTCTCTCCAAGCCTCAACTCACTTATGTCTGTCTAAGCACCTCCTGCTCTCACTCTTTTCTCTTATCA
This sequence comes from Oreohelix idahoensis, assembly GCA_024509875.1. Classification (NCBI taxonomy): domain Eukaryota; kingdom Metazoa; phylum Mollusca; class Gastropoda; order Stylommatophora; family Oreohelicidae; genus Oreohelix; species Oreohelix idahoensis. The sequence continues at coordinate 468,613 of JAMPIV010005329.1, forward strand.
TACATAGAGATTTTAGTAAAGAGCTAAAAACAAGTTACTTATGGATGGAAAGGTCGTGAACAGCGTATTAATAAAGGTGTAAACTTTATTAAATGAAGAAAAACATGAAAATAATGCATATCATCACAATAACATAAAATTACATCAATAATCAAATAATCATCAATAGTCATCAATAATCATATACACCAACAACCACACACAGATCACCATTCATAAAACCCGTAGAACACAGAGAGATAAATAAATCGAGTGTCAGTCCGTCCGTTTTCGGGGACCATATGAAATAGCTCTAGTAAGTGGTTTTTTCGTACATATCCTCCATGGGTGATGGAATTAACCTGAATAAAATCCCTGTATAGGCGCTATCATTGGGGATTCCTCCCTAATTGCGCGAGGTGGTCTGGAAGACTCTATTTATCTCCTGCTGATCGAATAAACAAACTGAGCGACAGCCTGTCCAGAAATACACCAGACGAAGTTACTTGAGGACAAGGCAGTCCCTAGCGCTCTTATCCGGCGCTTTTGACCTTTCGTACTAGGCAGTAAATCCTGGTTGGGCTTGCTTGACCGTGGCTTGGCTGAGTGCCCCGTTTAGGCACACAAAGGCTTGGTGCTATCAGATTCTGCTATAGACATGCTGGGCGGTTTTGGATATTCTGGAAGCCGCAATGCTCTGACTGGTAATCCAATAGGCGAGTAGAGAACTACTACTGCATTCGATGTTTCCAGATTTAGCGTTGGCTCGTTGCATTGCGTGAGCTTAACTTGGCGTTGACAAAAAGGTTTAGGTTCAGGAATGGGGTTTGACGACTCGTGATGCTAGATGTACTCAGAATCCCTCTAGAACGAAGAGAATGTGACATTCTTCGCCTGACTGGAGACTTGACTCTAGCAATTCGGTATCCCTGAAACTGAGACCCAAAAGAGACACCCTTTACATCAAGCAAATAATAAATTACACTAACTTTATACAGAAAGTTTCGCTCCACTATGGGATTAAATTTATTGTAGTTATTGCTATGATAGTTTAGGGCTGTCTTTAACCATGTCTCCTGTTCCTTAAAAATATCAATTATCAACACGCGCCCGCATAGGCTTAATATCTTTTGTACACCCATGTAACTGTCATTAAATGTTCTGACAGCAAAATCTACTCCTCTTCTCCCAATCTCATCATACAGGAAACCTAACTGTTAGTTACAGTTAAATGAATATGCTTATTCATCTTACAACATTAAATGAATTTACATAAACAGATTACAGCATTTGACATTACACAAATAAATCATATGTCCCTTTGGGGAAATATATTAATATTAAACAAAATGAGTACAAAGAAACTGCAATGTTCTTGCTATAATAATACAGTTGTGGCTGAATCATAAGATATAATTATATCTATGCCTGGTGACTGCTTTCTGTGAAAGTTATAGACTAGTGCCTAGCCACACAAGTAAGCATAAAATGATCCTCCCTTGCCACTAGAAATATCTATGAAAAAGGAATAAGTGACTATCTCCTATAATCCAGAGTTATTACCTGCATCTCACTATTCAGTTTTAAGTGAACAATCCACACCTGACATTATCTTACAGAAATGACAGTTACTTTAGCCTATTCTTAACCAATGATAAGCATCTGTGGACTGATTCTACGCCTAATATCTGTTATTGTAAGTTTAACATTTAACCCATGATAAACCGTAACAGTTTAAGCGCCACTTAACTAAGGCTGAATACGGCACAACACTATCACTGAAGTAAATTACTGGGAGAAGTCCTCACATTCCTATCAGATATATATATATAAAACTCTGTAACATGAATATATCATATTATAAGATATGTCAACTCACCCCGAAAATGACTAGAACATAGGCAAACACATACTAGTACTGTGTTAAAGTTTGCCTTATCTCATGATGGTCATCTACGGGCCAGGAATATTTACGAATGTCTTGGTTTATTAAACCCGTCTAAATTCCCCCAGAGAGACAATCATAATATTATGTGCTCTTTGCTCATCTAAGGGCAAACAACCCACAAACTGACCGCGATTGTTATCTCCCCCTGAAACAGATCAAACTCGTTACCCAGGCCTCACAGGGTACTCGCCGCTCGTGATCAAACGTTTTAAAGCGACCAGAGAAATTCCCCTGTTCGGACCACAGGGGCGTGACGTAACACTATCGTTCGCTGACCGCTACAGGCCGGAACGTAACCAAACCTCGGGTGGGGTTTGAGAAGGTGAAAACGTTTGGCCACGAAGGTAGAAAATGAAAGAAAACGAAAATACAAAATGTCCAGGAAAACAGAACATTTAAAGGAGTAATCAAATTATGGACAAGATGGTAAAATAAATTATCGGTCACGTGACAATATATATCGTGTTTGGTATTTTGGGTAGATAATTAAATGGGTTCTTTTTACGACGGTAGGTTTATTTTACACTCGACCAGTTTTACTTTCATTGATTTTCCGCGACTTTCGTTGTTTACGGAAATCGCCATTTCATGCACGCAAGTCAGAAACACGCGGCCGTCACATAACGTGACGCAATTTTTGGACACGCGGTTTGCGCGGTTTCAAATCTGATTGGCGTAGGTCGAAGTTAGTTTATTTTTTCTAGCGTTTCCATTGGCCGAGTGGATAACTTAGCAGATGCGTAGGAGGAAATTGCGGGGGTTTTTCTCTTGTATATAATGGGTCGGTAAACTGCGGGTAAGTCTCTCTATGAAGAAATAATAGCCGCCGTACGACTGCGTATTTATCGTCTCCACTGTGGGAAAAACAGCGGTACTGCGAGTCACGGCGAAACAGTGGGGGAGCATAATTTTGTCAAATAAAATTATCCACGACAAAAAGACATATCTCAGGGTCAGAGTACTCGAGTTATCGTCAGGAGAAAAAGAACATAACTAAACGGTCTATTGCAGTGAAGTTCAATTCTTCAGCGAGACTGGTTTCAATTGCGTACAGCCGGAAATCAAGGCTGTGTTTTTCCTCTAGATCCGGAGCGGGTTAAAAGAGGGAAGCTATTCAGCAGCAGAGAAGTTTTCGACAGTTAACCAAGTACCTCATTGTAAAGGGCAATTTTTACTATCTTGCAATATAATACATTTATATTCTTATTATGTTCGCAAATATTTTGTAAGCAAAGTATTTCCTTTTTTAAGTGCTTAAGGAGAAGTCATTTTTGGGTTGCTTCCCTTGAAAATAGTTCTGTCATCTTCGATCGGACTCCGCAGACGACTCTAGGCCTACTGTGATTTATTCTGTGGCTGGGTAGGAATAGATTGTTCTTGCTTCAGTATATCTATGGCCTGAATTTATACGTAGTGTTTGTATGAGTAGGACGAGTCTGTCTTATATATGGATATCTTTGCATTTCTAAGTCGAACTAATTTGGTTGTCGCTAGAAAAGGTCAAAGGCTATGCAGCGGAAGTATCGCTAGCAAGGGGTGTGATCCATGGCTGTCATCCTGTGAGGATGCCGAGTTTTGTTGTAGCAGGCTTTTTGCCGAAATAGTGATCTATATATGGATGGGGAAAAGTGATAATCATTTAGACATGTTGTATGTACTTTACCCCAGTGTTTATTCTCTTTTGCCAAGGAATGGCAAAGTTATATTTCGCATAAAAAGGTAAAACCACAATTTATTATGAACTTGGGCTTCGCCATCGTTGTTGATAAGCAGATGCACAGTGGTACTTTTAAAAAGAATATCCATTCAAAGGAAGAAGACATTCCTATGTATCAGCACTGGATTGGATGATATTATTCAATTACCTCTATGAGAGAACCTATGAAGAAATGAGGACATTTAATGAATGACTAATTTTGGTCTATATTCTATAGTGAGTGAAGCTCACGAGAGAGAGAACAGCCATGTTGAAATTCATATACTTTGTATTTATCGAGTGAGAAAAAGGGATGCCTGTACTATCGCTCGATGAACCAAGAGATCACTGCTACATGTGAGAACCCATGTCTGGGATTCCTATATTATGAAATATATATATATTGAACTTTACGTGAAGGAATATTCGCTAGACGAGGTTAGGTCTAGGAGCCTTCCTATGTATTGGTTATGGTCTGACGTGCCCAGTCAGTAAAGCCAGATGATTTACATGATGGAACGCTGAATGCTTATTTACGAATGCTCCATTATGATATTTGCCAAGCATGAATGCTAACTTAAGATGATATTCCTGTGATCAACATTATGCTGTCTATGTCGACATTTGTTCCTGTAACCATACACGTACTGTCCAAGTGTGCGTCCCATTAAATGTTATAAAAAGACCACCGTAGTTCCAGTACTTCTTGAATTCGAACAGTGTGAGTATGAGTGATGTACTACCAACCTGTCAACTCTATCGAATCATTCTACCATTCGCGTACTGACATTCAGATACACACTCATTGTTTACACTCACATTCTTGTCGGAGCCTCATCACGTTCCAGGACAAGATGACCTGTATGACCAAAACTGTGCTGGGTTTGATGAGTTGACAATCGTTACACTTTACTACACCAGTCCCAACATCTACATTTATCCACTGGTGGACATTCACATCATTTAACAAATAAAGCATGATTCAACAACTAGTAGCCAGTATGAGTTAACAACTATACAAAGAAAGAGTTTTAACAACTGGTGTGCCAGCTTCCTGGGTCAACCTGCACAGTGACCATATTGAGAAGTAAACTACTGAGACCAGACGTTCCTTGGGGTCTGTTACGACACACAAATACATCAGCAGTACAACTCTACAGTGATGTCAGCGTGACCTGTCCTGTCGAGAGTATGCAGTAACTAGGTCAGGGTTTGTTGACATTTGGTTCATTGGACATTTGCCATACAACTGACAGTGTTACACAGCGAGCTTGGTTGAAACATAGAACATTACACATCAGGACTGGAGAATATTTGACAGTGTTTGCGAAAGAAAATGTTATTGAACTGAGAAGTCCTACATTGATTGTTATCATTCAAATCAACGATGGAGCTTCTATTTCTGTGTTGAATTTAAAATAATTAGACCAGAAGTATTTGTTTAATAAAGTACCACAGTACTGTACTATTAGGCAGTGTAACTGAGCCTTCATTCCAACACATTCTTTCTGCAACACTCTATTTACATCATATTGCCATACTATTTATGCATTTATGTATTTATGTTTAACTATTTATATGTGATATTTGTTTGTATCCAGCGGGTTGTTGTTTCGGTTGGGCGGTGTCACACAGCAGAGTATCCCACGTAATAGAGGGTCTGATGTGTGCGTTTCTATAGGTGCAATTTTCTTCATTGGAAATTTGCTGCGACAGCTGTTGCTATTAGTGTTAGCTGTGAAGTCTGTACTCATTGTTGTTTTTGTAATATTCCTCTGTTCTTTAGTTTGTTTTGATTTGTTTGTAATTTGTTGGTCTACCCTATTCTATCTTTCAGTTCTATTCTCAATTTATATTTATATACTGTGGCGTTATTTGTATTTGTTATCCTCTTGCGGTTTATCTTTTATTGTTTTTCCAATTTTATTTATTTCATTTCCGCAAATGTTTTCATGTTTTTCTGTATAACTGTTTTTGTTTTGTGCCTGATCGACATACACTATTTAAAATATAGTTGATCATATAAATTGATGTACAAGAATCAACTGATAGTTAATTGCTATTACTAAAGGTACACAGTTGATGATATAAAACACTATTTCTGGTGCACTGCACTTATATTATAGAGTGAACCAGCAACTTATAGCTGTTATTATATAAGGATTTATACAAGACCTTTGTAAGGCTTGTTTCCCACAGTGATTGGGATAGTTAAGTACTATTTTTCACAGGTTACAAAGTTATCATACAAAGTCTTTGATTAAGACTAAGAAAGTAAATTTATTTACTTTTGCAAATTACTGATCTTATTAGACAAGATGTCTACCTTGGATTATTTTATCACACAAGGCAGGGCTCTTGATAAGACTGGTCAGCAGTTAGAAGAATGGGCAGTTGCTCAATATGACAAAGCATTGGCTGCTGAAGAAAGAAAAGCATTGATTGAAGAAAAGAAATTAGAAGCTGAGGAAAGAAAATTACAAAGAGAGGATGAACAAAAGAAATTGCAGATACAGACTGATGAAAAAAGATTCCAGATGGAAATGGAAAAAGAGAAAAGAAAAGATGAAGCTGCTGCTGAAGAGAAAAAATTACAGGCTGCTGCAGAAGAGAGAAAATTACAAGCTGAAGCTCAAGAAAAAAAAAGCAATAAGAGAACATGAACACCAAAAAGAACTTTTAGCATTTGAGTTAGAAAAGTTAAAGTTAACAAACATAAGTAATGTTAATCAAGCATCTAGTGGTAATGGTAAACCCTTTACTTACAAGGTCAAGGTACCAGCGTTCAACCCTTCCAGTGATGACATAACATTCTGGCTAAACAGATTTGAACGCTCGTGTCGAGCACATAATGTGGACAAATCACAATATGCTAACCAGTTATCAGAAAATCTGAAAGGTGATTCTCTGACTAGTTTAAGTTTGGTTGAAGAGGCTGACAAAGATAACTATGATGTTATTAGGGCAGCCTTATTAAAGAAGTATCAGTTGTCTGAAGAGGGTTATCGGAAGTTGTTTAAGACAATGGTGCCTGAGGCAGGTGTAGAAATTCTCAGAATTCATTGCAAGGACACGACTTACATTTGATCGTTGGATTGAGCTATCCAAAACAGAAAAGACTTATGAAGCCCTTATGGACTTGATACTCAGAGACAAGATTATGTCAAGTATAAATAAACCTTTCCTCGAATTCTTACATGAGCGTAAACCTAAGTCTCTAAAAGAAATGGAACAGTATTGTACCCAATACGTCACTGCACATCCGGACGTAGCCATTAGCAACAGTAAGGTTAAAGAAGGTATGCCAGTTGCTTCTGCAACACCATACAACCCTAATCACTCTCACAAATTCCAAGGACCTCAAAATAGGTTTAATAAAAAAGGTAACTATTACAGTTATCAGAACCAAGGTAACCAATCATTTCAGGGATCTTCTTCGAATACCTGGAGAAGAGCTGACAGCCCTCGATTCAGGGGTGGTCATAATTACAGGAACTTTCGCAAAGGAAGTCATTCTAGAAACTATCCAAGTTTTCCTTCATGGAGACAACAGGATCATAATTACCGAGATACTCATTATAATGAATATGATGATAGTAACCAAAGAAGCTATGATTCAAATTCGAGTAGAGGTTATAATAGTGGAAACAATGATAAGTACAGAGGCAATAATAACAGAAGTAGAGCACAATTCAAAAAACATAAAGCTCATTACCAGGCGAACTCTGCACAGCAAGAGTCCCACGAAGCCTATAAACAAAATAAAGATAATGATGACTCTAATAATATGGCATGTGCCGCTTTTGATTTTGGGAGAGCATCTCAGTGCCCCCAATGCAAAACATTATTTGAGCCAACCACAGTGTCTACTTTAAGCTGTGGCCATCCTCTTCCCGCTCTTCCTGCGTCAATCGCGCATGATGGGAGAGGTTCTCTTGTCTTACACAAAGGTTTAGTAAATGACAATCCAGTCTCAGTACTTTTTGATTCTGGATGCACAACTATTGGGGTTAGGCAGTCACTCATAGATCCTTCTCATTCTACAGGCAAAGTAGTCAAATGCGTAACATTTGGCGGCACCATAGAGAAATACTCTACCGCTATCATTAGGATTGCTACTCCTTTCTTCACAGGAGATGTACACGCATGTCTTTTGCCGGATCCGATCGCTGATCTTATCATCGGTCGCATTCACGGAGTCCAAGAATGCACTCCGGAGCAAATTTCCGTTTGGGAAAATCAAAATATGCAATCTGCTAATGCAGTAGTCACTAGAGCTCAAGCTCTCAATATGCCTGAAACTTCATCTGTTGAAGATAATGAAGTGCATAACCGAGATGATCCCTTGGTAATTTCTCGTGACTCGTTTATAAAACAACAAGAAGAAGATCCGACTCTTAAGAAATTCTTCACTCTTGTAACAAAAGGTGATCCGAATAAAGATTCAAATTGTAAATCTTGGATTACAATGAAGAATGGCGTACTTGTACGTATGGTGCAAGACTCCACTAAGTCAAGTCATTCTCAGATTCTTGTACCCAAGAATTTGAGAGTTAAGATCTTACAACATGCACACGACTCTCAGTGTGCTGGTCACATGGGTTTTTCCCGTACTAAGTCAAGAGTTCTTGCGGCTTTCTTTTGGCCTTTTGTGAACAAGGACATACGGATCTATTGTCGATCCTGTAAAGTATGTCAAGAAGTCAAATCCAAAGGTCCTCGTCATGCTGCGCCTATTCAGGCTGCAGATATTCCTATTCGTCCATTCCAGAAAATGGCGATAGACATCATTGGTCCATTCAAGATCAAATCTGCTAGAGGACATCAGTTTATCTTAACGTGTGTAGACATGTGCACACGTTGGCCAGAGGCTATCCCTCTAAAGAGCATTACTACCGCTGACATTGCAGATGCTCTTTGGCTTATATTTTCTCGGCTGGGATTCCCCGGAGAAATATTATCAGATCATGGCACCCAACTGATATCGGATACCATGTCTCAAGTAATGTCTACTCTACAGATAGAGAGATCTTTGAGTAGCATCTATCATCCTATGTCCAATGGGATGGTCGAGCGACTAAATAGAACACTTAAGAACTTATTAGGGAAGATAACTGAGGATCATCCTCAGGATTGGGATAGGGTTTTACCCGCGGCCCTCTTCGCGTACAGAGAGGTTCCCAATGAACATACAGGGTTTTCGCCCTTTGAACTTGTCTTTGGCGCGCGACCGCGCGGCCCAATGTCTTTGCTGCATGATCTTATAACAGCTGACAATATTGACGATGACACAAAATCTTCTTACGAGTATGTCATCGCGCTGAGACAAAAGATTATCGAAGCATGCAAATTGGCAACGTCCTCTTCTGAGTTTGCTAAGCAGAAGGCAAGACAATTTGCTAATAAGAAGAGAACTTTACGACAACTTTGTCCTGGTGACAAAGCATTTGTTTTGCTACCTTGTCGTGAAAATAGACTCCTTATTAGTTGGAAAGGTCCGTACGATATAATATCGAAAATTTCAGATGTTGACTACATCGTCGATATTAACGGGAAGCATAAAACCTTCCACATCAATATGCTTACGGAGTTCCATGAACGTCCTGACTATCTACAGCCTATTTTCCAGGCAACGGACGATTCTCATGTCAAACATGGTCATTACTCATCACTGTCTGTAATACAGGATGAGGAAACAAGTTTTTCGGATGTTAATCTCCCGCTTCCAATGATCCCACTTCATTCTAGTGAATCATGGAAAGACGTTACTGTTTCTCCTGATTTGTCTCTAGGAGAACGGCGACAAGTTTCGTCTATGTTACAAACATTTCAGGATGTCCTCACTGACATCCCTGGACAAACTCATGTCATTGAGCATGACATTGTTCTAACTGAACATACTCCAATTAGGGTTAGGCCTTATCCTATCCCTATACATTTCCAAACACAGGTTGAAAAGGAGTTGGATGAAATGATAGATTTACAAATAATCGAACCATCCACTTCTGCATATTCTTCGCCGATGGTTATTGTTCGAAAAAAAGACAATAACATACGTCTTTGCGTTGACTATCGCAAATTGAATCAAGTTACGAAGTTCGATGCTGAACCTATGCCTTTACTAGAAGAGTTACTTACTCGTCTTTCTAAATCGCATTTTTTCACTAAACTTGATTTGTCTAAAGGATATTGGCAAGTTCCATTATCCGAACGCGCCAAACCTCTTACCGCTTTCTCTACTCCCAGAGGCCTTTTCCAATGGAATTTTATGCCTTTCGGCCTTATGAACGCACCAGCTACATTTGTACGCATGATGCGTCGAATCCTATCGTATCGGTCAGATGTCATTGCTTATCTAGACGACATCTGTCTTTTCAGCGATACTTGGGAAGATCACTATTCAGGATTAGTTGAATTATTATCAACTCTGCGTGAGTATAACCTGACAGCAAAACCATCTAAAGCTTGTATTGGCTTTAGCGAAATTGCTTTCTTAGGCCATCGAGTAGGTCACGGTTTCTTGAAGACAGAAGACCATAATATCACTAAGATACTTAACATCTCTATCCCTAGGACTAAAAAGCAAGTGCGAAGTCTTTTAGGTCTCATACAATTTTATGGACGTTTCATTCCGAATCTGTCCTCTATCATGGCACCTCTCTCTACACTATTAAAGAAAGGGTCGCCTAACATGGTTCACTGGTCTCATGAATGCCAATCTTCACTAGAGAAGATCAAAACTATGTTTTCATCACCACCTATTTTAGTGTTACCTACAACAGATAAGACATTTGTTCTTCGTAGTGACGCTTCATCCACTGGGATTGGAGCGGCACTAATGCAAGAGTACTCTGGAACTCTGCATCCTGTAATGTACATATCCAGAAAACTTAATGCTGCAGAAAGGAATTACTCGGTTTTAGACCGTGAATTATTGGCAATGGTTTGGTCAATTCTCAAACTCCAAAGATTCCTTCTGGGCGCGCATTTCGTAGTGGAAACTGACCAAAAAGCTCTTACGGCTATCCAAAGTAAGAACTTGAAGAGCTCGAGATCAACTCGATACGCAATCGCTCTTCAACCTTTTCATTTTTCGGTACGAGCTATCCGTGGTTCAGAAAATGTGATGGCGGACATTCTGTCCAGATGCCCACATGATGCCACTTAACTGTTAAATATTGGATCTTTTTAATATGTATAACTTTACAACAGTTATTTTTTTGTTTCTTTACTAAGATACACATTTGTAATTTAATAATAGAATGATGGTATCGCTACTTAGCGGTTTATTGATGTTAATTCACCGCTGTTCTTTGATGATTGTTTCTTCATAAATCATAAATTTAAGATTGTAGTGTGAATTTTTGGTATGCATTGTATAATTAACAGAATTGTATTATACGTACATCACACCTTCCTGGAAACATTTATTCGTAGGGAAACAATTTCTCTCAGATTTTGAGATATATATTCTCACCAGTCATATTAGGAATTATAGTTATTCCTGATATTTTCATCTGCGCAGTATTCTTGCGTTGTGAGCCTATTCTACGGTGCTCCTAGATGTATTTAAAAAAAAAAAATTTTATTTTTTTTTTTTTCCCGGGAGGTGTGGTAAGACTGTAAAGGGCAATTTTTACTATCTTGCAATATAATACATTTATATTCTTATTATGTTCGCAAATATTTTGTAAGCAAAGTATTTCCTTTTTTAAGTGCTTAAGGAGAAGTCATTTTTGGGTTGCTTCCCTTGAAAATAGTTCTGTCATCTTCGATCGGACTCCGCAGACGACTCTAGGCCTACTGTGATTTATTCTGTGGCTGGGTAGGAATAGATTGTTCTTGCTTCAGTATATCTATGGCCTGAATTTATACGTAGTGTTTGTATGAGTAGGACGAGTCTGTCTTATATATGGATATCTTTGCATTTCTAAGTCGAACTAATTTGGTTGTCGCTAGAAAAGGTCAAAGGCTATGCAGCGGAAGTATCGCTAGCAAGGGGTGTGATCCATGGCTGTCATCCTGTGAGGATGCCGAGTTTTGTTGTAGCAGGCTTTTTGCCGAAATAGTGATCTATATATGGATGGGGAAAAGTGATAATCATTTAGACATGTTGTATGTACTTTACCCCAGTGTTTATTCTCTTTTGCCAAGGAATGGCAAAGTTATATTTCGCATAAAAAGGTAAAACCACAATTTATTATGAACTTGGGCTTCGCCATCGTTGTTGATAAGCAGATGCACAGTGGTACTTTTAAAAAGAATATCCATTCAAAGGAAGAAGACATTCCTATGTATCAGCACTGGATTGGATGATATTATTCAATTACCTCTATGAGAGGACCTATGAAGAAATGAGGACATTTAATGAATGACTAATTTTGGTCTATATTCTATAGTGAGTGAAGCTCACGAGAGAGAGAACAGCCATGTTGAAATTCATATACTTTGTATTTATCGAGTGAGAAAAAGGGATGCCTGTACTATCGCTCGATGAACCAAGAGATCACTGCTACATGTGAGAACCCATGTCTGGGATTCCTATATTATGAAATATATATATATTGAACTTTACGTGAAGGAATATTCGCTAGACGAGGTTAGGTCTAGGAGCCTTCCTATGTATTGGTTATGGTCTGACGTGCCCAGTCAGTAAAGCCAGATGATTTACATGATGGAACGCTGAATGCTTATTTACGAATGCTCCATTATGATATTTGCCAAGCATGAATGCTAACTTAAGATGATATTCCTGTGATCAACATTATGCTGTCTATGTCGACATTTGTTCCTGTAACCATACACGTACTGTCCAAGTGTGCGTCCCATTAAATGTTATAAAAAGACCACCGTAGTTCCAGTACTTCTTGAATTCGAACAGTGTGAGTATGAGTGATGTACTACCAACCTGTCAACTCTATCGAATCATTCTACCATTCGCGTACTGACATTCAGATACACACTCATTGTTTACACTCACATTCTTGTCGGAGCCTCATCACGTTCCAGGACAAGATGACCTGTATGACCAAAACTGTGCTGGGTTTGATGAGTTGACAATCGTTACACTTTACTACACCAGTCCCAACATCTACATTTATCCACTGGTGGACATTCACATCATTTAACAAATAAAGCATGATTCAACACTCATGCTTGACGCCAGAACTTCATCATCCTCCCCAGATTCAGGAACAGGTGATAGGGTTACCATACCTGGGTCTTGAAAGAAACGAGAGAAGAGCGTAACGGAGACGCCGCATCATCAGTCATCGAGTATTAGAGAAACACTGAGATCAGGAAGGAGAGAGGGAGAGAGAGAGGAGGGAGAAAATAGGCAGGACCAGTAGGGTCTGTTCAGTATCCACTCGACGGATAGACACTGAGCCATTGTGTTACTCCAAGTCTATTATTTGTAGCATTTCCAGTGGTGTTAGATAGCGGCGCATATCGCCTACCAAGTTGGAAGCTGTGTAGAAGTTTCGTTGAGGAAGAGTCAACCAGACTGAGACAGTAGACATCTTATTGGTATTAGAGAGTGGAGGCTAAAGTTGACAGCCTTACAAGATCAGAGTAGTTTAAATCACTAACCACTTTTATTGTTCCTCAGCAGGGTGACAGAAAGAGTGAATGTGATTGGTGGTTTTTTTGTTTGTTTCGTCTAGTGTCTATCAATTTAATTGTTACGTTGCTTTTCAGGCCAGTGCAACATTGCACGCTATATTTATGATTGATGTATGCTGAAATTTTAATGTTTTATTCTGTAAATAAATAGATATTTACTGTACACTGGATTAGCTTCTACTCTTTACTATACTTACTTTATGTCGTCTGTATAGTGGTGTCTGTGGTCGTTTTTATACACCTTATCTCCTTGTATTTAAAGGTAGTCAGAGGAGGGTGAGATTATAGCCTTTCTGAAGTCACGAAGCGGCAAGGGGAGAGTCACAACCTGGTTCTATCCCTTGAGCCAATAGTCTCATCTGTCCACAGGCATGTCATTTTCCATCTAAATTCTATCTTCTCAGACTTTCTCATACGAGGGTCTTGCTTTCATTCAGGCAAACTCTATAAACTTAAAACCACTTCGTGACATAGCTATTTCTCGCTGTTGTTGGTTCAATCTTGGCATAGTCAAAAAAGATGTTTCTGTTGGACTCTTGGTACTCTCTATTTCAACGATTACGTTTTCACTGCTTACCTTCCTTTTATCTGTGATAAATTCTCCCCTACGGCACTTTTCACGTGATTTATCTTGCACCGTGATTATCTCCCCATGAATAGTGCGACTCAATTGTAATTGCACGGGTAAGTGAACAACACTCACACAGAAATGTGTGCCAACTTGCATTTGAGTTCACCCAAGAACACACGCACAGTGCCCTGTTGAGTGCTGCACACTTACTTTTTTCCATGAGTATATATACGAGTACATGCATCGAATAACAAATGACATACAAAAACGTATTGTGCACGATAATAGGAAAATTGAAACAGAAAATATATATCTTCGATAAAATAAAAAATAAAAAACCGCGTCATTGTAATGGTAAACAAAGTCTTTTTTTTTAAAAAGCTACAAATGCAACTTATTTGAGTGTGTGTGAAATAGTGGGATAAGCGAGATAAGAAAAGAAAAGAAGACAACTTACTAATGAATATTTAGCTGCAGCAATATCTAAGGAAACCTTGACGATTGCTTTTTCTTTGTGTAATCCCGGGAATGTCGTATGGTTGAGGTTGGCGGGAATAACAATCCTGTGAATAGCCTGTGGGACAAAAATGGTAATGATAATTTATTTTTTACTTGTCTTTTTTTTAAAACCAACTTATCCCTCAATGGAAATTCTTCCTTTGTTTATGTCCAGTTCTTTCTAACCCAAACTTCGTATGTTGTGCCATGATATGATACATCATTGTCCCAAGTGCCAGCTGGAATAATAAAAATAATAATAATAATAACCCCTTCAGTCATAAGTGACTTTGGGAATGCGCCCCTGAAGTGATAGCCCTCAGCTGCTTCCCTCCCCCCCCCCCCTTTCCCCCGGTGTTCCTTTCGATGTTTTCTTTCCTCGTCTGAATATTGTGAGAGCTTCTTTTCGCCCAATTTGAGGTGGCGCCGTGGAGAGCATTGCCATTTGGTGCAATCAGCAGCTTCATTCTTCCAGGTTGCTGGATTTATGTCCAATGCCCTAATGTCCCTCTTGCGCACATCTTTGAACTTCAGCTGCGGTCGCGTAACTGTTCTTTTGCCATCTGCAAGTTGTCCGTAGAAGATATCTTTCAGGATGCGACCATCTTCCATGCGGTGGACAAGGCCAAACCAACGTAGTCTGCGCTGTCTAAGCAGTGTATACATATGAGTATTGCTTGGTGAGAAATTTCTATTCATAGTATAGGTTCAACCCTAATCTCCATGCACACATTTGGGAAAGTAGACAGTGGTGGGACAACACTTCACTGACTGGGGGTTGCCCAGCTTGAAGCGGGTGGTAGCTGTCCAGTGAGATCCTAGAATCTCCCCAACTGTCGCAAGTGGCTTCTAGCGCGATGCCCTGCGCATCTGTGTGTATGTATGTGTGTGTATGTATGGGCGGGGTTTAGCACACTTGCGGACTCTAAATGATTATCCGATATGATATAGTGTTTTTATACTACTTCAAGTACATGTTAATGTATTTTATTTTATTTTTTTGATAATAAAGATTCTGTATGCTTACAACTGGTAACTGCTACTTCCCGTGTTGTGCCGACACCAGAGGGTGAAGCTGGAGTGTCCTCTCCAGGGCGCTAGCTTGGGCACATTTATATGGAGATAAAGCCGGCTGTTATACCTGTTTGGTACAGTAAGATTTCCCCATGTCTGCACTTTACACAATACAAAACAACATTAATTTTTTTTTATAAGACTAAACTTTAATTTCTAATATTCTTTAACCATTTTCACATTCCCGTGAAAAAAAAAAAAACTTTGCACATGTTTTGGTGCCTGTGTAAGACCTACATAATTAATGGAACAGAAAGAGTTAAGTTCCTTTCTTCACTTGTCTCTTGTTCTGCCTTTCGTTCCTGTCCAAATGCTTCCGAGAGGTTCGTCATTAAATGCCACAAAATTGCGAACCCTTTGGCAGCCCTCTTAATTTGTATGAACATATAGCAGACGGCTGGAGTGAGTCTGTGCATCGGGCTGGCAATCACATCGTGCAAAATAAATCGCCACATAATCAACCAACCAATGTAGTTGTAAATGTGCGCTAGTCTCTGCAAGAGAGCCAACTACAGAAGTGTTCCTATGTTCTTGTCACGCATGGAAGGTACAATAAGAAAGATGCTACCGTTGAAGTTGTAGAATATTGTATTATATATAGGAAGGAAAAGAGTAATATAAATAATAGAATATTTTATTGTATTGTCACGGGATTGTCTCCAACAATGGCCAAATTTAGAGTATAAAAATGAGGGTCTTCACAGGTATCAATCTTAGTTCAAAGTTAATCTTGGCTGACATACAAACAGAAGAGTGATGCTTTTATTTTAGGGAGCCTCGCAGGAATTTTAAGAAAGCAAGCATAAAAACTGAGATCATCTAAGCTGTAATGAACTTTTTTATCTTCCCGCCCCTTCTGTGACGAAAAAGAAATTTGCTCGTATTTTCTGAGAACCCCAACTGAAATAATTCATACAATTTTACTTTAATAGCTCTGTATGGTTATGTATTTAAATAAATGAGGCATACGGGTGCAATTCACTAAATAATGTTTAAATAAACTATCAATTTGTGTTTACAGATAAAAAATTTAATAATCAGTTATGGTTAACAAAAATGAAGCACTGATGTTTTCATCACAGATAGTGACTTTAAAGTGGTATCGTTTTAAAAAAATGCTCTTTTGCTAGTCCTAACTGTACCACTTAACTAGTCAGGTGTTGACTGTGATTTTATGTTGGTGTTGGGTTCCGTCACTGTTGGTTCCCAAGGGTGTTGTTGACTGTTCCATCAGTCGTCAAATTCTGTATCAGTAGTCTGTCCCTTGTGTGTCACGGTTTGCCTTCTCTTGCTCGGCAGTGATGGTCTAACAATGGCCAAAACCGAGAGTATCTAATGTGGGTCTTCAAAGGTATCTACCTTCGCACATGATTACTCTTGGCAGAGATGCAGATAGAAAAATGATGATGCTTCTACCTTGAGGGAGTTCACAAGATATTTCAGAAGTCAAGAACAATGCTGAATGTGTCTTAGCAATGGTAACTTTTATCTGTCTGCAGCCTTTTGTGAAGAGGTATTATATAATTTAATTTAGCACGTACAAGCTCCCTACTGAATTAACAGAAAAATTCTTCTAATTGGCTCTAAATAGATATATATCAAAGATACTGAATCATGCGTGTGCACTTTTCTCTATAATGACTAAATCAACTATGAATTTGTAAAACAACATATAACAGATTTAATGATCAATTACTTTTGAACAAATTTAAATAAATAAGAGCTACTGATGAATAGAATGTAGGTTTCTTTATAGAAAAGAAGTCGGCTTTAGAAAGTTTAATGTTGAAAAGAAAAACAATGTTCTTCTGCATTTGGCATGCTAGAAATGTCACTTAGCTGCCAAAACGCTGAAGTGTTGATGCTGCTGTTTCCGTCAATTCGTCTCTGTGGCAAGGGCACGTCTCCAGATCAGTTCAAGAGGTAACCTCTCGTGGTCAAAGCAGGTATCTTGACAATCCGTGGAACGTAAGTTTCCAGTGTCGATCACAAGCTTTGAGCCCCAGAATAGTAGTACAACTGGTATCGTAGAGTAGTACCTCAAATGGTCTCTTCGATTCGTACCACAAACTTTAGAGGAAATAAAAGAACAAACCTCCTCTAAGTCTTCGCTTTCTTGATATTAATCAGGCGCCTTTCCCGCTGTCCGTCAACCGATTCCTGTCTCTGAATTGTTTAATCTCCCTGAGCGTACATCATTTAACTCAGGAAATATGATGAACAATCACCATTCTCTTGGTTAATTAAATTGAAAAATTGCTACTCCACAGCGGCAAGTGCGTTGGCTTGTGCCTGGGTGAACATGTTCAAGTATACATACAACTTATTACAAATGATAGTAAATATATACAAATGATATCATCATCTACTCCCTGCTCCACTCGGAGTCTGGGGTTACCTCTGCTTTTAGTTCCCTGTGAAAACCCTCATGAAGCAATCACCAGCGCTTTGCTGTGGTGGTTCATGAATATATCATTTTCACATGCTGAGGTTGCCAGCCTCGTATGGACCTGTATAACCATCAGCAAGGGCAAACATGTCAAATTCAAAGTATATAAAATATGTTACAACTCACCCCAATAGGGAAGAGAGACTTTTTGCTCAGCTGAATAGTCTCAGAAACTTGATAAAGATGCCTCGAACACGCGCCAGGGGCATTATGTCTAGTTAGAATCCCTCTGTTACTTTGTAAGTAGGTCCTGTAGGAGTCCGGTTTCCGTATTAAATGACAGATCTTTCTTGCTGTAGTATTCAGAAGGAGCTCCAATACGTCTTTTGTCCGGTCCTATGTCAGAATTCTATTCTTTCCTGGCTTCAGTCTGACCTGTCTACTTTGACGATTCTGGAATGCAGTGTTAGCCTCCGAATTTGCTAGGTTATATTGCAGTTTTCCTGCTCATCCCTCCATCAGGTGTTTCCGACAAAACTTCCAATAAGAACAAATGTTTATTTCTGACTCTCATATGATCTAATCCACGAGCAATAATATAGTAGGTCGGGGTGCCCGTTAATTACTTTTCCTGCGCGTGATTTAAAATATCACTTTACAATTTAAACACATTACCTCATCTCCCATATATGGCCCGAAGTCTTCCGTCACTATTATGTAACCTTTCAGTTACGATTTATAACCTCGTCTGCAGACAGTGTCCTCGCTAATTTGTCTACCCAGACGGATTTCTCTGTAAAACAGTTCGCTACACCCAGACATTTTCCCAGACGTCTGGTCTTTCTTTTGTATTATCCGCCTAAGTGTCTGAACGTGTTTGTAGTGAATAGAATGCGCCTAGAAGGACATTACTGGTCTTGGCGGAAAAGGATTACATAAAAGTGAACAATCATTTTCCCGTTTGCCGTAACACATCAATCTGGTTTAACAACTAAAGCGATTACAATTAATCCTTAAGGATGGTCAATCAGCCGTGAAATTACACTATTGCAGTATGAACAGAGGTCAATAAATCTAAGGTGCGGCGATAGGGCAGGTTTATGTGCATAAAATGAAGAAAGAAATGGAGAAAGGAGGAGGAAAATTAGGGGAGTAAAAGGACACAACCAAATTCCGTCACATTCTGGTACTGCAGGGGGTAACCACTCTAATTGTCAATGCCAACATTTTTAAGACCCTCTTATGAAGACGTCTAGCATCAGTAATGACAAAGCAGAAAGATTAGCAAAGAAGGGAACAGGAGAACAACAACCACTCACAGCAACAACTCTCCATACAGCCAAAACACTCATTCGAAAAACAAACAAAGAAACTTGGCCCAAATAGATGGGCCTCGGAAAACAACGAAAGAGAGGTTTACAGACATATAGCGGGTCCTGATTCTAATGACAACATTGGCAATCTTACAAGGAGGTATCAGAGCACCATTGTTCAGCTCAGAACACAACAAATACCACTCAACAGTCACTTGAACAGAATCCAATCACAACACTCTCCAGAGTGCCAGCTATGTAACTACCTTTATGAAACTGTTGACCACCACCTCTTTGAGTGCCCAGCACTCGATGATGTTCGGAAAATGCGCCTTTCTCCAAAGCCAGATTAGTGGAACATCTTGTACGGAGAAACAATGAAACTTGCGAAAACATGCAGATATCACTACACGGCACTGGGCCGAAGTGCTAGAGCGCAAGCGTCGCTAGATCAATATTACTAACAACTATAACAGACGGCTAGCGCAGACTGCTGGGAACTTGAACCACAGACTGAGAGAAAACAAATGTCTCTTCTAAGTAAAGAGTCTCGTGGCATGAGAATCAGGCGACCTCCGCTTCCATTCCACCATTTCATCTTCCTCAGAAACTTTACTCTCCCTGAGCATTAATTTTAAACTCAGTGAGTAGGATGAAAATGCGTTTGAACAGCTGAAAACGACAATTGCAATATTTAAACATGTTTGAAAATTCACATATACTTATTAAATGTTAATTTAAAAAATATTACACCATGATGTAATCATCATTCATTCCCTGCTCCCCATGGGACCTATTTTTTGGTTCCGTGTGAGGAAACCCGGACGAAGCAGTCACCAGCTCTTGCAGTGGCGATTCATGAATTCAATCATTGTATATGCTGAGATTATCAACCTCGTATGAACCTATGCATCCACAAGCAATTTACACATGTTAAATACTGTGAAGTACGTCTAGTTTGACAAGTGAATTTTCCCTGATTTGATGGATGATTAAAGGGACTTTAGCTTTTCATACCATTAGAACCCCTGAACATCAGTATTGTTGTAACTTTTCATCAACGAAGAGTAGCGGCTATGATCAAAGCAGTCAAAGACGATCCCCAGAACAGAGAAGCAGAAATTTAGCATCTCCGTGCGAACACTGAACCGTTCGCAAGATGGACACGAGCGGTCAGAAGAAAGCTTCTTGCAGACGTCGCACCTCTGTGGCAACCGGCAGGCGTGCCCGAAAGACTATGGAACGGGAGAGACGGAGCGCTCAGCGTAGCTGATACGATCTGAGGAATCATTAAACTCACCGCGAACGAGGCTAGTCTCGCAGAAATTTCACATCCTCGCGCGAGCAGCCTGAGACGAACGAAGATCGGAAGCCAGTCGGACCATCGCGGTTAGCATGGCGGGGAAATAACTTCGACTTTCCCTGGGATCCGAAGAGGCGCGAAATTTTCACACGACCCATTTAACTTACATTCCCGTTAGATATATACAGAATCTGAAAAGGGCAACTTTATCATTCGTTCTGACAGCATTCTAAGATTCACTAGCATATAGTTAAATTCCTGCTAGATTTCATCTAAATTGTTGGCTATTGGAGGGAATTCTTTTCTGTGCAGACGGTAATTTATACTTTAGCTTCGAGTGATCAGTGGTCTAGTTATTTCATTTTTATTTCACTGGATTGTGGTGTAAATTTAAACTTATTAAATAAACCCATTTTCAAAGTTCTAGTGCAAACTAAATGTTACATCTATAGGTTAATTTCCTAATACAATAGCCGCGTAAATTAATTTTGCAACTGTTAAGGGAATTGTGACTTTAATACAGTTTATTTCTGTATTGATAGATGTGCTTTTAAAATTATTAACCTCACGGAGAGTTTTTTTCTTGATTTATTAATTAAAGACGCGAGCGCAGAAAATAGTCTAACTGTAAATGTATCGCGCGTTAGATTTCAATATGATTTCATTGCATTTCATGTTTTTTCTATTTGTATCCAGAGTGATCTTTCGAACCTCGCATCCCAGCAATTAGGCAGCATTTAAGCAGCCATTACGCAGCAATAGAATATATATAGAGCCTTGCCGACCCAGTTCGATTACTCCAGTGACATATGAACTTTTTTAAAGCTAAACTTGTGGCGACCTGTTGCGGGTCTCGCTCCTCTGAATTTAACTGAGAACAAAGCCACCCAAGAAACACTTTTAAAATACTAATTCATAAAGTCGTTAAAACTGGAAGCAGAACAGTCGCCAGTAGCAATATTCTACTCATGCTCTCTTTTTGTGAAGAAGAACATAGATTTACCTGAACACTGTCTGTCAAGTATATTCAGTGGATTTTAACCCCCTCCCCCCCTCCCCCCAGAAGAAGAACCTATCTCAGTGTTTTGTAGTTGTGACATTACGGCAAAAGAAAGTTATCTCCACCAGCTGTGCCCATCTTAGAAACCACACCATACCTCACACTTAGCCAAGTGCCTGTGCCATTCATTAGGAACGTTTATAAAAAAAAAAACAAACAACAGTAGCCTTTACGCTTCACCGTCTGGCGATTTTTTGAGACTATTAGCTACCAGCCCACCTCGATAAATCTGGGGCCTGACACAGAAGAAATAAAAAGACAATTTCCATTGTTCTACGGTATTATCTGCTGTTGTAAAATACCTAGGAAGTGCCAGAATTCACCATTTGGTAAGTCTGTGTGTGTGCCTGTGTGCTGGCCAGCCAAGCGTGTTTTTGAATGAAAGGAGATTTAATCTTTTCTTACCCTTATAACACTGACTAACAAAAAAAAACTTTTTTTTTCTTTCTCTAACATTTCTATATTTTTCTGGTCAATTTTAACGCGCTGTTTTTAAATCTGCAAACCGTTTTTCTCTATCAGGTCAGGATCTCTAGAAATACGCAATTGAAGTTTTTTAACAACGCATACAGTATTACAACATCATTCGTACAAGAAGTATAACAGTTATGTAGGCTTGAATTTCTTTGCAGTCGACTTTCGTCGGTGAATGGCATGTGGTACATCGCGATGAAGCATCCAACAATAATCGGCAAGCATGGTCACACTCCACCGTCCTTGATAACGTGACTCCATTACGGCGATATCTTGATGGAATCGTTCTCCATGTTCATCGCTGACTTCGCCAAGGTTGTCAGGGAAATGGATTTTGAGGGACATCTTACAGCCCATAATTCTGTATGCATCTATGCACTGCTTAACAATATGCAACATAGTCGACAGATTTGTGATTTTCCAGAAAGTTATCGACGATCGATTTGAATGCCATCCATGCGCGAAGTTCACTACCATGTAACAAGTTTTCGAATTGTTTGTCTGCAATAACTTTCCTAATCTGAGGTCCTACAAAGATACCTTCCTTTATCTTTGCATCGCTAACTTGCGGAAACTTTTCTCGAAGATAAGTGAAAGCTTTGCTCGTTTTATCTAACGCTTTTACAAAATTCTTCATGGGCCCCAACTTTATATGTAACAGTGGTAAAATGAAGCTGTCTTTGTTAACTAATGGCTCGCGTATTACATTTTTATGCCCGAGCTGCATACGATCCTGGATAGGCCACACCTTTCTTGCATAATGTTCCTGTCTGTTGCGGCTGTCCCATTCACATCGGAAGCAACAAAATTTAGTATACCCAGTCTGCATGCCCGTGAGAATTGCAATGACCTTTAGGTCTCCACAAATCCGCCATTGGTAGTCATTGTACTTTATTTTTTCCAAACGTATAGCCATATTGTCATAAGTTTCTTTCATATGAACAGAGTAGGCGACTGGAATTGATGAAAAAAAATTTCTGTTATGCAATAACACGGCTTTTAGACTAGTCTTGGAAGAATCGATGAAAAATCGCCATTCGTTGACTATGTGCTCATGACCGTTTACATCTTTGCAATAGCAAATGTCATCATCCATCTCAAAGTATTGAACAAGTTCTCTGTGTTTATGACGAAATTTAGATATCGGAGTATTGGGCGCTAAAAGATTCCATTCTTTGAGTCGCGAACCGAGTAATTCCGCTTGTCCTTTGGTAAGAGCGAGATCACGTATTAGATCTGAAAGTTCTGAATGGTTAATTAAGTAAACACCATCATTCCCCGGTATGTAATCTGAGTCAGAATTAGTTTCTAAAGCAGGTAAACTATCACTTTCTGATGGTTCATTTACGTCCAACGGATATTGTTTTGGTGGTACTTGGATCAGACACGTGATTGGATCATGAGGCACTGGTTTCGAAACTGATTCAATATTTGGATAAACCACAGACTTTCTAGTTTCAAAAGTGAAACCATGGATATTTGTCAAGCAGAAGTAACAATCAGTAGTGTGATTTGTATGTTCACACCATATTACTGGCACTCCAAAAGGCATCGACTTATGCTTCGGCGATTTTCGTAACCAACTTGCCAATGTATCGAACAAACTGCATTTGGCTTCCAAGATTTATTTGCATCATCAACTTTCGAATCGAGATAAAGTTCATATGCTTTCTTTAGTAATGGTATAAAGTTTTTCTGGTCAACACGATCGGTAAAATATCCGCACACGTAACAGAACAGATCAGCCGAATTTCTACAACTTCTAGAAGCCATATTTTGCTCAGAATTATTTCAAAATACAGTAACTATTTGAAAAATTGCGTAACATATGTCATGCATCTTTTAGCAGTATAAAAAGTAGAATTATGTTGCTTTTTATTAATTTTTAATAAGTTATATAGTAAAAATGAAACAGAGCAAATAACGGTTTCCCAAAAATATATTTATTCACAAATATCTTAAGAACCCGACGTGATAGAGATAAACGGATTTCAGATTTGAAATCAGCGCAAGAAACTGACCTAAGAACACTTATTCTTATATAAGAAAGAAAAATGTTGTTTGTCAGTGTAATTAGTTCGACCTAGTTATTAAGGTGTACTGTATTCATTGTACGGGATCTCTCCTAGCGGGATTGTTTAACTGTGTTCATTTCCCCCTCCCGTAAAATTTGTTGGATAAAGGAAAACATTTGAGAACCCTAGCTTTTCCTCTACCCCCTTATCACTGTAACCCCTTGCCTCAGAGTAATAAATTTACCATTGGGTTAAATTGCCTATCTCTGATCATCATCATCCCCCCCCCCCCCTATCTTTGGGACAGGGTCTTTTCTGTTAGTAAATACAAGCGGGAAAAGGTGTATGGCATACTTCTCCTTAAAACCCCCCCTCCCCCTTGTCATATTTGTATTCTGTAACCTTTGATTTCTGACTGTAAATTGATAATTATTTTTGACTTGATTTTTATGATAATAAAAGTATTAAAACTTTATTAGCATTGGTGTCGGCTGGCCCAAATCAAACATTCCCCATATTTGTTATCGTAGTCTGTATTCATGTACGTTGTGCGTCACAATCACCAAATCGGTGTGTGCGCCTGAGCGACTGGAACTGACAAACAATTGTTTGTTCAGAAGAGTGGTAGGAATAGTTTTTGAGAGACAAATATTGTCGTAATAAGAGACTGTCCTTACTCTTCCCAGCACTTGTGAATCTACTACCTGACTTTCCTAAATCCTTATTCCCACAGAGCCTTCACTATCCTTGTACACTCTAAAGGGACCAATATCCATCAGAACTCTCTCAGAGAAAAATTACGACAATATATGGTTAGCTCGTCCGAAATTCTGAGCCTAGTTAAAATAGAGTGTGGTTGATTGTCTTTGTGAAGTAGGGTATAATCTTAAAAAAGTAATTACTTCCCCTAGACCAAGCCTTTTAGTATTTTGGGCCGACCACACAATAATTATTACAGGTTTGTTTCTTTCCACGGGAGCAGCAAGTAGTGATAATAAAATATTTGTCACCTTTGTATTCTCTGGCAGAGAAAATGGAAATTTTGTTATATAATTGCTGGGATCGCGTGACTGTCTTCAGTCACAAAAGGTTTTTGGAAGTTAGAAGAGCTGAGCATAGCTAAAGACGCTTGTTCTAATTTTTTTATAAATCTAGTTAACATCGTCTCTACTCTTTAATTGACTTCAGAGGGCGGAGTTTGTTAGTGGAGAATTAAAATTTAGGAAATTGTTTTTCCTTTAAATTGTTTTTCATCAATTTTTCTCTACTTTTAGTAAAAGTAAATTTTTTTCCAGTGTAACTTACCATTTTAAGTGGCATAAGTCGCTTGCGTTAAGAATCTTAAGTGACAATAATAGCAGCGATAAGTTTGCACATTTCAGAGTAGGGGGTAACACAAGTAAATTTATACTTTGTGTTTTTTCTCGTAGCGGCTTTGAGTTTTTTTCCCCCCTTCTTGTTTCTTCTTACTAATTCTCTAGTCTTAGAAGCATCCAGTTCTTTAACATGGCAGAGAGAATTAGGATAAGATCCATTCTGAGACAGGAGGCGAAGGACTCAGGGTTAGAAGGAGAAGCCGCGAACCTGTTTGTCAACAGGAAACTTGAAAGGTATGACGCGGAGCAACAGAGAGAGGAAAAAGAGAAGAAAAAAGCGGAAGAGAGGGCAGAAGCTAGGAAGAAAGAAGCGGACGATCATCAACTGGAGCAGAAGAAAATTGAGGCAGAGATTGAAACCCGCAGGGAAAGAGAGAGAGAAAAAAGGAAAGACAGCACGAATTGGCGCTCAAGGCTTTAGAGAGTTGGGGTGCCTCTACTTCTAATAATGGAGAGCCGTCTTCACCCCAGTTTCAGTCAGTGGACCTCTCCAGTACTCAATCTGCCCAATTAACTGCGATGTCTTTTGCTTTACAGTCTTTTCCTAGCCCCAACGAAAAAATTGACAGTTACCTAGAAAAATTCGAGAGACTCGCGACTCTGTATGGGTTAGAGAGTTCCCGCTGGGCACTTAAACTCTCAACGTCACTGAAAGGCAATGCTTATGACGTACACGTGAAGCTGGGAGTGAACCAACATGATTACGACATGCTGAAGAAGGCCTTGCTAGAGCGGTTTGAGATGACTGCCCGTAAGTTTCTGCAGTTGTTCAGAAACAGCCGAAAAGAGAGCACGGAAACATTTCCCCAGTTCTCTTCACGTCTCACGGGTTATCTGACAAAGTGCATAGAATTATCTGACCTGCCTCTTACATATGAGGGACTACTTGAACTTGTTCTTGTGGAACAGATAAAATCAACTTTGTCAAACGAAACCCATAGATTTTTGGCTGAACAGGTGGCAGTCAGGCTTGAGGACATCCTCAATAAGGCCGAACGCCAAAACAATGCAATAGCCGAACTTCCCAGCACAAAACGTAAACCCACAGATGAGCCATCTCGAAAACAAAATCTAGAGCAGTCATCCGATTCTTCCAATTCCTCTCAACATTATAACCAACGAGATAATAATACCCAGAAACCTCCCCAGGAAAAATCGAAATTCTACAAAACCCGATACCCCCCAAACAACAATTCTGATCAACCCACCAAGCCTACGTGGCAGCGCGGCCACCAAGGTCAAGGTAAAGGGAAGACCCCTACACCAGGAACGTCTGATCAGGGCAAACAAACCGGTCCAAACCGCATCGGATGTTTGCATACAGCCTCGAAAGGTAGAGTCAATGTCAGTGATTCTCAACCTGAGGGGGACCGACCCTCAACGCGAGGAACTGTAATTTTGAATGGTACCTCTACTACTTGTCTTTTTGACACAGGATTAAGTTTTGATTGTATTGTCGCCAGACACCTAGTCAAACCCAGTCAGGAGACAGAGGAAACCGTCAAACTATGTGGAGTTTTCAAGAGTGATGCACCCAGGACGCTTCCTATCGCACTGGTAGAAATACACTCTGATTTTGTCAGAGGTGTTATTAAAGCGGCCATTATGGATGATCCTATCTACCCAGTTATCCTGGGATGTAGATATGTGTTTATTGGGAGACCAAAGGAACCGATTGTGGCAGCGGTAACCACAAGAGGGCAAGCCAAGAAGGAGAGGGAGCCTGCGCCAAATTTGTTGCCGAATGAACTGAAGGAGGCGCAACAAAAGGACCCTACTCTGGAGCCCTGCTTTAAAAAACTGCCCATGGCTAAGGACCCCAGACACAACGGAGACATCTTTTCTAAGGATGGCGTATTGTATCGTAGAACGGGCAACCCGGACACGGGGAATAACCAGCTCCTAGTACCGACGCAGTACAGAAGCCAGATCTTAGAAATGGGGCACTCTCTTCCCTTTAGCGGACATATGGGACAAAACGCCACTATTCAGCGAATAAAAACCCACTATTGGTGGCCAGGAATGAACTCTGACATTATCAGGTATGTGAAATCCTGCGCCCAGTGCCAACGAGTAGCACCCAAGCACTGACACCCCCAGTACCCATGGGGTAAATGCCAATAGTAGGGACTCCATTTGAACGGGTTGCTGTCTACATCATTGGACCCCTGGAAAGGACCAAAAGAAGGAACAGGTTCATCCTGACCTTAGTCGACACTTGCACAATGTGGGCCGAAGCTGTACCGCTAACATGCATAGATTCCAAGCATGTCGCAGAAGCCCTCGTGCAAATTTTTACACGGTTGGGATTCCCTCAACACGTTTTGACGGACAATGGATCCCAATTCCGTAGCCTGTTAATGTAGGAGATCTTTAAGATCTTGAGGGCCAAACATATCCACCCAAGTCCCTACCATCCGGCCGGAAATGGGGTCGTGGAACGTTTTAATGGCAGCCTCACCATGATGTTACGTAAGCTGGGTCAGGAGAAACCGGAAGACTGGGACTTATATATATCGGCTGCCTTATTCGCCTACCGAGAGGTTCCCCAAGCGTCTACGGGATTCCCGCCTGCTACACTTTTATTTGGCAGACCTATTAAGGGGCCACTTGAAGCCTTATTGCGGTCCCTGACAGACCAAAAGGCTGACAAGACAGTCGTCTCTGCAAGCAAGTATGTATCTGAGCTCAAGAAAAGGTTAAAGCTAGGATGGGATCTAGCCAACACCAACCTTAAGAAAGCCCGCGCTAAACATGCTAAAAGATACAATAAAGCTGCAAAAGAGAGAGAACTCCAACCAGGGGAAAAAGCTTTGTTGCTACTTCCAACCGGAAGCAATAAACTTCGCATCGGATGGCAAGGGCCGTTTAATAATAATAAATTCTTTAAGCACCAAACACGGCGCATAAGGCAGAACCAGTGCTCTCCAGGTTGTTCGTTGTGACGCCACTCCTCTTAGCTCTTGCACATTATTTAGGCCCAACGTTCTTCCTTCTCTTATTATTGTTCTTCTGAGTGTTTCTTTTGGTCTTCCTTTTTTCCTCTTACCCTCAGGAACCCAAGTGAGCGCCTGTGGTGGTATTCTGTTGTTTTGCATTCGTAGGACATGACCGATATATGACCATCGTCTTTTCCTTATATAGTCGGAGACATATTTCTGCCTAGAGTCTTCTCTTATTTGTCGATTAGTCTTGAATTCTTTCCAACTGATGTTCATGAGTTTTCTAAGACATTTGTTCTCGAATGTATTCAGCTTGTTCTCCAATGATTTTGTTATTTTCCAACTCTCACAGCCGTATGTTAACACTGAGATAACATTTGAATTAAACAGACGAAGCTTGGTATGTATATTCAATGATCGTAATTTCCAAATGTTAGATAATCTATTGAAGGCGCTAGCTGCCAAAGCAATTCTAGTATGGATTTCTCTTGTTGTGTCACCATCCTGAGTCATTTTACTGCCTAAATAATTGAAGGGCCGTTTACTGTCCTTAAAAAGATCTCACGTACCAATTACAAGATCTCCATCAAAGGAAAGGAGAAGGTCTTCCACGTAAATCTGCTTAAGAAATATTTGGAAAGACCGGTGCCATCCTCCGAGCATCTCCTGGCTGTCGCCATATCAACGGAAGACGAGGAAGATGATGATGGTTGCATGGAGTACCCATTGCAATCCACAGAATCCTTTAAAGATGTCAAGTTCGGCGACAATCTCTCACCGGAACAACAAACAGAAACCAGGGCGCTACTGAAGCAGTACAGTGCAGTCTTGATGGATGTACCTGGTCGAACAAATCTCTTCGAATGTGACATGAAATTAACAAACGAGACCCCTGTTCGAACCAGAGTGTACCCCATTCCGTACGCCAAAGCTGATGCACTTCGTGGAGAAATAGACAAGCTGCGTCAGGCAGGAATTATCAGCGAGTCTACATCTCCTTACAGTTCGAGTGTAGTGCTGTTGCAGAAGCCCAATAAGAAAGTTCGGCTGTGTATTTATTACCGGCTGCTAAACGCTGTAACGGAATTCCAGCCCGAACCGCTCCAAACTGTTTCTGAGTTGTTCACCAAGCTCAGCAAGGCAACAATTTTCTCCAAGATAGACCTCAGTAAAGGCTATTATCAAATACCAGTCAAGGAGGAAGTTAAACCTTTGCTAGCTTTCAGCACTAGTGAAGGACATTACACATTTAATGTGATGCCGTTCGGATTGCATAACGCACCAGGATTGTTCACCAGAATGATGAGAAAGCTGTTAGAACCTTTGCAAAGTCCCCATATCCATAATTTCATGGATGACATTTTAATTGCATCGGAAACCTATGAAGAACATATTGCTACGGTTGCTATGCTCCTCATGAGACTACAGGAAACTGGTCTCACAGCCAGACCTAGCAAATATGTCATAGGGTTTGAACAGCTTGACTTCCTGGGGCATACTTATTCTCACGGCTGTAGTTGGCCTGTTAAGAAAAACGTGGAGAAAATAGTACAGCAAAAAGATCCCGAACAAAGAAAGACATCAGGTCATTTCTATCACTATGTGCCTACTATCAGAAATACATCCAGAACTTCAACGGACTCACGGCACCTCTGACTGACCTCACCAAGAAAGGTTGTCCTGATAAGGTCATATGGGATCAAAAGTGCGAACATGCATACAGCACTTTGAAAGGACAGTTGTCGGCATACCCCATTATAAGGTTACCTGACCTTAAGAAACCTTTCGTACTGAGAGTGGACGCGTCAGGTCAGGGCATCGGGTCAACATTGTTGCAAGCCGAGGACAGTGACCCGAATATGCTATTCCCAGTAGCTTACGGCAGTCGGAAACTGAACAAGGCTGAACGCAACTACAGTGTCGTTGAAAGAGAATGTCTCGCTCTGATTCATGGCATCAGACGCCACATGAGTTCCTGTATGGTACTTCTTTCACAGTACAAACCGACCATGCTCCATTAGCTTTCCTTGGTGCCAATAAGGAATTCAACGCAAGGATTATGCACTGGGCATTATTATTGAGCGTTTATTCCTTCAAAGTGGAATATATTCCAGGAAAACAGAATGTCGGAGCTGACTTCTTGAGTAGAAACTGGTCTACAGAGGAAGAAGAGCAAACGGAAGATACCACTCATCCTAAAGTCACCAATCAGATCACCTCCATTGTCAAGAAAGAAACATGAAAAATGGTTTCATGTCTAAAAGTGGGGACGATTGTGACGTACGTCTAGTTTGACAAGTGAATTTTCCCTCATTTGATGGATGATTAAAGGGACTTTAGCATTTCATAACATTAGAACCCATGAACATCAGTATTGTTGTAACTTTTCATCAACGAAGTGTAGCGGCTATGATCAAAGCAGTCAAAGACGATCCCCAGAACAGAGAAGCAGAAATTTAGCATCTCCGTGCGAACACTGAACCGTTCGCAAGATGGACACGAGCGGTCAGAAGAAAGCTTCTTGCAGACGTCGCACCTCTGTGGCAACCGGCAGGCTTGCCCGAAAGACTATGGAACGGGAGAGACGGAGCGCTCAGCGTAGCTGATACGATCTGGGGAATCAGGAAACTCACCGCGAACGAGGCTAGTCTCGCAGAAATTTCACATCCTCGCGCGAGCAGCCTGAGACGAACGAAGATTGGAAGCCAGTCGGGCCATCGCGGTTAGCATGGCGGCGAAATAACTTCGACTTTCCCTGGGATCTGAAGAGGCGCGAAATTTTCACACGACCCATTTAACTTACATTCCCG
Source organism: Oreohelix idahoensis (assembly GCA_024509875.1). Classification (NCBI taxonomy): domain Eukaryota; kingdom Metazoa; phylum Mollusca; class Gastropoda; order Stylommatophora; family Oreohelicidae; genus Oreohelix; species Oreohelix idahoensis. The sequence goes on from JAMPIV010005329.1 coordinate 499,685, forward strand.
TTAGATATATACAGAATCTGAAAAGGGCAACTTTATCATTCGTTCTGACAGCATTCTAAGATTCACTAGCATATAGTTAAATTCCTGCTAGATTTCATCTAAATTGTTGGCTATTGGAGGGAATTCTTTTCTGTGCAGACGGTAATTTATACTTTAGCTTCGAGTGATCAGTGGTCTAGTTATTTCATTTTTATTTCACTGGATTGTGGTGTAAATTTAAACTTATTAAATAAACCCATTTTCAAAGTTCTAGTGCAAACTAAATGTTACATCTATAGGTTAATTTCCTAATACAATAGCCGCGTAAATTAATTTTGCAACTGTTAAGGGAATTGTGACTTTAATACAGTTTAGTTCTGTATAGATAGATGTGCTTTTAAAATTATTAACCTCACGGAGAGTTTTTTTCTTGATTTATTAATTAAAGACGCGAGCGCAGAAAATAGTCTAACTGTAAATGTATCGCGCGTTAGATTTTAATATGATTTCATTGCATTTCATATTTTTTCTATTTGTATCCAGAGTGATCTTTCGAACCTCGCATCCCAGCAATTAGGCAGCATTTAAGCAGCCATTACGCAGCAATAGAATATATATAGAGCCTTGCCGACCCAGTTCGATTACTCCAGTGACATATGAACTTTTTTAAAGCTAAACTTGTGGCGACCTGTTGCGGGTCTCGCTCCTCTGAATTTAACTGAGAACAAAGCCACCCAAGAAACACTTTTAAAATACTAATTCATAAAGTCGTTAAAACTGGAAGCAGAACAGTCGCCAGTAGCAATATTCTACTCATGCTCTCTTTTTGTGAAGAAGAACATAGATTTACCTGAACACTGTCTGTCAAGTATATTCAGTGGATTTTAACCCCCCCCCCCCCCCCCCCCTCTCCGAAGAAGAACCTATCTCAGTGTTTTGTAGTTGTGACATTACGGCAAAAGAAAGTTACCTCCACCAGCTGTGCCCATCTTAGAAACCACACCATACCTCACACTTAGCCAAGTGCCTGTGCCATTCATTAGGAACGTTTATTAAAAAAAAAACAGTAGCCGTTACGCTTCACCGTCTGGCAATTTTTTGAGACTATTAGCTACCAGCCCACCTCGATAAATCTTGGGCCTGACACAGAAGAAATAGAAAGACAATTTCCATTGTTCTACGGTATTATCTGCTGTTGTAAAATACCTAGGAAGTGCCAGAATTCACTATTTGGTAAGTCTGTAAGTGTGCCTGTGTGCTGGCCAGCCAAGCGTGTTTTTGAATGAAAGGAGATTTAATCTTTTCTTACCCTTATAATTAGTTCGACCTAGTATTAAGGTGTACTGTATTCATTGTACGGGATCTCTCCTAGCAGGATTGTTTAACTGTGTTCATTTCCCCCTCCCGTAAAATTTGTTGGATAAAGGAAAACATTTGAGAACCCTAGCTTTTCCTCTACCCCCTTATCACTGTAACCCCTTGCCTCAGAGTAATAAATTTACCATTGGGTTAAATTGCCTATCTCTGATCATCATCATTACCTCCCCCCCTCCCCTTTGTCTTTGGGACTGGGTCTTTTCTGTTAGTAAATACAAGCAGGAAAAGGTGTATGGGATACTTCTCCTCAACCCCCCCCCCTTCCCCCTTGTCCTATTTGTATTCTGTAACCTTTGATTTCTGACTGTAAATTAATAATTATTTGTGACTTGATTTTTATGATAATAAAAGTATTAAAACTTTATTAGCATTGGTGTCGGCTGGCCCAAATCAAACATTCCCCATATTTGTTATCGTAGTCTGTATTCATGTACGTTGTGCGTCAGAATCACCAAATCGGTGTGTGCGCCTGAGCGACTGGAACTGACAAACAATTGTTTGTTCAGAAGAGTGGTAGGAATAGTTTTTGAGAGACAAATATTGTCGTAATAAGAGACTGTCCTTACTCTCCCCAGCACTTGTGAATCTACTACCTGACTTTCCTAAATCCTTATTCCCACAGAGCCTTCACTATCATTCTACACTCTAAAGGGACCAATATCCATCAGAACTCTCTCAGAGAAAAATTACGACAAATACAAACATATAAAATGATAAAATGTACATGTTACAAATTATCTCGATTATCAGGGATAAATTTAAAGAACACTTGCACATGAAAAACTTCCGAATAGTGTTGGGCCACTGGTATTAAGAGGCCGTCTTACAGGTGGTCGTCATATTGCTTTAATTATAATCCAAATGTTATTCTGTATGTTGGTTTCTAGGTGTTGTGTACCACTCTCACCAACTGGTCTCTTCTGTCTATATTTTATTTGTCTCCAAACTTCTTACTCTCTCTCTCTGCTAGAACAGAAACCCCTTTTCTTCAGAATTTTTCATTTTCTTACAATGAGAAATCTCTCATCTACAAGTTACTGTTAAATAGCACTTGCTGACCCTCGCTTATTCTCCGGGCCAAGGCAGATAATTATTTTGAAATACTCCATCTGCCTGGTACTTTCAGCCCGGAAGTCGACCCTTTGTTTGTGTCCCGTACTGGTGCACATAAATCAGGGAAGTTGCAAGAATCCTACCTACAGCCGCAGGCACTTGCACAGTGGTTACTGGGAACAGTTTAATTGAAGAGATTGGATATTCCTGTGACCAGCAAAAACCCCACAAACTTGTGTGTAGGTGAAATGATGCCACCAACAGGTCACCCATCCCTGCACCGGACGAGGCCATCATGGAATTGCGGAAGCGACATTTTAAGCCATTCTACTTGTAACTGTTCAGTGTAGCAGACGTGAGATTCATGGGCCCCGAAGCGGGGTTGCCTTTATGAAATCCTAAGTGAGATCCTTGAGTGGGTATGTGGTCAATATAGATATTTTAAATGTATTTTTATATCAGTGACATAAATTGTTATTTGCATATTTACATGTTACTCAACTATTTCTAATGCATGAGTTTGCTGAAGTCATAACTAATCACCGATCTTCTCATATCATGGCAGAAATAAGACAGGATTAAATAGTTGATGTATAAAGTTGTTACTTTGGGATTTGCATACTGAACCAAGCAGAAAGTATCATAGTGGTCCTTGTACTTTCTATTTCTGATTTGTTCCATTGTTCTTTGTCAAGACTACAAACTTGATAAGTGAGTCTTCAGTCACATTTCTTATCCCTTTGTCTCATATTGGACATTAATGTGTTTTTCATCATGGAATGTCCTTTACATGTTTATAATGCACTTCTATACACATACCATGTTTGATGATTGTAGAGCTATGCTGTTATCTGAATGATATTTTCTACAGGAAAGAGGACTTTAAGAATGTTTACAATTATTTAGCTATTTAATGAATTTGAATTTACCACTTGACTGACAAAATGTAAGTCAGCGGTTCGCAAGACCATGACTACCCTCCAAATAATTTACTGCTCGAGTAGCAAGCATGTAAATCAGTGGTTCTCAGACCTTGGCAGCAATGACACCCCAACATGTTAAAGCAGCATATGAAACTATTACCCGGTGGTTCTCAAACCACTGTTGACAGTGACCCCAAAATTAAAATACTGCTCTACGGCACTAGGTGAACCAGTGGTTCTCAACCATTTGATGACCCCCAGCCCCAAACCTCACAGTTTGTAAAACTCATTGCCCACATGGGGAAAACCACTGCTGTAAATAAGCAGACAGCCAGATAGTGGGTGAGAACTCCAGATACGCAATAATGTCAGTTAAGAAGGAGTATTTCGTAGATAATAGATAACACACTGTTAGTGTGTTGTAGTTAGCACCGTGTTAATTTAATTTCTGATGGACGCTTACAAGCCATTAGACATAGGAGATGATTGCTCTTGAAACCACTAATGGGACTTCAACTGTTTCATCCTCTAGTCCACCCAGGTTACGGGTCAAGGGTAAAAACCAGGTTACCTACAAAACCAGACTACGAGTTGCAGGTACAAACCAGGTGACCATACCAAAACCCAGTTTACCCCTACCAACCATATCCTATCACCCAGTAACCCATTCCTTACCACACATCTCATAGGCAGAAGAAGTATTCAGCGGGGCTGACTTACCCATCCTTATCTGTGATGCGCACTGAGTCCAGTGAAGCAACCTCTGCCACCCTTTGAATCCGTTGAACTGTTCATGCTACCTAAGTGCTGGGGGCAGACCAAACCAAGATAGTTCAAATACCAATCATCTCCGCAGCTACTAAAAACCTTGAGGAGATGAGTTTATCACCTACTAGAAAAACTACCATTGAAAAGATCTCCTGGTCCACATGATGACCAGTAGTTATTTTTTTTCTAAACCTAAGAGTATAAATTTTTGTCCAATTTGTAAAATTGTAAGAGTTGTGAGAATCTATATTTTGTTTCTAAATTTAACTCAACAGAGTCTGTTGTTATTTTTCTTGTTAACTTTATTTGGGCTGTATTTTGTTTTAAACATAAATCTACACCCTGGGGGCTAAGCCATAATTCAACTAACTTCTAATGGGTCGGGATATTTTAATTAATGTGGCTGGACACCAAATTTCCTTTCTCAACCTTATGTGCTTTACATAGTCCTTTTGTAGTGTGATGGGGCCGAAAAGGAGACGCCCGCCCCCTACCTGTTTTTGGGCAGATTATTTTCGATGTGCGCGAAGCATTCTGTGTTGTGAAAAGTCTGAAGTAGAAGATATGTAATGAGGCCACAATAATGCCTTTAAATTAAGTTGTGGTGTAGAACTGTGTTATATTAAATAGCTGTAGGTTTTATTTGTGTTTTCGCTATTCCTAAGCGATAATCGCGTGTGATATTTAAGTAGCCAAGATTAATACGCCCAGCGCGCAGTAGTTGAGTGATTAGCCTAGTGCCTATAAAAAGAGATAGCGAACTACAAGCGGGCCTATTTTGCCACAGCCGCCAGAGAGAACAGACGACAGAGCCAAGCTCAAATCCAGATGTGAGAATTTAGTATCAAGTATTTCAGTCATCAGACCGGGCAAATTTAGTAGGGAGCTATTTCATACATGAAACTGGACAGAGAAGCGATTTTTACTTTAATTTAGATGATATTGACTGTTATCAGGATGGCAACCACGTGGTCATGAAAGGCGGCGCGTCACCATGTGTGATTGTATAAAGAAGACGCCAGTTTTATATTGTGTGAATTGAGACGGGGGTGGGAAGCGGATTAAGATAATTTTCCCCAGTAAAGGAAAGAGATAGCTTTCGTGTTAATGCCAGTTTTGTTAAAGTCAAGAGTAATTATTTTATTTCTTTAGGCCTAATGTAAAAGTAATTGAGTGTATTTCACGATAGCCTACTTATCATAATTCTACTGTATATATTTAATGGGTTACTGTGAGGTGAGAATATGTATTTAGATTTCCGGAGAGCGCGTTAGGCCACTCCTTGCGCGTAAAGCGCATTTGAGACATAAATGTTGCTGTTTGCTCCTTGCGGAGCAGGGCGACACCAGTGCGGCTGAATCCAACAGAAGCCTGCATGAAGCATTTATATGCTATGGCAGTGATTTGTTTCGGTAACGATGTGTTTCATGTGATGAGATTCCCAGTCTCATCAGTGGTCATATACGACACGCTTGTTGCCAGGCGCACCAGTCGTCACATACGACATGCTTCCGAATGCAGTAACGAATATTGAGATAGACCAGTTGTGAGGTGGTGGTTTATTCTCGTTATTGAGAGTATTTGTTGTACATATAGTTGAATATTATTTTATGTCCATTTTATGATTATTTAATTATGGTTGTGTGAGGAATGGTTGTGAGAGCACGTGGGCTCACTTCAAGGTATATATTTCTCTTCTCCGCTCCTGAGGGAGCATGGGGCCAACAGTGTGGTTTGCCTCCATATTAAGTATTCATATGCTAGGGCAGTAGTGTTTCGGTAGCAATCTGTGTTACATGGTGAGATTGCCAGCCCCACGCACAACACCTTACTAGTCGCATTGGATGACACACATGAGTGTGTGTGTGTGTGATAGTTGAGTGTGTCAGGTGGCGGCGTAGGACAGTTTGACAGGTGAGAGCGTGGTGTTTCTCATTCAGTATTATATTATGATTTTAACTATTCTGTGCTTTGTTTGCTTCTTCAGATTAGCATCGGGCACTGTTGGGTGTTTTGTTTTGTTTTGTTTAGTTTTGTTTTGTTATGTTCGCTAGTCTATTTGTTTAATGTTTGCTTTGTCACTGAATGGGTTATAAAAATAAATATAGCACCTGCCTCTAGAATCAAGAGTTTTATTGTTGTTCGGGTCGGTGCGAGTGTGACAAGAGAGTGATCACACATCACAATATCATCATCATCATCTCCTCGCCCACCCTGCCACAGGGAGATGTGTGATGGGGCCGAAAAGGAGACGCCCGCCCCCTACCTGTTTTTGGGCAGATTATTTTCGATGTGCGCGAAGCATTCTGGGTTGTGAAAAGTCTGAAGTAGAAGATATGTAATGAGGCCACAATAATGCCTTTAAATTAAGTTGTGGTGTAGAATTGTGTTATATTAAATAGCTGTAGGTTTTATTTGTGTTTTCGCTATTCCTAAGCGATAATCGCGTGTGATATTTAAGTAGCCAAGATTAATACGCCCAGCGCGCAGTAGTTGAGTGATTAGCCTAGTGCCTATAAAAAGAGATAGCGAACTACAAGCGGGCCTATTTTGCCACAGCCGCCAGAGAGAACAGACGACAGAGCCAAGCCCAAATCCAGATGTGAGAATTTAGTATCAAGTATTTCAGTCATCAGACCGGGCAAATTTAGTAGGGAGCTATTTCATACATGAAACTGGACAGAGAAGCGATTTTTTACTTTAATTTAGATGATATTGACTGTTATCAGGATGGCAACCACGTGGTCATGAAAGGCGGCGCGTCACCATGTGTGATTGTATAAAGAAGACGCCAGTTTTATATTGTGTGAATTGAGACGGGGGTGGGAAGCGGATTAAGATAATTTTCCCCAGTAAAGGAAAGAGATAGCTTTCGTGTTAATGCCAGTTTTGTTAAAGTCAAGAGTAATTATTTTATTTCTTTAGGCCTAATGTAAAAGTAATTGAGTGTATTTCACGATAGCCTACTTATCATAATTCTACTGTATATATTTAATGGGTTACTGTGATGTGAGAATATGTATTTAGATTTCCGGAGAGCGCATTAGGCCACTCCTTGCGCATAAAGCGCATTTGAGACATAAATGTTGCTGTTTGCTCCTTGCGGAGCAGGGCGACACCAGTGCGGCTGAATCCAACAGAAGCCTGCATGAAGCATTTATATGCTATGGCAGTGATTTGTTTCGGTAACGATGTGTTTCATGTGATGAGATTCCCAGTCTCATCAGTGGTCATATACGACACGCTTGTTGCCAGGCGCACCAGTCGTCACATACGACATGCTTCCGAATGCAGTAACGAATATTGAGATAGACCAGTTGTGAGGTGGTGGTTTATTCTCGTTATTGAGAGTATTTGTTGTACATATAGTTGAATATTATTTTATGTCCATTTTATGATTATTTAATTATGGTTGTGTGAGGAATGGTTGTGAGAGCACGTGGGCTCACTTCAAGGTATATATTTCTCTTCTCCGCTCCTGAGGGAGCATGGGGCCAACAGTGTGGTTTGCCTCCATATTAAGTATTCATATGCTAGGGCAGTAGTGTTTCGGTAGCAATCTGTGTTACATGGTGAGATTGCCAGCCCCACGCACAACACCTTACTAGTCGCATTGGATGACACACATGAGTGTGTGTGTGTGTGTGATAGTTGAGTGTGTCAGGTGCCGGCGTAGGACAGTTTGACAGGTGAGAGCGTGGTGTTTCTCATTCAGTATTATATTATGATTTTAACTATTCTGTGCTTTGTTTGCTTCTTCAGATTAGCATCGGGCACTGTTGGGTGTTTTGTTTTGTTTAGTTTTGTTTTGTTATGTTCGCTAGTCTATTTGTTTAATGTTTGCTTTGTCACTGAATGGGTTATAAAAATAAATATAGCCCCTGCCTCTAGAATCAAGAGTTTTATTGTTGTTCGGGTCGGTGCGAGTGTGACAAGAGAGTGATCACACATCACAATATCATCATCATCATCTCCTCGCCCACCCTGCCACAGTAGGATTCCCGAGAAAGAATTTATCGTTCAGAAAATATCCTGTTTAGTTTCCAGAATATTCTTTGCATTAACGAACGAACAAACGAACTTTATTTTCAAAGGGTTGAGAATTGGGCACACATGCCCGTCTAACATTCTGCCCTGCATTCTTCATTAGGGATTTCTAGTAGACTATTTTCCGAGGAGAGGCAGTTCCATTTAAACTCGTAGACTATCATTAACATATCAATAAAGATTATTATCTTTTATTCTTTCATTCATCCAATTTGTCCTCCTTCAAATTAGCCACTACACCAGGACTCGTTGTTTTCATTACTAAAGTCGAGTTTCTTTCTGTCTAATACCAGATCCTCTAATACTTGGTCCTTTTCCTATGTTGGAATCCTGTGTCTATTCGTTATCCTAGCTGTCTGAAATGTCTTCTTGGCGAAATTGAAATGTAGTAGTCTTAAAATTTTACAGATTATAAGCGGCATTTTTCCCCACACACTCATGTGGTTTTGTTGGACAAAACTCCAATCAGAAGTGGTTTATTTTAGCACTTCCATGCCAATCCAACCACGAATTAGTGTCTGATATCGGAAGGGGTCTTCCCCCCCCCCCCCTTAATCATCTGTAGAACATTATGCATGACACACAAGATATTTTCTTTACATGTCATTATACAAATTCATATTCAATTTCTTACATGACCATATAAGGTCTTACCGCTACCGTATTATTTATCATGTCATGTTTGCCAGCTCGCGCCTTATCATGGGGTTACCTGGTAGCGTGTATCTTCCCAGACAAGAAGAAGGAGTTACCATTAGGAGTGTCGCTCAGTGTAGACTCTTATTCTGTCTAAAGCTAGCAATAATCAAAAAATCAACGTGGCAAGTCCACTCCTTCTTACGCGTCACCGATACCAAAAGAGAAAATAACTAGGAGAGAGGGGCAGGTGAGAGGTGTGGCAAGATGTGAAAAAGAAAATGTTCAACGAGAAAACAACGAATACTTGAATAATTAGCACGTACGAAGAATGGCAGAGTAATAATGCCGGAGAGAAGAGAAGACCAGAAAAAAAAAACGAACGTATCTCGTGACATATGTATAGGAAAGGAATAATATAAATAATGGAATGTTATTATTATTATTATATGTATATATACTATAAAAACAGATGACAGGATCTTCAAGAAGGTGGAATACTGAAACATCTGGGTACACTACGTAACAATAACAACAAATTGAAAAAAAAATTGCAAACTGGAATATGCGCCTCTAATAAAGCCTTGTATGCCGTGCTAGGATGTCTACAGGTAGAGTGTTCAGTGTGGTAGCTTCTCGAGGCAAAGTTAACGAGTTCACACCCAAGTAGCGTTCCCACCACAGGTACCTGATTCTGCTCTTTAGCTAGAGAAGACAAAGGCAGTGAGGAAAGGAACCGGTCTTTCTACCTGATAACACTGAGACCTAGTATTGTGACATCTCTAATACCTCCCTCTCTTGTGGCAGTTACAACCGTTTTGTCCTGTATCACATTATGACATCGAAGAATATATCCATTGATGCTAACGTGGACATATATTATCATAATCAGCTGCTGTCTCCACATTGAAGGTCGGATGCAATGGATCTCCAACGTCTTCTGTCTCTTGTCTTGATGGTGCACTCTGATAGACTCTGTCCTGTCTCTTGTCTTGATGGTACACTCTGATAGACTCTTTCCTGTCTCTTGTCTTGATGGTACACTCTGATAGACTCTTTCCCGTCTCTTGTCTTGATGGTACACTCTGATCTGGATGAAGAGCAGCAGCGGAACAGCGGAGACAAGCTAGAAAGGACCGTGAAATAAAACCTTCACATGAAGCAAACATTCCCTGCCCACACTGTCCAAGATCTTTCCGGGCCCGCATCGGGCTCTTCAGTCACCTTCGTACCCATAGACTAACCTAACATATTCTTAAATAATTGGATGAACAGAGTGGTCTTCATCACCCGTGATGGACGAACAACCACACTCTGATAGACTCTTTCCTGTCTCTTGTCTTGATGGTACACTCTGATAGACTCTTTCCTGTCTCTTGTCTTGATGGTACACTCTGATAGACTCTTTCCTGTCTCTTGTCTTGATGGTACACTCTGATAGACTCTTTCCTGTCTCTTGTCTTGATGGTACACTCTGATAGACTCTTTCCTGTCTCTTGTCTTGATGGTACACTCTGATAGACTCTTTCCTGTCTCTTGTCTTGATGGTACACTCTGATAGACTTTTTCCTGTCTCTTGTATTGATGGTGCACTCTGATAGACTCTTTCCTGTCTCTTGTCTTGATGGTGCACTCTAATAGACTCTTTCCTGTCCATCTCTTGATGTTATCTTCCCACTTATAGCGCTGTCTTTCTCTTGCACCTTTGCCTTCAACTCTTCCTATTATTATGGTCGTTATGTTTGTTTACATGGTCAATATCGTCTTCTTCCTCGTTCGCCCCGAAAAGGACGTTGGTTGCGTTGTGTCCGTTTACAGCAAAGCTGCGGTATTTGCGCCTTTCGGCCGACACATCCGACTTCCGCACGGCATTTTTTGGGACCGGGTTTGCCTTCCCTCTTCGATCCCTACTCCTCAGCCAGACTGAAGTGATGCAGCCTGTTTCCAGGACCACCACGTGGAAGTGGAGTAGGGTCTTGGTTCTGGTTCGCTGACCCTGACGCAGGCAGTCAAGCTATGGGTCGTTTACTGCATTCCTCACTTTTGATGCGTCTTGGGTCCCAGATGGTCAATATAATTCATCTGTTTAATTTTGATCTCCTTCATTAATTCTGTTTTAATTCCTAGGTTTTCTTGGACTTATTTATTTCTTTGTCTTCTTTTTCCTTTGAGATGCACCCCATTCTTCTATATATCAACATCTCAAAGGCCTCAATTCTTTCTTCGAATTGCTTGTTCATTTGTCTATGTCTCTAGACCGTACAATAATAAAGAACATAGATATCATTTGGTGATTCTCAGTTTGGATTTGTGAGTTAACTGTTTAGAAGTTAGTATTTGTCTCATGTTATTGAATGTAGCATTGGCCATTCCTATTAGAATGTTTGCAACATATATACACCACTAATAATACCCACGTTTTGTTTTAGTATAGTTTACTTAGAACATGGGTCAGCAACAATGCTTGGGATGGGTATTACTATTAATTCTTTCTTTTCCGTCACCTAAAGATCTTCCAAATTGTACCATCTGATCTATCGATAGATGAAAAAAAAATTATTATTAAGTTAGGAAAGGTTCGAACTAGACCTCTCCCACCGGCACCTAAACGCGTGGAATCCCCATGATTCAGTAGCAGTAATCACTTTTGTAAAGACAGGCAATGCGCAGAGGCATTTAAAAACTCTTCATTTTAAAAGGTGAACCTGATTTTTCACCTAACTCTGCAGCATTCGATTTTTTTTAAATCACGGTAGATATTTGGAGATGTCAGTGTTTCTGAAGAAGATCCCAAAAGCACCTGGGTGGCCGACCGCGATATAGAATAATCCGTGATCAAATCAAAGATACTGACGCCAGATAAAGGAGAATAAGAGACAAAAAGGAAATCCTCAGTTTATACAAACTACGCACGATAGTCAACACCATCATATCGAAATGACTGAATTGGGTGGGACTTTTATAACGGCTACAGCAGAGACTGATTTTATAAAAGGGGCCCATCCAAGAGTTCTAGCTTCAGGGTCTCCAGAATGTAGATCCGCCACTGGCTTACAGTCGAACAGAGAGACATGAATGTCCACACATTCAGTATAGAAGATTGTGGCAGAGATTTATGATTAATAAATTTCTATATCTTTTCTTTATTCTACACTTGTCTTTTACCTTTCTTTCGCTCTTTTACCTTTTTTCGCATACGCTCGATTGTTAACGAATACTCTCACATTCAAACCTTTGTCTTTCCTTTCTTATTTAGCAACGCATTTTATTGCTGTTAAGCTAAGTTCTTTGATGAGAGATCGAATCGTGTTAATTCGTTCTCGACAGGGATAAGAAGGAAGACTATCGTCTATCACTTTTCTCTGATCTGTTTGCCTATAGTTAATTATTCTCGGTGAAAGATTTGAGATGAAAGACATTGATCGCTGGGAATGGCCATATGAAGCAGAATGTGTGAAACGCACACTGGAAGTTTTATTGCCGACGTTTGATCAGATCGAGAGAAGTTACTGTAGGTGTTAAGTCTGGTTTCGGTTTCTGTGTGAGAAATCCCTCTGTTTCGTAGAATGAGTAAGGAAATATGTAAATCTGGACGTAGGTACTAACATCTGGTAAATGAGTCTGTTCGGGTTATAGACGTAACCTTTCTTTTAATTTCAGAGAGATATATACTCCAGAATTCTAACTTAATTCATCCAGTACCGCCAGAAAGACTAGAACCATCTAGCTTTTGATTCCTAAGATCTCTGTTAATAGAAGTATCATTTAGTTGGTCGATTGGAGATGGTTTTACTTCTGCGCTAGTGGTAAATATATATATCTAGTAGTGTTGAGTGATTTAAGTGGTAGATCGCCTATTTCATTTTCACTAGTTTAATTTCTGTGCAGAGTGATTTAATGATAAGTCAGTTAATTTCTCTAGTTTATTGTGTTACAGTGGATAGCAAAATAAATTATAATTTCTAGCTAAAACTCATTCAGCTATAAATAAATTTAATTAAATTGCTAGTAACCAGTCAGGGAATATTTTAGCTAACCGCGAAATGCACTGATTCATCATTGAGTATTGACGAGATACGTATGTATTTCAAATTCATGATGATTGTTTTTTTAAATGACTAGAATTTATTTCACGGGAGTTTAAACGATGAGACAAGCTCTAAGCTTATAGTTTCTGATTTAAGTTAAATAACCGAAGTGAATATTATATTTTACGCGAGGGTAGGAGGTGTGTATAATATTATGATTTAGTATTCTGTATGTTTCTTTTTCTTTATACAGCATTTGGGTCAAGCTCAAAATCTTACTTACTTACTTACTTAGTCGTTCCCCTTCTACCGTGAGGTGTAGAGGTGCTCAAAATCTACCAGCGGTTTTTTTTTCAGTATATATGAGAATAACCTAGAAGAAACATTTTGTACTTAAAAGTGGGTTTACCAGTTAAAACCTATCTGGCATTGTGTTTGCATCCAGAAGGAGACATAGTACCCATCTCACGAACTTTAAGACTAAATGCAGTAACTGGGCCTATCGAGCCAGATTACATTTCTTCCCTAAATCTCATGTACATTCAGCCCTGTGGCGAGAAAAATTACAAACAGTAACATTTCCGACGTTTGACTAATTGTGGTGTGACCAAGATTTTTTACATTTGGGAGAAGTTACCAACCTGTCATTTCCTAAATATTGCAAACCTCGAGATTCTGACATTGTGAGCCCGTTTAAACTTTCTAACCTGAACTGATTCAAGTGACATTAACAGTAATCTGAAAATACAGTTATAAAGTGAACGCTCCCCGGAACATTTATCTGCAGAGCTGGGATTCTCTTTATCAGAAGAATACAGATCCACTGTAGAGGTGTGTCCTAAAGTTTGCGCCAGAAGGTGAAAAACATCACGTTTGTAGGTAAGAAAGTACGTCAGGGGCCCCTGCTGAATGAATTGAGAGAAAGCAGAACGAGTGATTCTTTCATTTTTATATTCATGCACCCACTTTGTAATTTCTTTATGCAAGTTTGTTGCTAATGGTGTTTTCCTCTTAGAATAGATTAATATATCAACTCTGTTCTTAACTGTAGAGGGAAATCATGGACCATAGTGTATAAATCTGTGACTCTTTGGGGCTATAACCTTTCTGCTAACGGGATCGTGGGCTCAACAGAGGGGGAAAGGATTACACCTATGGGTCTATTCTTCTAGAAATTCCTTAACTTATGTGTATGTATATTTTTATGTGATTGATATTCTAAATTTATGCTTGTGGTGAATTTTCTTATGATAAATAAAATTTACCTAAACTTATTCAAGTGTGTCGGTCAGCTCGTCCCAAAATATCTATATTCCATTGTTATAGTTTTCACGTCTGTGCGTCTAACTGTCGTCACTTATGTGTGTGTGTGTGTGTATGTATGTGAGTGGTGCTATATATATTAATATATAATCTATTAGACTGTCTGACAAACTAAGTTCTGTTGTAGAGATAGGCTGAAAGAGAGAGGCTTCTCGATTTCAGGGACAGATTCTATTTAGTTTCCACCATCTCACTCGTGAAAATCTATTTTCTTTACATTACCTCTCACTGATCTATCATCTGTTCTAATCTATTCAGAAGGGACCAATCTATGTCTTAATTCCACTATCAAAAATCTACGACAAAGATCAAAGCGGTCCCTGGGGGAAAAACATTGACTCACAGCACAAATTTGGACGTAAAAGAGTTAAGAACTGTAAACTGAAACAGATACCAACGAAAGTACTTAGGTGACCAAAGCCAATCTCAAAATAAACGCAGGATGCAATGCAGACATTTACCGGTATTTCGTCAGTCGCTGTGAATTCAAAGCTCTTATAAAGTTTTGAACTCCAGCCTTGAGAAAGTCAGCAATATGCGTTTAGAAATGCCTTTCAATTTCATTATCGTCATCATTATTTTCCTCACGAAACATTGGTTGGTCCACTTGCAGGAAGTCTGCACCAAGCATCCACTTGCTCTTGCAACGGTGGTTTCCAAGGCAATTTGTTTTACATGATGAGGTTACCAGCCTCATGCATAACCTTATATATATCGCCCTGTACAACTTGCCTGATGGTGTAGAAGGCATGTTCTTTCTTTGTCTCTTCAGAGACCCTCCGTAACTATACAGGGTCAGTGTTATTATTAGCGAAGACTAATTGCTTGGATTATGTCACCGAATTTACTCAGGCCTTGGGGTCTTACAAATATTTGACCATACAGAAATGCGCCGACTAGCTGGAACTTTCTTTGAGGACTTGTAAAAAGGGGAATCAAGAATCACAATTTTTCCCCCTTTGAAACTGAAGCTGGAAATTAGTATAATGATAAAGGAATGTAATTGTGGCAAATTTCCCCAGAGGGCTTAGAAGGCTAAATGAAGAAAAAGTACCACAGTGCAGGTCTCACGGGTTCAACATTTCCACCATCTGAGATCAGCTTTCTCATGAAAATAACGATTTTTAGAGATGGAATTGGGTTGTTAGTCTGTGTTTACGAAAACATTTGATGAAAATTTCAGCCTTAATTTTCTACCAGCCTAGAAACAGGGTGACCTTATTATGTCTGTAATCCCAGTTGAATTTTCTTGTGTCCAGAAAACTAACGAAGTGGAAATATCCCACATTTTTATTCCACCTCGTACGTACCTAACAAACAACATTTTGTACACAAGTCTGGCAGAGAATGATTTGCGTACTTGATACCCCTTTTTGTTCTGTGCAATTGTTTATAGACATTGGCAGAAGTTATTTCTAGATCACTAACATTGGCAGATGCGATTTCTAGTTCATCAACATTGGCAGATGTGATTTCTAGTTCATCAACACTGGCAGATGGGATTTCCAGTTCATCAATATTGGCAATGTGATTTCTAGTTCATCAACATTGACTGAAGTGATTTCTAGTTCATCAACATTGGTAGAAGTGTTTTCTAGTTCATCAACTTTGGCAGAATTAATTTCTAGTTCAGCAATATTGGCAGATGTGATGTCTAGTTCATCAACATTTGGCAGATGTGATTTCCAGTTCATCAGCATTGGCTAAAGTGATTTCTAGTTCATCAACATTGGAAGACGTTATTTCTAGTTCATCAATATTGCCAGATAAGATTTCTAGTTCACCAACATTGGCAGACGTGATTTCTAGTTCATCAACTTTGGCAGAAATGATTTATAATTCATCAACTTTGGCAGATGCGATTTTTAATTTATAAATATTGGCAGATGCGATTTCTAGTTTATGAACATTGGCAGATGTTATTTCAAGTTCATAAACACTGACATATGCGATTTCTAGTTCATCAACATTAGGAGAAGTGATTTCTAGGTCATCAACATCCGCAGATGTGATTTCTAGTTCATCAACATTTGCAGATGTTAGTTCTAGTTCATCAATATTGACAGATGTGATTTCTAGTTCATCAACATTGGCAAAAATTATTTCACAAAAATTATTTCTAGTTCATCAACATTGGCTGAAGTGATTTCTAGTTCATCAACATTGTCTGAAGTGATTTCTAGTTCATCAACATTGGCAGAAGTGTTTTCTAGTTCATCAACTTTGGCAGAATTAATTTATAGTTCAGCAATATTGGCAGATGTGATTTCTAGTTCATTAACATCGGCAGATGTGATTTCCAGTTCATCAGCATTGGCTAAAGTGATTTCTAGTTCATCAACATTGGAAGACGTTATTTCTAGTTCATCAATATTGCCAGATAAGATTTCTAGTTCACCAACATTGGCAGACGTGATTTCTAGTTCATCAACTTTGGCAGAAGTGATTTATAATTCATCAACTTTGGCAGATGCGATTTTTAATTTATCAATATTGGCAGATGCGATTTCTAGTTTATGAACATTGGCAGATGTTATTTCAAGTTCATAAACATTGACAGATGCAATTTCTAGTTCATCAACATTGGGAGAAGTGATTTCTAGGTCATCAACATCCGCAGATGTGATTTCTAGTTCATCAACATTTGCAGATGTGAGTTCTAGTTCATCAATATTGACAGATGTGATTTCTAGTTCATCAACATTGGCAAACATTATTTCACAAAAATTATTTCTAGTTCATCAACATTGGCTGAAGTGATTTCTAGTTCATCAACATTGACTGAAGTGATTTCTAGTTCATCAACATTGGCAGAAGTGTTTTCTAGTTCATCAACTTTGGCAGAATTAATTTATAGTTCAGCAAAATTGGCAGATGTGATTTCTAGTTCATTAACATCGGCAGATGTGATTTCCAGTTCATCTGCATTGGCTAAAGTGATTTCTAGTTCATCAACATTGGAAGACGTTATTTCTAGTTCATCAATATTGCCAGATAAGATTTCTAGTTCACCAACATTGGCAGACGTGATTTCTAGTTCATCAACTTTGGCAGAAGTGATTTATAATTCATCAACTTTGGCAGATGCGATTTTTAATTTATCAATATTGGCAGATGCGATTTCTAGTTTATGAACATTGGCAGATGTTATTTCAAGTTCATAAACATTGACAGATGCAATTTCTAGTTCATCAACATTGGGAGAAGTGATTTCTAGGTCATCAACATCCGCAGATGTGATTTCTAGTTTATCAACATTTGCAGATGTGAGTTCTAGTTCATCAATATTGAGAGATGTGATTTCTAGTTCATCAACATTGGCAAAAATTATTTCACAAAAATTATTTCTAGTTCATCAACTTTGGCAGAAGTGATTTATAATTCATCAACTTTGTCAGATGCGATTTTTAATTTATCAATATTGGCAGATGCGATTTCTAGTTTATGAACATTGGCAGATGTTATTTCAAGTTCATAAACATTGACAGATGCGATTTCTAGTTCATCAACATTGGGAGAAGTGATTTCTAGGTCATCAACATCCGCAGATGTGATTTCTAGTTTATCAACATTTGCAGATGTGAGTTCTAGTTCATCAATATTGAGAGATGTGATTTCTAGTTCATCAACATTGGCAAAAATTATTTCACAAAAATTATTTCTAGTTCATCAACATTGGCTGAAGTGATTTCTAGTTCATCAACATTGACTGAAGTGATTTCTAGTTCATCAACATTGGCAGAAGTGTTTTCTAGTTCATCAACTTTGGCAGAATTAATTTATAGTTCAGCAATATTGGCAGATGTGATTTCTAGTTCATTAACATCGGCAGATGTGATTTCCAGTTCATCAGCATTGGCTAAAGTGATTTCTAGTTCATCAACATTGGAAGACGTTATTTCTAGTTCATCGATATTGCCAGATGTGATTTCTAGTTCACCAACATTAGCAGATGTGATTTCTAGTTCAACAACTTTGGCAGAAGTGATTTCTAATTCATCAACTTTGGCAGATGCGATTTCTAATTTATCAATATTAGCAGATGCAATTTCTAGTTTATCAACATTGGGAGAAGTGATTTCTAGGTCATCAACATCGGCAGATGTGATTTCTAGTTCATCAACATTGGCTGAAGTGTTTTATTAGAATACTTCGGAATCTTTTTCTTCCTCAGCATTAACATTTTTCGAGATTTCTTTATATTGTCCATTTTAGGTGTATCCATAAATATCGATAGGCAGAATGGTCACTTTTGATTTGTATTACCTTGCATACTAACATTAATAACAGTTTTTACAAATGTATATAAATGACGCTATAGCCGAGCCTGGAACCTAAAACATCATTTCCTATAGCTTCTTAAGCTCCATTCACTTGAATTTCATGCGCGGGAACTTTCTGAAGAACATTGCTTCCGGGGTTGAGTATCTCTCTATATATAAAATCGAACGTCTGTATGTCTATTACCTCATAACTCGAGATCCGCTGAACCGATTTTGATGCGGTTAGCTTTATCGTATAGGACATTTCTCCGGAAAGGTTTTAAGCTATACATCATGAAGGTACGAGATCAGGAGGCTGAGCAGTGAATTTTTCTTCACTCCATTCATTCTTATCTCAAGGGACAAGGGACGTAAAAACTTTACCGTTTCTTGGGTTAACGGCCTAAGCGTACAAACATAAGTCATACATTTTCGTTAAATTTAGAAGAAGTGCGTTCGTTTCTGTTATGTAAGTTTTCTAAACCAGGATTCCTGACAAGGAAACTTTGAATAATATTCAGCTTTGTAGAGTTCTTACTTAAATAAACAAGTGCGTTGCAACTGTTTTGCAGATTTTCTAAATCACGATTTCTGTGTAGGAAAGTTTAATTAATACTCAGCTATGTAGAGTTGTTACTACCAATTTCGTCTACACAGAAGCCTTTATTTAAATTATTTGTTCTAGAAGATTTGTTAATCTTCTGGAAGATTTGTGTATGTTCTGACAGGATTCATGACAAGGAAAGTTCGATTCATTCTCAGCTATATAGAGTTCTTACTACCAATTTCCACACAGAAGCTTTCATGTAAATTATTTGTGCTAGACGATTTGTGTATGTTCTAGAAGATTTGTGTATGTTCTGACATAATAATTGGTTAGCGATTCATTTGGATATGGAGAAAAGGCAAGTAGCTTTAGTTTTTTTTTCAGTTACTATCCTGCTGAGGAATATTAGCTACCTACCTACATAATAATTTTCACAGTTCATAATTAAGTTTATTTACTACTTAAGTTTAATACTTAATTATTTTCAGTGTTCCTTTCATATCTTTGTTACGTTTTTGTCTTTAATTATATCTTTTAAAAACACTTAGGTTTTTTATTTTATTTTGGGGTCATTCTTGGCAATACAATCCCACTTCTCGGAAATAGTAGGTTTCATTTCCTTAGTTTTTTTTTTAACACATAGGTGTATTTATTCTTAGTTAGATACTTTAACTTAATTTCATTTTTGCTTTACTCTACGCCTATCACATCGTCCAACAGAACTTGATCACTTGGGAGACTTAGCAACAGAGCAACAGAGCAATGAGAATGAGAAGGGAAGCCGAAACGAGCACAGAAAGGGAGGACCGTTATTAATGAAATAATTACTTTATTTTATTTAGTACTATTCTCCTTCCTTTTTATGTTTAAGTATGCATGTGAAACTACACGTGTGTGCTTTTATATGTAATGCATCCCCTTACAGCATTATTTTATAGAGGAAAGGGCATTAGTAGTGTACGTGCATACATTTCAATACATAAGAGCGTGTGTGTGGAGGTACGTATGTGCATGAATACACATGCATGTATGTGTGTGTATGAATGTACTTTTTCTCTTCTTTATGCCTGTTTTTAAATGCTTTGACATTTTCCGATTTAAAAAAAAATCTCATCCTTGAAATAAAAAAAGGACACTAGTGGTTGTGGTAGCGGGCAGAAAGTTTGCATACCAAGAATCCCGATGATTGGCCTGCGTCGGAACTCTTACACGTCAAGTGACTGTAATACCAATGTCGTCTACAAAGAAGCCCTTAATTAATTTTTTTTTTCCTTAGAAGCACACCTCAATGCAACAGTACATTTAAAACCAAAATAAGTTTTTGGGGTTTGGTATTCCAAGACTTCATTGACTAGATGAACTTTGTCATGATAGACTACGCCAACATTACGTTCAGTCCAGCAGACTTCATAAGAACACGGTTTATCTAATTCCTCAGTATTCATGTTACGTGAATGAAGTACCGTAAGTGCACTGTCATCTAAAGAATATCTGCATTGACGCTGTTGTAAAATGTCTTAATGTAGCATATCATAACAGAGATCTGGTCCAAATCGGCATTCTATATGTTTTTTTTACACCCACAGACGAACACTAAACATAAGTCCATTTTCCTGAGAGGACGAAGCTGTCAACGGCACTAAGAGGCAGTACTCCTCACGACGTTGCCTCAGGGTGGGGGAAGCGAGGCTCTTACAATAGGCAGAAGAGAACAATTCGAAAAGAACACCATGCAAAACATAGCTGTGTGTTATCTCTTCAAGGGCACACCAATCCCATAGTCAGTCATGACTGGAAAAGGCTACTAATATACCATATACAGCACAGTAGTCCCTGCCCAACTAAACATAGATTCGAAAGAGAAAGAAGAAAGAATAATCATACAGAAGATTCTTCTACTGATAATCATGTTATTTAATATTTTCCATTTTAATAAAAAGTAAACAATGTTGAATGTCCAATGCTAGCTGATGAACGAACTAAGCTCGTTAACTGGAGGCACGGCGGACGAATTCGTCTAGCCGAGCATGAATCAACACATTTCTTTAATCACAAATATTTGATCATATACTGTACACGCAGAAGGACCATTCAGCGATTTGCTGCTGACCAGTGTTTGGTTAACAGAACTAGATTTTTAAGCAATCAACAAGGTTATTATACAATCTGAACGTTCGTGATGATAAAAAGACGAACCAAATTGAAGGAATATTTGCATCTATGGTATGAAAGTCGCGACAGGTAGGACGATACCATTAATTGCCGACAAAGGGACAGCAGGTTCTACTCTTGCATTGCGACATTGCTAAAAATTACAGAATATGCAACACTGCTACAGATTCCAGACTATACTGAGCTTCTCACACGAAATGGTGGTGGTTATGTTAGCTGTAGTGATGGTAGTTGTAGTGGTAGTGATGGTAGTTGTAGTGGTACTGATGGTGGCTGGAGTGATGGTAGTAGTAGTAGTGATGAGATGGTGGTGGTAGTTATGGTGGTTGTAGAATGGGGGTGGGGGGTCGTAGTGGTAGTGAGATGGTGTTCACGGTGATGGTGGTTATAGTGGAAGTGAAAGGGTGGTGATATTTAATAGATGGCAGTGACAGTTATGCTGGTAGTGATGGAAGTGATGGTGGTAGTTAGGGAGGACGATGCTGGCAGTGCTGATTTTGTGGAATGATGGTAATGGTGTGCAGAACCACGGAGATTGTGGCAATTAAAAGATGACCATAATGTTGAGCACGCCTAATGTCTGCTTGACAAAAAATTAGTAACATAATTTTTGTTTTTGCATGACCTACATTACATTTTGACATTAGGCCACTTTTACATTTTGACATTAGGCCACTTTTACATTTCGAAATTAGGCCATCTTTACATTTTGACATTAGACTAGTTCTAAATTTTGACTAAGTCATCTTTACACTTTGATGATCACTATCATCATAACCAGCGTCATCAACATCATCACTGTCATCACAATAACCACCATCACTGTCGTACAGATAGGTTGTGAGTTATTTTTTTCCCGTCTGAGTAGAGTGGATGCTGATAAGTACGTGAGAAAAGATGTGAGAAATAGATTTCACGGGTGGTAGCTTAAGGAACAAAAGATATGTCTCTAAAATGAGTAAGTTTCTCTATTCCAGCCTATCTATACGACTATAATTTAGTACAAGACAACCTTGCCCTCCTCATACATATAAATATAAGTTTAACTACACACACACAGCTATGTGACCACAAGACACACAAACGTGAAAAAACTACGGTTACTTGGGTATGGGTCTGACCAACTCACAAAGTTAAGATTTTTTGTTGTTTATTATCATTTAAACTTGACAACACCAATTATCTAAAGGAAGATCAAATAAAAAAAAGATTTACATACATATGAAATAGCAGAATAAATGTGCCCTCCCCCTATGGAGAAAAGAACCTAAAAAGTTAATAACCCAAAGGCCGAAGGTTTGCACTATGTTACAGAGTAGACAGTAAAGTAAACAAGTTCCTTCTATATGCTACCCAATAAAGTAAACTAGTTTAAGCAAATCCAATGTTGGTAAATTGTAACAAAGAAAAATATTCACTCTCTCTCTTTCATACAGTGGCCACTCAATCACTCTGACCCACTCTTGGTGATATCCCTTGGAAATACAATTATCCCTGAAATATATGTAAGGTCAGGTTCGCTTCCCAAATTGGCCCCAGTTCATCCTCTAACACACAAAGCCTAGTGATGTGAACGCCGAATCTGGTGTGGGTTTTTCCTGGATGAACAAAATGTTACCGCCAATAATTGATGCAAAAGCGTGATCTTGGGTTTCACAGTTAAGAGAGGAAAATACTTCCAGTATTGGGAAACATCTGGTTGCTAAAAATGGTACAATTGATAAATGATGATAATCCTATCGGCTGACTCTATGTTATAGTGCCGATTCTGAAACAGCGTAAATGTCTGGATGCTTCGCTTTTATACGACTGTCAGAAGTCGGGAATAAATGTTATCTCTGCACACCCCAGTGGGCTGATAAAAGTGAAAAATATTGCTGGGTTTGGTAAGTCCAGTTAAATTTATAAGTTAAAATGTTTCTCCGGTATCTTTGGCAAATCTCGCTCACAAATGAAATTGGTGACGCACAAGCCAAGAAAAAGAGACAACATTAACCAATCAGAAAAAAAGACCGCTGGACGTCCTTGTGATCAGGTCTGCTAGGGATATAAGAAAAAACAAGAAACAACTTTTATAGAAAAATGCTACTCCTCCATATAGCTATATATATGCACACAGACGGGGACAAGACGATCTCTTATCCACTCCGTCAGTTCTGATTAAATTTAAAAGGCACACGGTGTTTTTCTTTTGTGCCTACACTATCGCACGTTGCTTAAGTAGCTATTAATTTGGTCGGCGTCTGATAGTTTAGTCGTATGATATTAAATAATGGGCACTTATACGAGCAATGAAATAAGCGTGAATTTTTTTTCTGTCACTATCAATTGCGCCTAGCATAAATCAGTACACTAAAACCGTCTCTTCTTGTGTGAGAAAGCATGTGGTGAAAATTAACATTATAACTGAAATCTGGTATGAAATAGCTACGCGTTATTTTATTTCACTAGTTTTACCAGCTAGAAAATCTAAGTGAATTATAATGGTGTACGAATGCCTGCTTCTGAAGATCAAACAGCCGAGGGGTTTCTGGCTTCCCCTGAGTACAAACTTCAAAAGATCTGTGTTTTTCCCGTGCGGTCTGTCAGGTGTCGTATGATTGACAGAAAAGCCGCGTGATAAGACGAGGTAAACAAACCAGATTCGCTACCTGTTATGACGGGCAGGTCACGAAAGTTTGTAAACACTTCGTTTACTTATGTTAAAAACAGAGGCGTGACGAAAAAAAGTACGCTAGTATAAGTAAACACAGGCACAAAATGCATGGTTTTGCTAGCAAATCATAGAGCGCTAACGGGATTACAAAGACTGTCAGATTACTGTAGGCTCTATTTTCATTATACGTCACGATCACCACAACCATTATTACCATCACCACTATTACCTTTGCCACCATCATCATCATTTCTAGCACCATCACCACCATCATTAACCACCACCATGATCACCAGTGCCACCATCATCACCATCACCACCACCAAGATTACCACCACCACGATCATCATCACCATACCCATCACCATTATCACCACCACCATCCCCATGACCATCCCCACCACCATGAGCATCATCATCATCAGCTGTCATCTCCATATCGAAGGTCAACTGCAATGGATCTCCAACGTTTTCTGTCTCTTGTCTTGATGGTGCATTATTATAGACTCTTTCCTGCTGTGATAAGAGAGCGCCAAAGCCTTATCGCCCTACCTTTTCCTACACCTTTCTTATTTTATTTTTTCCCACATCGTGCTCTTTCATCCCACGTTTTGCTATTTCATCTGTAAACTGTAATCTTTATTACTCGCGATTGGTATTTAGAGAACCACATTTGTTCTTTCATCGGTGGTAAAGAAATTCTTTTGATTCAGTTCCCACCTTGTTAAACACATCTGGTTTCATGAGGACAGCGCGGCTGACAACAGATGCCGTTGTTTAAACACAACACGGTCACCGTCTCGCACAATACAATAGATCCGGCAACAATAAACTCCAGGATTATGATATCAAAGGCCCTCGACGCGGAACAACAACATTTGCTTCCAGATGGAATACAATAAGCCCGGAACGACAAAGGGACTTGTTAGCATGCAAGCGACAATAGACCGAGGGAACAAAGGCCGCCGCCAGCAGCATAGAACAAAAGATGACACGCGGGTCCGGGGCAATAGACAAACAGAAGTTGACGGAGGGCTTTGTGACAGTTGGAAGGCAGGGGATTTTCTTTGCATCTGTTTGTCATACAGCACGGCATTGACAGTTGGTAGCGAGTGACCCACCCACTTTTAGACTGACAGGGGACAAGAGAGATTCTAGGTAAAAGAGACCAGATGGACTCTTAGCTATTGATTGTATGGGCGGAGTTTCACGTCACAGGCAAGATTTGGGAACATATGAGCGTCTTAGGAATATATGTACGCCCAGTACGTTGGTAGTCCAGTTTTTTTCAACATTGTGGTGTAGAGAGATCCTTGAGAGATTAAAAGAGTCCATAGACAAGCAACTGAGAGATAAACAAGCAGGTTTTCGACAAAACAGATCCTGTACAGACCAGATAGCCACATTGCGAATAATAGTTGAACAAAGTCTGGAATAGAATTCACCGCTATACATCGGATTCGTGGACTATGAAAAGGCATTTGACAGTGTAGACAGAGAATCGCTTTGGAAATTGATGAGGCATTATGGAGTTCCCATAAAGATCATTAACTTAATAAAGAAGACCTATGAAGACATGACATGCAGAGTTCTTCATGAAGGACAATTTTCAGAACCGTTTAGGATTAGAACGGGAGTGAGACAGGGATGCCTCTTGTCTGCATTTCTTTTCTTACTAGCAATAGATTGGGTTATGAAAACATCGACATCACACAACAGAAATGGAATCCAGTGGACTCTGACTAAACAGCTTGATGATCTGGATTTTCCAGATGACATGGCTCTTCTGTCCCATAACCATAATCAGATGCAAGAGAAAATGAAAATTCTCGATGAGAGGTCACAACAAGTGGGCCTGAAAATACACAGGGAAAAGACAGAGATTATGAGAATAAATGCAAGAAATGATAATAAGGTTGAACTTGAAGAAACACAGCTAAAAGATGTAGAATTGTACACATATCTTGGCAGTAATATAGACAAAGTTGGAGGGACAGACAGTGATATCAAAATAAGAATACAAAAAGCAAGAAGAGCTTTCATTGCATTGGGAAACATATGGGGAACAAGAGAAATCAAGTCCAACACGAAAATAAGAATCTTCAACTCAAATGTGAAGTCAGTCCTATTGTGTGGCTCTGAGATATGGAGAACAACAAAAACAACAGCCAAAAAGCTACAGACTTTTATAAACGTGTGCTTGCGTAGAATAGAAGGACTGAAATGGTATGACAAAGTCACAAATGTGGAATTGATGACAAGAACCATACAAGTGCCAGTGGAACAAGAGTTGAGAAGAAGACGCTGGTGATGGATAGGACACACATTGATGAAACCTGTTGATATCATTACAAGGCAGTCCTTGTTCTGGAATCCACAGGGAAAGAGAGGCAGAGCGAGACCCAAAAAACACATGGAGAAGAGAACTGGAAACAGGTGAAAATGATGAGGAAAACATGGAAAGAACTTGAGCGGATGCCACAGGACAGGAAGACTTGGCATGTGTTTGTTGAAGGCCTATGCTCCTTGGGGAGCTAATGGGTATTGGTGTAGAGAAAAATCCATAAAGCATAGCCAGCAATTAATTAAGTGTGGATACAATATTTCATATCTGTGGTGTATTATGTTCGTAAAGGATTTTGCGAAGGGAAAAGAAGGTTAGTAGATCTTATACAGATTATAATACTTTTTTCTTATTCTTTATTCATTTTAACATCAAAGCTAAATGAGCGAAAGATAGTTTTTCAATTAAATCTTTTCATAAATGATTTACAAAATCAGAAGATTTTCCTCTAAGATGATAGGCTGATAGGAAGTAATCAATAGTACATACTTCACCTTCATCTAGCTTGTTAAATCATCATCACAGTCTTCCATGCGCACCCACTCTCATGCACAATATATTTAACATCATTAGAATCGAACTCATAGAGATCAATATTGAGAAGTAGAATAAATGAAAGTCAACCAGTGATATTAAGTGTGAAAACTGACGAAGACTTTTGTGTGTCTTCAGTCCATCAGAAGTCTGAGTCTACACGCTACGTGTCTGACGTCTAACCAGAAAAAAGTTACCAAAACTGACATTTGGCTAGCAGAATTCGCCGTAGGACATCCTTCATTCCTCAAATAAAAAGGAATATTTCTCGCCCACGATTAAGACGGTGGACACAGAATTTTTCGTCACATTATATCACATGCGAACAAGTTCAATACATAGTTATATTAAGTTCAAATCACTCGAAAGCTTACTACAGGAGTCAATCTAATGTTCACAGTTGATTGCTTATTCACATATCAAGTTCAGCTCCATCGGAAGCTTACCATCTGAAGTCAAGCTAAGGAGCTCAAAAGTTGAATCTTACATTTATATCAAGTGCAACTCACTCTTATGCGTACTCTATGAAGCTTACTCCAAAGTATATTTCAAGAATCACGATTACATACTCAAGTTAATGAGTCTACATATTAAGAACATTTCGTGAAGATATCCAGTCTCACCAGTACCCTTCGGAGATTAGACAACCAACATTTTTTCATGTGACAACTGTTAACTGTTGATCAATGCTGCAGAGATATTGTTTAACAGTGAAGGATTGTATATCGTCATCGTTCTTAGTACAACAAAAGTTTTCATCAGAACGTCCTCTCAGAACGTTAGAGATACCCCACTCGACATAACTTATAACAGCTTGAGACATTCTATGCATACATGTGAATCATCCTACACGGGTGAATCATTTAGAGATACATGGACTGTGTAGATTACTCACCATTTTGGTAACACGTATCATATCACACCATCATCAATTCGCTGTACACAAGCTCATTCTTCTAATTAATTAACTACAATTTAATATCTCATCTGTGAGTTTTTGTGTGAGTCGTCTTTTACTATCATCACGTTCTAACCACTACTAACCCTATATGTGTAGAGATTTAATTAATAAACCCTCAAATCGTTTGATCATTATCTAGTTTGTTAATGTATCACTCGTGCTGTCGGTGTTAAATATTTATATATAGGTAAATTTCTACACTTAGATAAGGTTGGGGGCTTTTTCTGTTACGGGATCTTAGGGCAGAAGCTAAGGTCGTGGGGAAACAGAACTCTTTTCATAATCCACCAGAAAACACTGTCCAATGGAAAGCATTCGCATTCTCTTCTTCTTGTCCTTATCTCGGATAGGTCTCTATATCCTTTCTTAACGAGCCAATTTCAGGAGACCTTCTACTTAATATCTCATAGGCTATTCCTGGCGAAAACTACTGTCGTAGTTGCCCCAATACTCACTCACCACACGACACCTGCACACCTTTGATCTTATCTTCCCACTTTTAGCGCTGTATACTTATAGCAATGAAATATGAAAAATGTAAAGACAAAGAGGTAGGATCTCTTACCTTGCTACTATTTCCAGCTGTCTTCGTGTCACTGGGTTCATAAAACAAATCCTCAAAAGAAACATCCACTGTGTACGGCTCACTGAAATTCCGTAGCAGGACATGCACAACTGGAACAGAAAATTTCACATATTTTGACAAAAGACATCACACGGAAGCGGCAGGGAGGATAGTGTGATTCGCTTCCGTAGCTAGGCGGTGGTGCTGTTCGGAAGCTCTTGAGTTCCACTTTGCGGTATGTCACTCATTTCTGTTGTTTTTCTGTTGTCTAGTTTTCAACTTCTTTATTTCTCACGAGTGCCTGAAACATATCTTTATGTGTGAAATATTTATTTATTTACTGTTTACAGGCCTCGGGTTTCACTTCTTTAGTTGCCACTGGACGCTCACCGATATTAATGTGATTAAGGAGACAGGGTTATCTCACTTTAGGGATGATGCTCTCTACGAACTCCTATCCCTAATGCTGTTTAAAATTCTGTTGTTGGCTTCGTTCTATTTCCTGATTTCAAACTGCCTAACATCTTCGTCGTGGTATCTCTTTTTTGCTGCATTCTTTTATGTTGTCACAGTATATTTGAACTGCCCTCTTGTTATAACATGTCCAACACTATTTGGGTCATTACTACAGTAGAGTGTCGATTATTCGAACTAATTGTGACCAAGGTTGGTTTGGTTAATCAAATAGTTCGGATTATCAAACTTACATGGTTTATACGAAACAATGTGTATTTAGACCTACAATTAAGGTCACTGGAGATTGTCGTCAGTCCATACAGTAGCTAACACAAAAATTGGATCTTTTCACTCCTGTAATGGCAAATTAAAACTACTGTTATGCAATACTGCACATACCTTCGAATAAATAATAAGGAAAAATACATTAAGCGACTGGAGTAATACTTCAACATAGGAACTAGTGCACTCAATGTAGATACTGTCATTTGTTTTTGTTTGTGTGCGGCAGCAGGTGCTTCGGATAACACTGGCTAACAAAACAAAAAAAAATTTTTCTATCTCTAACATTTCTATGTTGTTCTGGTCAATTTTAATGCGCTGTTTTTAAATCTGCAAACCGTTTTTCTCTATCAGGTCGGGATCTCTAGAAATACGCAATTGAAGTTTTTTCAACAACGCATACAGTATTACAACATCATTTGTACAAGAAGTATAACAGATATGTAGGCTTGAATTTCTTTGCAGTCGACTTTCGTCGGTGAATGGCATGTGGTACATCGCGATGAAGCATCCAACAATAATCGGCAAGCATGGTCACACTCCACCGTCCTTGATAACGTAACTCCATTACGGCGATATCTTGATAAAATCGTTCTCCATGTTCATCGCTGACTTCGCCAAGGTTGTCAGGGAAAAAGTCAAGATGCAAATCGAGCAAATGGATTTTGAGGGACATGTTACAGCCCATAGTTCTGTATGCATCTATGCAGTGCTTAACAATATGCACATAGTCGACAGATTTGTGATTTCCCAGAAAGTTATCGACGATCGATTTGAATGCCATCCATGCGCGAAGTTCACTACCATGTAACAAGTTCTCGAATTGTTTGTCTGCAATAACTTTCCTAATCTGAGGTCCTACAAAGATACCTTCCTTTATCTTTGCATCGCTAATTTGTGGAAACTTTTCTCGAAGATAAGTGAAAGTTTTGCTCGTTTTATCTAACGCTTTTACGAAATTCTTCATGAGCCCCAACTTTATATGTAACGGTGGTAAAATGATGCTGTCTTTGTTAACTAATGGCTCGTGTATTACATTTTTATGCCCGAGCTGCATACGATCCCTGATAGGCCACACCTTTCTTGCATAATGTTCCTGTCTGTTGCGGCTGTCCCATTCACATAGGAAGCAACAAAATTTAGGATACCCAGTCTGCATGCCCGTGAGAATTGCAATGACCTTTAGGTCTCCACAAATCCGCCATTAGTAGTCATTGTACTTTATTTTTGCCAAAAGTATAGCCATATTGTCATAAGTTTCTTTCATATGAACAGAGTAGGCGACTGGAATTGATGAAAATAAATTTCCATTATGCAATAACACGGCTTTTAGACTAGTCTTGGAAGAGTCGATGAAAAGTCGCCATTCGTTGACTATGTGCTCATGACCGAGGTGCACCATTAGACCTTTTACATCTTTGCAATAGCAAATGTCATCATCCATCTCAAAGTATTGAATAAGTTCTCTGTATCTATGACGAAATTTAGATATCGGAGTATTGGGCGCTAAAAGATTCCATTCTTTGAGTCGCGAACCGAGGAAATCCGCTTGTCCTTTGGTGAGAGCGAGATCACGTATTAGATCTGAAAGTTCTGAATGGTTAATTAAGTGAACACCATCATTCACCGGTATATAATCCGAGTCAGAATTAGTTTCTAAAGCAGGTAAACTATCACTTTCAGATGGTTCATTCACGTCCAACGGATATTGTTCTGGTGGAACTGGGATCGGACACGTGATTGGATCATGAGGCACTGGTTTCGAAACCGATTCAATATTTGGATAAACCACAGACTTTCTAGTTTTAAAAGTGAAACCATAGATATTTGTCAAGCAGAAGTAACAATCAGTAGCGTGATTTGTCGGTTCACGCCATATTACTGGCACTCCAAAAGGCATCGACTTATGCTTCGGCGATTTTCGTAACCAACCTGCCAATGTATTTGCACAAGTCGAACAAACTGCATTTCGCTTCCAAGATTTATTTGCATCATCAACTTTCGAATCGAAATAAAGTTCATATGCTTTCTTTAGCAATGGTGTAAAGTTTTTCTGGTGAACACGATCGGTAAAATATCCGCACACGTAACAGAACAGATCAGCCGAATTTCTACAACTTCTAGAAGCCATATTTCACTCAGAATTATTTCAAAATACAGTAACTATTTGAAATATAACGTAACATATGTCATGCATCTTTTAGCAGTATAAAAAGTAGAATTATTTTGCATTTTATTAATTTTTAAAAAGTTATATAGTAAAAATGAAACGGAGCAAATAACGGTTTCCCAAAAATATATTTGTTCACAAATATCTTAAGAACCCGACGTGATAGAGATAAACGGATTTCAAATTTGAAATCAGCGCAAGAAACTGACATAAGAACACTTATTCTTATATAAGAAAGAAAAATGTTGTTTGTCAGTGTAATTAACGGTTCTAATAATTGATGTTCGGATAATCGATGTTCTACTGTAGTACTGTTCATAACAATCATCCCGACAATCACCATCTTCATATGTTCCTCTGATAACGAAAACTAGACGGTATCAAATAGCAAATGACAAACAGGAGTGGCCAATAAGGACCCAGAAAAGCAAAACTTTAATTATTTCATTAAATATCTTATATTAGAAACTACAGGTTTGTATTACAAAACAGCTTGATGGTAAATAGTGGGCGAATATCAATGAGTATCCTTCCGGACGATCTGTCCGTAATCTCGATCTTGAATAATGAGCGACATTATTCAAAAGCTTTCACGTCAAACGATGGAATTTGTAGAAAGGTTACAAAATGGACCTCGGATACTACTAAGCTGGTAAATGGCTGAGAAATTCCCGTCATGGGGTATTAGTTCTGAAGATCCAATTACATCCTGAAATGTCCCTATCCTGTGTTGAGTTTTCTGTCATTCTTAAAACACGTAACTTTATTTAACTTTTAAATGTATTGTTTAAATTTATAATGAGAATGTGAGAGATTTTTTGTCGTTTAGTCCCACTCTTAAATGCACGTTGTCACTTACGTTCATTCACATCTAATCCATAAATCATTTTTTACCTGTCTTTATGCGTGAGCCAATGGACGTGTTCCATCGAAGGTGCTGGAATATGCTTGTGTTTACAGTAATTACATCAGAAGTACCATTGGTGGAAATTCGATATGTCTTTTCTGTGGTGATTAATTCACTGTCGTAATCGTATGTTAAGAGTTCCATCACACTCTGTAGAAGAAACAAAAACTTGATGTTAATATATGTTATACTTGATACATAAGGCTAATGCTAGCAAAATTATATATATATATATATAGTAAACGTGTATGTTTAGGACATTGGTATAACAAGGTTAACTAAGACTCTCCCTCTCTCTTTCTCTTTTTTTTTCATCTTTCAACTTCCAAAGGAGCATGTGCCCTTCAACGAACTTATGCCAAGTCTTCCTGCACCTTGCCATCAGCTCAAGGTCGTTCCAAGTCTTCCTGTCACGTGCCATCAGCTCAAGGTCGTTCCAAATCTTCCTGTCACGTGCCATCAGCTCAAGGTCGTTCCAAGTCTTCCTGTCACGTGCCATCAGCTCAAGGTCGTTCCATGTCTTCTTCTTCATCCCCTTCATGCCTGTCTCCAGTTCTCTTTTCCACGTGTTCTTTGGTCTTCCTCTATCTCTCCTACCCGGGGGATTCCAGGACAAGGATTGTCTTGTAATGCTATCAACATGTTTTCTCAACGTGTGTCCTATCCATCTCCAGCGACTTCTTCTCGTGTCTAGTTCCACAGGCGCTTGTCTAGTTCTTGTCATTACTCTTCGCCCAATCCAAGGCGACGCCATAGGATCAGCTCTACCCGGTGCAATTGCAGCTGCGCCCTTACTGGATACCGAACAGTGCCGTCATATCTCACGTGTATACACCTTTGAACCTCAAATGTAATCGCCCGGCTATTCTTTTGCCATCTGCCAGTTGTCCATTGAGAATATCTTGGGGTTGCGGTCATCTTCCATGCGGCGGACATGGCCAAGCTAGCGTAATCTGGGCTATTAACTTTTGTACGACACCAGGTACGAATATGTCCCTGTTTAGTACCTATATCATGAAAAAGGTAAAGATAGTTCCTAGTAGATAGTAACGTAAGGGAGGGAAGGGTTAGAGACTTCACCATGCTAGGTCCATCATCGGGAAGTGGAGTGGCCAGTTCCCTTTCCATGCCGCTTTGTCTTTCCCTAACTCAAGAGCAGAGTCAGGTACCCATCTACAGCTGGGTATGCTGTGTGTGATGATACCGTAATTCTAACCCAAAACCTTTGCCACGAGAGACCAGCGCTCTATTCATTCTGTCAGTAGGACGCTCGCTATATCACACAGGCATTTGTAAATAATGAACCCAAGAAGTTACAGACTTACACAGAATAGAAATATTACTACGACCAGATATCTGGGACTGATGGAAATAGTCAGACCAATGACACCAAAACAAGAACAGAGGACAAGACGTTAGCGTTGGACAGGAGACACACTGAGTAGAGATGGGCAAATGGGCACACTCCGCTGTATCGAGACATTCGACACAGTGATTTAAACTGTATCGACACACTGTTTCGACACAACGGCACTTTTGCCCGTGTCGAGAGAAGTCTCTAGCAATAGGCAGTATTCATGAACTGTGTGAGACAATCTCCGCCGTTTTTCTTGCGTGTGCTGTCTGCTTGGACTGGCGTGTGTGAAAATCTACAATATTTGTACACAAGTCTTCATTATGATGAAATAAAACGGAGATATGATGATAGTTGCAGTATATGTGAACATAATAAAAAACAACAATAATAATAACAGTAATAATAACACATGATATCAAACTAGAGTAAGCTAGTTTTGGTAGACAATGATTCAAATCCACACCGAGTACACACATATCAGCTGAGCTAATAAAGTGTCCATTACATTTATACGAATACACGGACACTTTCAACTTTAACATAGTGCCTAAAACATTGACAACTGCAGCACTGACACAATTTCCAGTGTCTATAACTTCTTAGCAAAAATAATATCACTTGTAAAATCAAGTCATCATAACACATCCCTGAAAATTATGACTTGTTTGATCTTCCATACTATCTATGAACGACTAATGTCCCGGAAGTTTGACTCAAATTTTACAAACGCCCACGGAAGGTGAGACAGTGAGACAGTGTGCCTCTTTGCAAAACAGCGAGGCAGACTGGAACTGAAACTGTTTCGAAACCAAAGCAGGCTGTGTTTCGGAGCTTTCGGACTAAGCGCTGTTTCGAAGCATTGTTTCGACACACACACACAGTAGCCATCTCTAACACTGAGGAAACCTGCTGATGGTATTAAAGGGAGTTCTTATTCTTCAATCCACAGTGTAAAAGAAATAGATTCATTCATTCATAACCCTCCACTCCCAAAGGAGCATAGGCCTTCAACAAACACATGCCAAGTCTTCCTGTCACGTGCCATCATCTCAAGTTCTTTCCACGTTCTCCTTATCATTTTCATCTCTGTTTCCAGCTCTCTTCTCCATGTGCTTCTTGGTCTACCTCTGTCTCTCTTGCCCTGTGGGTTCCAGAACAAGGACTGCCTTGTAATTCTATCAACAGGTTTTCTCAGTGTGTGTCCTATCGATCGCCATCGTCTTCTTCTCACCTCTTGTTCCACTGGCACTTGTCTAGTTCTTGTCATCAGTTCCACGTTGGTAACCTTGTCATACCATTTTAATCCTTCTATTCTACGCAAACACCCATTTATGAAAGTCTGTAGTTTTTTGTTGTTGTCTTTGTTGTTCTCCATGTCTGAGAGCCATACAATAGTACTGACTTGACATTTGAGTTGAAGATTCTTATTTTCGTGTTGGATCCGATTTTCTTGTTCTCCATGTTTCACGATGCAATGAAAGCTCCTCTTGCTTTTTGTATTCTTATTTTGATATCACTGTCTGTCCCTCCAACTTTGTCTATATTGCTGCCAGGATATGTGTACGATTCTACATAAAAGAAATAGAGGACGAACAAAAACACAGAGAAGGTAAATGGAGATAGACATCCATGGGATGAAGAAGGTAAATGGAGATAGACATCCATGGGATGAAGAAGGTAAATGGAGATAGACATCCATGGGATGAAGAAGGTAAATGGAGATAGACATCCATGGGATGAAGAAGGTAAATGGAGATAGACACCCATGGGATGAAGAAGGTAAATGGAGATAGACATCCATGGGATGAAGAAGGTAAATGGAGATAGACATCCATGGAATGAAGAAGACACCGAGAGACCATGAACGGGTGAATCACAATAGGTGGATTTCGCTTAAACATGTTTAAAGTCAATGCTCCTTACAGGGGGTTGAAAAATAATAAACAAATAATTACTCTAACGGAAAGGACTCAACAGCTTAGCTTACATTCAAAGGTGTACTCTTAAGTTAAGCATCAAAGTCCGGTCAGTAATGTTTATGCTTTGCACACAATCCTTCATAAAATTATGATACCGGTAATGGAATTGTTTATTAGAAAATACATATACATGTATTTTTATTTGTACTCTATACTCTCATAAGAACTTAAATTATTAATGTTTACCAATATGTGACATTTTTTGTTGTGCGTCCTTAGAAAGATGTTACAACGAGGCGCTACTACATATATATTAAACACATATAACACACTGACACTCACACACACACAGTAGCTGTTTGTAACAGCAACACACAGATACTCACACACACACACTAGCTGTTTGTAACAGCAACACACAGACACTCACACACACACACACACTAGCTGTTTGTAACAGGCCTGTGTTAGTTCTGAAATACGTGAAGAACTGTTGTAAAGCGATACAGCCTGAGAAATAATACAAGAGTACATGTTTTCATTTTTAAAACACTTTTATTTAATTTGATGTGAGCATTGTTTGGGCGTTTCAAATCTTTGAGCACTTGGTTCACTAAGTTTCAGACAACCTAGGGAGCAGAAATGTTGCCCACCACTCTCTATCAAGGCACATTTTAAACTACCAAAATTTGAAGGCTCGCCATACAAAAATTAAAAATGACAAACTCATATACTTTTTGCAAGATTACAGCTGTGAAAGCATTACAGAACTCGGTGACGTTGTACACAAAATTATGAACAGGATCGCAGAACTTGGTGACGTATTCAAAATTTTGAAAGGATCACATAACTTGGAGACGTTGTACACAATAACTGTGAACATCCCTCTAGCTCTGCTGCGATTCTAAGCGTTGGCAGCAGCAATCCAATTAAAGATTTTTAGTGGATTTCTCAATAATAACAACAGTGGATCCCCAATATTTGCGTTTTCTTTTACTTGTTAATCCTGATCTCAAATTAAAGGAGACTGCCTCAAAAGATATGTTTGAAGAAAACATGAAAATAAATGGACAATGAACTTAATAATAAAGGTAGTTTGTGCTGATTAACAGATAGTAATGCTAGCAAAGCAGATTTAATTTAGGTAAAGACTACACATCTTCAGCAAAACGGTTTTTCCTGAAAAATTCTGGTTAGAGATGTAGCATAGCCAGTATGAATCTCTCCTTGGGTTAAAAAGGGTAGTCCAATAGCATATACTGCTATAAGGGAATAGAGACTTCGCTATATTTGGTTCAGCTTCAAGAAGTGGAGTCACCAGTTCCCTTCCTTGCTGGCTTTGCCTTTCGTAACGCAAGGTACCCCATTTACAGCTAGGTAGACTGGGGCATGGTACCACCTTGTACCGCACCCGGTACCTCTGCCACGACAGCATGGCGCTCTAACCTTGGCATATTCAGCAGTAAAATGACAACCAGAAAAACACAGACTTTCATAGATGGGTGCGTGCTCAGAAGAGAAAGATCGAACTGGTATGACACGATCACTGAGGGGGAACTGATGGAAAGAACCAGACATACACCAATGAAGTGATGAGGCGTTGAAAAGGATTTACAGTGGGAAAACTAGCTGATGACATTACAAGACACGCATGTTCTGGAATCAGCAGGATATGTGAAATCACACACTTGGAGATGAGAACTGGAGACGGACAAGACAAGGATAAGGAAAACAAAGAAAGATCTTGAAAAGTTGTCACAGGACAAGGAGGGTGTTAGGATCTGTATTGCGATGCACAAACTCCAATTGATCTTTTTATTTTTCGTGGTTTTTGTGTACCACACAGCGCTCCTACTGAATGCATGTTGTGCAAGACGTCACCTACTAAGAATGGTGAAATGAGCATGTTGTCAAGCGTGACGTGTGCTTGGTTACAACGATCTTGTCTGTCAGCCCTTCCGGGGACGTGTTCATGGCCAGTATGATTTATGGTTTTTGGTGTCAGCCCTTCGAGGTGAGCGGACGTATGTTTTAACGCAAGTGTGTGGGCCATTCCAGGTGTCCATACGTGGTCCAGCGTCAGTAAGCAGCGTTGCCACTCCTATGTGGATTCACCCAGATCTAAGTTTTTTTGGTCCCTTCTTGGTGTCATTTTTCTTCATTAGTTGAAAAGCGCCACCTAGAATGCGCCCAAAATCGGCCAAAAATCGCCCAAATTAGCCAAAAAATCGCCCCAAAAAATCGCCCATAATAGCCCAAGTCGCGATATCTAGGGTTTTTTTTTTCTTCAAGAATCAGATTGATAACGCTGTCTTTAAGATCTTTAGTGTAAGATTTTGGAAGTGTCCAAACGTGTCCGTCGACAGTGTGCTTTTCCTTTGGAAAGCGTATCACTTAGATGAAGAAACATCTTCTTTGCCCATCCTAGGAAGTGGATGTGAGGACGCAAGTCATGGTTATTAGTCTTGATAGCAGAATGTATTATCCATTCACCTGCACTGTATGTGAATCTCCTTTATTGTTTTAAAAACGTGATGTTAATAATGATATCCACTGTCACAGCAGAGTCTTCAGCATGGTATTACACGTGTTGTGAAGGTTGACTGTTGAGTGTTCTCTGTTCATCCAGCAGCTAGACAACTTTGGCTTTATATAATCACATGCACACCCAGTTGCAAAAGAGAACCCGCAACGTGTATCGAAAAAAATTAAAGAACCCTGTGACAAAACGGGGCGTCTCCTATCGATCTTTGTTTCTCTCCGGCAGTATCGGTACATTTGTGGTACTGATTTTTTACTATGTGCTATCAATTATCGCACTTTTCTTTCTTTCTTTTCCTGCCTGTGTGGCAAACATTTTGTAGGTGCAAACATTTGTTGAAACTCCTCTCTGTGATGTCACCTGTTTGTTACACGGTCATCCTAGCTTGCGGTGAGCAACTGAGATAAGATAGTCGCCGGCATGTTTAGATTGAACCGCTGATAAGATGACTCGTTTGGTAACCCTGATGGGCAGACACGGAGTTTTGCGTACTTATACGACAGATAACGAGATTACTGTCTATGTGACAAGTGTGGGCAGACATGTGTGACATAATGGCTTCCTGGCCGACTTGTTATGACAACATTACTTTCTAATAAAGTAATAAGTACTACAGCTTACCCATGTTGTCACGGGTGTCTACCGATCTGCCTGTAAGTTTGAACACAAGGGCATCGGATATCTTGTTGCCATATATAGGAGACGTGACCTTTGCAAATTTTTTCCATGTCGGAAATATTTTGAAAGTACCCCACCACCTGTTTGAATATGATTGGAGCGTTTATTTAACTCCATAACAAACGAAGGCGTGGGAAGGCAGGGAATATAGTCTGACCACTTTCGCAGTTTTATTTCACGCTCGCCAAGACAACATCAGACCTCGCCAGAGTGAAGACTAGATTCATAATTCCTTTTTTCAACCGGACCTTTTATTGGAGAACCAAATAAGACTTACAAAGCACAGAAAATCTCAACATTTTAATAAGGAACACCGGGACTAGGAAACTGAAGAAAGACACGCAGTCAAAGGGAATTGAAGTTAAAATTAACAACCCGCAGTACACCTGACAGAAGGCAGCTTCCAGTGCCTCTTTTTAAGTTCTCTGAGCAAAAAACGTCTGTGAGCCAAGATTGGCTTATTGGTGGTACCAGCAAAAAAGGACAATTTTTGGGACAAGAAGGGACGAGTGGTTACGCTTTAAGACTGAAGACCAGCTTTGACGACTCTCCTAGACTTTCCTGGGAAACGAGCTTCACCCTACGAACCTTGACCAGAGACGAGTGAACGCAGTGTACAGAAAACCAACTCATCAGGAGGAGGAGGATCAGAATCGTCACTGGCAGCTAAGTTAACCCATATGCTGCCACTTGAACATCTTATCAAAAACCATCCCTCGAGTGATGAAAACGTTTTTTTGTAATAAACTATTATTCCTTTCTTTTAAACTGTTAAACTGAAAGTGATTATTAAATTTTGTTTTTTGTAATAATACCAATTTAACTTCGATTCAATTTATTTTAAATGTACTACATGTTTGTCTCAGTCAAAGTTGCTAAA
The DNA here is from genome assembly GCA_024509875.1 of Oreohelix idahoensis. NCBI lineage: Eukaryota > Metazoa > Mollusca > Gastropoda > Stylommatophora > Oreohelicidae > Oreohelix > Oreohelix idahoensis. The sequence continues at coordinate 539,051 of JAMPIV010005329.1, forward strand.
CAAACCCTCTAAACAGAGCTATACTAAAATAATAGAATTCCATTGAGTAAATCAGGGATGGGGGCTTAAACATGCTGAAAGTAATTAGAGCTTATATCCTTCACAAAAGCATAGGCAGATTACAGAATTAACGTGCTCAGCGACAGCCAGCATTGTTTTCGCTTATCTGAATATCTTGTGAAGACTCCCATGTGATAGAAGCTTTTCTACTCGTTCTATCTACATTTCTGCCAAGAGTAATCTTGTGTAAAGATTTTGGCCACTTGTTACGTGCAGTCTTTGATATCTTACAATATTATACATTGGTATACTTGTTATGTTCGCAAATATTTTGTAAACAAAATAGTGCTTAAGGAAAAGTCATTATTGAGTTACTTCCCTTGAAAGTTGTGTCGGCTCTTTCGATCGAACTCCGCGGATAAATCCAGTTTTCTGCGATTTATTCTTTGTTTGGGTAGTAATAGATTGTTCTTGCTTCAGAATATCTATGGCCTGAATTTATGTGTATTGTTTGTCTGAGTAGGACGAGCCTGTCTTATATCTGTATATCTTTACATATCTAAGTCGAACTATATGTTCTGTTGTCTCTAGGGAGGTCAAAGGCTATTCGGCGGATGTGTCGCTAGAGTGTGGTGTGTTTTGGCTTCGTCCTGATAGGGACTGTGTTTTCTATGTCGGTCTGTCGCCGGGGAAAAAGTGATCTCAGTATTTGTGGGGAAAGTGATAGTCGTCTAGACCTATCGTGTATACTTTACCCAGTGTTTATTCGTATTGCCAAGGAATGGCAGAATCATATTTCTGATACCAAGGTAATAAAAGATACTCTTATGAACTCTCGATCGAATCCACCATTTTCGATAGGTACGATTTGAATGTCTAAGAGAATATATTTGACTCGATGAAAACGACTTCGATTCCTAGCAGCACTATATCCTGTAGAATGCAGTCAATTGTTCATGATCAAATCTACAGAGCAATGAAAGAGTTAATGAATGACTAACTTTAGGACAGATTCATTATCTGTATCCAAACGTGAGTGACAGCTCACGAGTGAAGCCATCTTGGAACCAAAACATGTAGTGACTTTCAAGAAGAGAAAAGGGATGCCCGTATTATCGCTTGATTAGTCCAGAGATCACTGCTACACATGGAACCCATTGCTAGCGGTTCAATATTATTATATGGAAAAATATGTGCTGGACATTATGTGGGAGAATCGTCGCTAGACGAGATTAGGTTTAGAAGCCATCTGAAATATTGTTTATAAGCTGACGTGCTCATTGGCTACTGACATCCATTATACAATTAATTCTACATAGATGTGCCCATGTAACATTGCAGAACCATTTATCCACTGTACTATGATGTATTATGCCAACCTGTGATTTGTCACTATCTGTGCTGTCGAGTGTGTACGTCCAATTAAACTTTAGAAAAGGTACACAGTCGTTGGTGTCGATGACTTCCAGTCATACATGAGTGTGAGAAAAGAACATTTGTCAACAACACGAACCCTTATCATCATTCGCGCATTGTACACTCAATCCATGTCTACACACCACTGCGTAGGTCAAGTTGACATTCCATACACTACAGTGGAGCAAACAACACCATAGAGATCTTATCAACTGATGATGATGATGAGATGTCTGCTTCCATCCACTTATATCTATCTTTTGTGGATATCATTAACGGAATAAAAATCCAACATTTTATCAACTTTATCAACTGTGGACCAGCTTTCTGGGTTTGACCTCGCAGAAGTTCAGAAGTCAACAGATTACCGATACCAGACCGTTTCCTGTGGCTGATACGACACACTTGCAGTATTGGTTTGCTCTTTGTCAACACTTCGTCACGTGACCTGTCAAGTGAATGCAGTATGTAGTTCAGCGTTGTTGACATTTTTACATTAGACATTACAGAGTTTCACAGAACAGTTGGATCAATTCTTGTCAATATTAACAGGAAGACAGTATTTGTGAACTAAGAAGTCCTATTTTCATCGATGGATCTTCTTGTTTTCCATATATGAACTTTAATATTTAAGGCCAGAATGTTTAATTGAATAAAGTGGCAGTTTGTTTATTTTCATAAAAATAACTTTGCCATTACTGTAAAACTGAGCCTATTTTGCAACACATACTATCATACACATAATTTATATATATTTATGTTTACATGTTATTTGTTTGTATAGTATGTTAGTTTCTATGTCAGCGGGTTGTGGGCGTTTTCTATAGGTGCAATTTTCTTGATTGAAAATTTGCTGCGACAACTGTTGCTTTTGTGTTAGCTGTGAAGTCTGTAATTATTGTTATTTTTGTAATATTTCTTTGTTCTTTAGTTTTGTTTTGATTTGTTTGTAATTTGTTGGTCTAACCTTTTCTATCTTTCAGTTCTATTCACAATTTATATTCATATATTGTGACGTCATTTGTGTTGTTATTCTTTGCAGATTCAGTGATTATTTTCATTGATTTCCCTATTTGATTTATTTTGATTTCTGCAAACGTTCTTGTATTGTCAGTCCTATTTGTACTTTATGTATTCTGTTGGTTGACATATGTTTTATATAGGTATATTTCATAAGACACAATTGCCTGTGCACTGCACTTGGATTATGGTATAAACCAGTACCTGATTATTATTACTATTATACAAGACCTTATTAAGGCTTGTGACCCACAGATATTGATAGTATACTGATTAATCAAGTCATTGAGAACTTGTGGTATTATTATTGATTCAGGTGATTAGTATTATTGTTAGACATCATGTCTACTTTAGAATACTTCATTACACAAGGGAAAGCCCTTGATAAGACTGGTCAACAATTAGAACAATGGGCAGTTGCTCAATATGACAAAGCATTAGCTGCAGAAAGAGAAAGCTATGCAGAAAGAAAAATTAGCTGCAAGAAAGAAAAGCTATGGCGGAAGAGAAAAGATTAGAAAGAGAAGCTGGGCTGCTGCTGAACAAAAGAAATTGCAGATGCAGGTGGAGGAAAGGAGATTTGAAGCTGAACAAAAAAAATTAGAAAGAGAAGCTGCGGCTGAACAAAAAAGATTAGACAGTGAAGCTGAACAAAAAAGATTAGACAGGGAAGCTGAACAAAAAAGATTAGACAGTGAAGCTGAACAAAAAAGATTAGACAGGGAAGCTGAACAAAAAACATTAGACAGGGAAGCTGAACAAAAAAGATTAGACAGAGAAGCTGAACAAAAAAGAGAAAAAAGCAATAAGAGAACATGAATTTGAGTTGGAGAAATTGAGATTGACAAGTATGAGTAATGTTAATCAGGCATCTAGTGGTAATGGTAAACCTTCTACTTACAAGGTTAAGGTTCCACCGTTCAATCAGTCCAGTGACGATATTACATTCTGGCTGGATAGATTTGAACGTTCTTGTCGTACACATAATGTGGATAAATCACAATACGCTAATCAATTATCAGAAAACTTGAAAGGTGAATCTTTGACTAGATTATGCCTTGTAGGAGAAGCAGATAAGGATAATTATGATGTCATTAGGGCGGCTTTGATAAAAAAATATCAGCTAAGTGAGGAAGGCTATCGCCTTTTATTTAAAACGATGGTACCTGAGAATTCTCAGAATTCACTGCAAAGGCACGTCTCACAGTTGATCGTTGGATTGAGCTTTCCAAAACAGAAAAAACGTATGAAGGACTTATGGATTTGTTGCTCAGAGATAAGATTATGTCATGTGTGAACAAACCTTTCCTTGAATTTATACATGAGCGTAAACCCAAATCTCTAAAAGAAATGGAAGAATATTGTTCCCAATATGTCACTGCACACCCCGACGTGACTTTTGGCAACACTAAGATTAAGGAGAGTATGCCAGTTGCTTCAGCAACACCATACAATCCCAATTATTCACACAGATTTCAGGGACCTCAAAACAGATTTGATAAAAAAGGTAACCATAATAGTTATCAAAACCAAGGTAACCAATCATTTCAGGGTTCTTCTTCAAAGAACTGGGGACGACCTGATAGCTCTCGACACAGGGGTGGTCATAATTATAGGAATTTCCGTAGAGGAAGTAATTATAGAAACTATCAGGGTTATCCGTCTTGGAGTCAACAAGATCATAATTACAGAGATACTCATTATAATGAATATGATAATGGTAACCAAGGGAACTATGACTCAAACCCAAATAGGGGTTACAATAGAGGTAACAATAACTACAGAGGTGATAATAACCGAGGTAGATCTCAAAACAAAAGACATAAACCACATTTTCAGGCAAACTCTGCACAACAAGAGTCCCATGAAGCCTATAAACAGAGTAAAGATAATAATGATGCTAGTAATATGGCATGTGCCGCTTTTGATTTTGGGAGAGCATCTCAGTGCCCCCAATGCAAAACGTTATTTGAGCCAACCACAGTGTCTACTTTAAGCTGTGGCCATCCTCTTCCTGCTCTTCCGGCATCAGTCGCGCATGATGGAAGAGGTTCTCTTGTCTTACATAAGGGTTTAGTGAATAACAATCCAGTCTCTGTGCTATTTGATTCTGGATGCACCACAATTGGTGTTAGGCAGTCACTCGTAGATCCTTCCCGTGCCACTGGACAAGTAGTCAAATGTGTAACATTTGGCGGCACATTAGAGAAATACTCTACTGCTATCATTAGGATTGCTACTCCTTTCTTTACAGGAGATGTACACGCATGTCTTCTTCCGAATCCGATCGCTGACCTCATCATCGGTCGCATTCATGGAGTCAAGGAATGCACTCTGCAACAAATTTCCACGTGGGAAAGGCAAAACATGCAGATTGCTAACGCTGTAGTCACTAGAGCTCAGGCTCTTAATATGCCTCAAACTTCATCTACTGAAGATAATGAAGTGCATAACCAAGATAATCCCTTGGTAATTTCTCGTGACTCGTTTATAAAACAGCAAGAAGATGATCCCACTCTGAAGAAATTCTTCATTCTTGCAACTAAAGGTGATCCGAATAAAGACACAAGTCGTAAATCGTGGATTACAAAGAAGAATGGCGTACTTGTACGTATGGTTCAAGACTCCATTACGTCAAGTCATTCTCAAATCCTGGTTCCCAAGAATTTGAGAGTTAAAATTTTGCAGCACGCTCACGACTCTCAGTGTGCTGGACACATGGGTTTTTTCCCGTACTAAGTCAAGAGTCCTTGCGGCTTTCTTTTGGCCATTGGTAAACAAGGACATACGAATTTATTGTCGATCTTGTAAAGTATGTCAGGAAGTTAAATCCAAAGGTCCACGGCATGCTGCACCCATTCAGGCGGCGGACATTCCTATTCGGCCGTTTCAAAAAATGGCCATAGACATTATTGGTCCATTTAAGATCAAGTCTGCCAGAGGACATCAGTTTATCTTGACGTGTGTTGATATGTGCACACGTTGGCCAGAGGCTATTCCTCTGAAGAGCATTACTACTGCTGATATTGCAGATGCTCTTTGGCTTATATTTTTCTCGTCTGGGGTTCCCCGGAGAGATATTGTCAGACCATGGCACCCAACTAATATCAGATACCATGTCTCAAGTAATGTCTACTCTGCAGATAGATAGATCTTTAAGTAGTATCTACCATCCAATGTCTAATGGTATGGTCGAACGCCTTAATAGAACACTTAAAAACTTACTGGGGAAGATAACTGAGGATCATCCTCAAGACTGGGACAGAGTTTTACCTGCGGCCCTCTTCGCTTACAGAGAGGTACCCAATGAACATACGGGATTTTCTCCCTTTGAACTCGTCTTTGGCGCGCGTCCGCGTGGCCCTATGTCGTTGCTTCACGATCTCATAACATCTGACAATATTGACGATGACACAAAGTCATCCTACGAATATGTCATCGCGTTGAGACAAAAAATTATCGAAGCATGCAAATTAGCAACTTCTTCTTCTGAATTTGCGAAACAGAAGGCAAGGCAATTTGCCAATAAGAAGAGATGCTTACGACAACTTTGTCCTGGTGACAAAGCATTTGTATTACTACCTTGTAGGGAAAACAGATTACTTATTTCTTGGAAAGGTCCGTACGATATAATATCGAAAATTTCCGATGTCGACTATATTGTCGATATTGATGGGAAGCATAAAACCTTCCACATCAATATGCTTACTGAATTCCATGAACGTCCGGATTATTTGCAACCCATTTTCCAAGCAACGGACAATTCTCCAGTACAACATGGTCATTACTCATCACTGTCCGTGATACAGGATGAGGAAACAAGTTTTTCAGATGTAAATCTTCCTCTTCCAATGATCCCACTTCATTCCAGTGAATCATGGAAGAACGTTACTGTCTCTCCTGATTTGTCTCTAGGAGAACAGCGACAAGTTTCAACTATGTTGCAAACATTTCAGGATGTACTCACTGACATCCCTGGACAAACGAATGTCATTCAACATGACATTGTTCTAACTGACCATACTCCTATTAGGGTTAGACCTTATCCTATACCTATACATTTTCAAGCACAGGTCGAGAAAGAGTTGGATGAGATGATAGATTTGAAAATAATCGAACCATCCACCTCTGCATATTCTTCGCCGATGGTTATTGCGTAAAAAAGACAATAACATACGTCTTTGCGTTGACTATCGAAAATTGAATCAAGTAACGAAGTTCGATGCCGAACCTATGCCTTTACTGGAAGAGCTACTTACTCGACTCTCCAAATCTCATTTTTTCACTAAACTTGATTTGTCTAAAGGATATTGGCAAGTTCCTTTATCTGAACGCGCCAAACCTCTCACGGCTTTTTCAACACCTAGAGGTTTGTTCCAATGGAATTTTATGCCTTTCGGTCTTATGAACGCACCAGCTACATTCGTACGCATGATGCGCCGAATCCTATCTTATCGGTCATATGTCATTGCATATCTAGACGACATCTGTCTTTTCAGCGATACTTGGGAAGATCACTATTCAGGGTTAGATGAATTGCTGTCTACTTTGCGTGAGCACAACCTGACAGCGAAACCCTCTAAAGCCTATATTGGTTTTAGCGAAATTTCTTTCCTAGGCCACCGAGTTGGTCATGGTTTCCTAAAGACAGAGGACCATAATACTAGTAAGATACTTAACATCTCAATCCCTAAGACTAAAAAACAGGTGAGAAGTCTGTTAGGTCTTATTCAATTTTATGGCAGATTCATTCAGAATCTATCCTCTATCATGGCACCTCTCTCAACACTTCTAAAGAAAGGTTCGCCTAATGTGGTCCACTGGTCTCAGGAATGCCAATGCTCTCTGGATAAGATTAAAACACTGTTTTCAACACCACCTATTTTAGTGCTACCCACTAAAGATAAGACATTCGTTCTTCGTAGTGACGCTTCATCCACTGGGATTGGAGCGGCACTAATGCAAGAGTACTCTGGAACTCTGCATCCTGTAATGTATATTTCCAGAAAACTTAATGCGGCAGAAAGGAATTATTCGGTTTTAGACCGTGAGCTATTAGCTATGGTTTGGTCGATCCTCAAACTACAGAGATTCCTTCTAGGCGCACATTTCATAGTAGAAACCGACCAAAAAGCTCTTACTGCTATACAGAGTAAGAATTTGAAGAGCTCGAGGTCTACTCGATATGCAATTGCTCTTCAACCTTTTCATTTCTCTGTGCGAGCTATTCGTGGATCAGATAATGTGATGGCAGACATTCTGTCAAGATGCCCACATGATTCCACATAACTATTAGGGCTTAGACTTCTTGATATGTCTAGTTCTATAGTAGTTCCTTTTCTATATCATGATAGATACACATTTGTAATTTAATAATATAATGATTGTATCACTACATAGCGGTTCATTGATGTTTATTCACCGCTGTGCTTTGATGATTTTTTCTTCATAAATCATAAATTTAAGATATCTAATACGAAATGATGATATGAATTTTTTTAGGCATTGTGTAATTGCCAGAATTGTATTATACTTTGATGACACCTTCCTGGAAAAATATACTTGTAGAGAAATAATTTCTCTCAGTTTATGAGACACATTCTCACCAGTCGCTCCATAAGTCGACTTAGCCTCATATTAGGCGTTATAGGTATTCCTGATATTTTCATCTGCGCATTATTCATGCGTTGAGCCTATTGTACGTTGCTCCTAGATGTATTTCAAAAAAAAAAATGTTCCATTTTTTTTTTCCCGGGAGGTGTGGTAAGACTGTTACGTGCAGGCTTTGATATCTTACAATATTATACATTGGTATTCTTGTTATGTTCGCAAATATTTTGTAAACAAAAGAGTGCTTAAGGGAAAGTCATTATTGAGTTACTTCCCTTGAAAGTTGTGCCATCTCTTCGATCAAACTCCGCGGATAAATCCATTTTACTGCGATTTATTCGTTGTTTGGGTAATAATAGATTGTTCTTGCTTCAGAATATCTATGGCCTGAATTTATGTGTATTTTTTGTCTGAGTAGGACGAGTCTGTCTTATATCTGTATATCTTTACATATCTAAGTCGAACTATATGTTCTGTTGTCTCTAGAGAGGTCAAAGGCTATTCGGCGGATGTGTCGCTAGAGTGTGGTGTGATTGGCTTCGTCCTGATAGGGACTGTGTTTTCTATGTCGGCCTGTCGCCGGGGAAAAAGTGATCTCAGTATTTGTGGGGAAAGTGATAGTCGTCTAGACCTATCGTGTATGCTTTACCCCAGTGTTTATTCGTATTGCCAAGGAATGGCAGTTTCATATTTCTATACCAAGGTAATCAAAGATACTCTTATGAACTCTCGTACGAAGCCACCATTTTCGATAGGTACGATTTGAATGTCTAAGAGAATATATTTGACTCGATGAAAACGACTTCGATTCCTAGCAGCACTATATTCTGTAGATTGCAGTAAATTGTTCATGATCAATTCTTCTGAGCAATGAAATGTTTTCTGATTGCCTAACTTTAGGACAGATTCATTATCTGTATCCAAACGTGAGTGACAGCTCACGAGTGAAGCCATCTTGGAACCAAACATGTAGTGACTTTCAAGAAGAGAAAAGGGATGCCCGTATTATCGCTTGTTTAGTCCAGAGATCACTGCTACACATGAGAACCCTTTATTAGCGTTCAATATTATTATATGAAAAAAAATATGTGCTGAACATTATGTGAGAGAATCGTCGCTAAACGAGATTAGGTTTAGAAGCCATCTGAAATATTGTTTATAAGCTGACGTGCTCAGTCAGTGAAGTCAGATGATATATATGTATGGGCGATACTGAGGGCTTGGCTACTGACAGTCCTTTATACTATTATTCTACATGAGTGCCCATGTAACATTGCAAGACCATTTATCCACTGTACTATGATGTATTATGGCAACCTGTGATTTGTCACTATCTGTGCTGTCGAGTGTGTACGTCCAATAAAACTTTAGAAAAGGTACACAGTCGTTGGTGTCGATGACTTCCAGCCATACATGAGTGTGAGAAAAGAACATTTGTCAACACCACGAACCCTTATCATCATTCGCACATTATACACTCAATCCATGTCTACACACCACTGCTAGGTGCGAAGACTGAAATATTAAGATACATATCCAAACAAAGTAAGTAAATCTATATAAATAAAAGGCAAAGTACGTTTGTATGTTCTCAAAACAAATCCGCATGCCTTATTATTTCTTGATGAATTGTGGCAGACAGGCTCTTTAGTTACCGCCGGGGTACGCCATGCAGTTATTTTCTAATTTAATATTGTAATTATGACATTATCTTTAATTAAAGTTTTTCGTAAGAAATGTATGGAAGCCATTTATTTATCAGTGGCCATAATCAAATATATACATATCCAATAAATATCAAGGGACGTAACACAAACGTAAACTATAAAACTATTGATTTTATTTTTGATTAATGACCATACGTTTGCATATTTTACAAGATAATTAAAAATGTTTAATTAAACATTTTTACTTTAAAAGGAAATAGAAGGGAAAAAAAAAACAGTTTTCTGAGCACCCTTTTTTTAAAACTACGTAATTTTAATGGCACTCATTTGGCCAAGCGGATTCAAATTGGATCGGAGCTGTATCGATACATATATGAAAACCAATGAATGTTCTCTTAGCATGAACAACCACAGTGCTCGTGTTTAATCATTAATGTAAATATATACATGGTTAGCATTTTTTTTTGACATCCCATTTTTAAAATGCTACGTGGTCAAAATGTGAACTCAGTTGAATTTTAGTTAAAAAGCAGGACTTTATTCGCCTTTCACTTATGGGTATGTCGGTGCTTCGAAAATTTTTTTATATACCTAGTCGACCCCCTTAGTATAAAAAATTTAGAAAAATCTTGTGGGATTTAGTCTGGTAACTTTACCAATTACTTATCAACATATGTACATTAAATCCTAATTATCGATAGTCCGCCCTTTTTTCCCGGTTGCAATTAAGTTATTTTATAGTAAAACTGCTGTATTATTGCAGATAAACAAAATTATCATATAGCTATGATCGTTGAAGTCCCGTTTTTAAACTGGAAATTTATTTTTTCGCAGGTGGCCGGTCACATATTTGGTTTTTACCTTTTTGTTACCAAAAAAATAATAAGTCAGGCTTGGGGAGGCCTTTAAATGTCAAAATATGTATTCATTCATTTGAATGTATGTTTATTTTGAATTGACAAACAGATTTATTAGGGCATTCATTCGTTTTACGTGATTTCAGACTTTTTAAAAAAATAAACCTTCGTCCATTCCCTTACCTACTAACATTTAGAAATGTCTAGGTACACACATAATGTTCTCTACCGATGTTTATCAAGGGAGAGCTATTCCATATGCGGTTAAAAATTATAAATCAAGGGAGAACAATTCCAAATGGTAGCAAAATTACTCTGTAAGCGCACATTTACAACTCGATATTAGTCTTACAGGAGCAATTCACACTGACCTCATCCAGTACACTAATTTAACATACAACCATGAATGCGAAAACACAAATAAACACTACAGCGTGAAACACTGTACGGTGTTTGGGCTAAGTTAACTTATTTTTTTTTTTCCTATCTGGTAAATTTAACTATTTGTTTAACAACAGCATTTACGGTATTGGTCATTACCACATGGTTGGATACTGTTACAAAAGATAGAAACGCATAACTATCAAACTACATCAACTATATAATAGTATACAGCACATGTACTATCAAGATACTTCACGGCTTTTGTATCTTTCCTAACTCCAATTTTGTAGAAAGAATTATTACTGACTAAAGTTTTTTTTTTGGGTCTTAAAGATAAGAAGCCAAAATCATAACTATCTGTTTCTTAAAAGAACCATAGCTAACCTGAAGGCACACACAGTATGCCATGATTTTGACATTCAATAACTATGATTTAAGTGATAGATGCAACTGTGCCGGATTGTAAAACCAAAAGCCGCGAATACATACCTAGGGTTTAACCAATCTGAAGGCTGACATTTGTTGCATCTGTATCACGAATGTTTTTTGCGTACGGGGCTTTCCCATTATTATAATTGAAAAACTCCCTCAAAAGCCAGGTTCACGTATTCACAGACTGCATGAGCATCAACTCTTGTGGGCACTTGAATGGCTGCCACTCTTCCTGATGTGCCGCTGAACATAAATCAAGACGATTTGGCTGAGCATACGTAATACATCACTAGGACACCAAGGACTGTAGGATGAGCTAGTGCTTATACACACATGTAAACTCGCCGGACAACATGTCTGCAGACCAAACAAACTACTCTGATAGAAAAGGAGAACATATTTTCATATCCATAATATATATGAGTGTGCAGCTGAAAGGGTCAAATAGCAAAGCTCTTGAAGATAAAATCTTAATATGTTGAAACCTACAGTCCTTGGCAAAAAAAGTGAAAGGCAACATGGGGTCGAACCTGAAGTCTGCATTGAATGCACGCAATCTTCAAGCAAGAGCGGGATTTTAACTGAAGAAAATTAGTCGAGAAATGATCATTCGAACTTCCTCAAAAACTATGGCATAGTAATGCCGTCGGGCAGATACTTCAAACGAAAGTATGGTGACATAATATCAACGCCTATACTCAGACCCATCAATGTCTGAGACAGATGACCCTCAAAATTCTAACTATTAGTCAATGTATTAAGTAAACAATTGATTCGTATAACTGCCCAAGATCAGTTGACTTGACTGGTACGAAGACAATCACAAGTCGATTTTACTTGCAGCTGTAGGACAAGATCAGTTTTAAGTATGAATTTGGCCCAAAAGTGCCAAGCCGTTATGAAAATTAGCCCGACATTTGTGATATAACATATAATTAGAACTTCAGGAAAATGGGCATCGAACTAAATAGAAATTTAGCATCAAGAACTAACCAAGCATTAACAAAAAACTAACTACTCATAGGACAAGGAAAGACAACAAGGTATTAAAAAAAAGGGACAACAACTCAAAAAGAACAAATACTAATACAAATTAAAACCAAGTGTAAAGGACAACAGTTATCTATAAACAATACAAAAGAGAAAATAAAATTGACAAATACTAGGTCTAATATAAATAAAAATCAGCAACTGCAAAAGACAACAGTTATTTAAATTGAATACTAAATTAGTAAATAAAATGACACTAAATACCCCAATTATAACCAACTTTCAGGTTGAACAGGGTAGACCAAGATGGAACGAGAAGAGGTAACAATGATCAGATGTTGAGTGCCCGATCTCCACCCATCAACTCATCAAAACAACAACAACAAGCATAGCTATCCGAGGGCGCGTTTTTATGAGTTTGTATGTAAAATTTGGTGCTAGGGTATATAAATACCAGCCTCAAATGTTCTTTACAGTGTCAAATGCACGTGTTGACCTGAATTGGGTTCGTTTTTGTACAGTGGTCAATAGTGTTAATGACCCAATTTTTGACCACAGCTCATGTTGCGCGCATGTGAAAACAACACAATTTGGGGTGAACACTAGTCACTGACTACGCAACTAAAACCCTATAAAAGGATATCGCTACCCACAAACAATTCAGTTAATTTTCAAGCAGACATTTATGGCGTCTCTATCGATAAATTTAAGGAACATTGCTATTGGAAGACTGCATGCAGGCGAAAGTCAAAGTCAGGTTGCCAGGCATCTAAACGTGCATCAGAGTACAATCAGTCGACTTTGGCACCGGTTCCAAGCCACTGGCTCAGTTGAAGACCGGCATCGCAGTGGACGAACCAGAGTGACAACAGCAGCGGAGGATCGCTTTATTCGGCTTCGTCACCTCAGAGACAGGTTTACAACAGCTTCCTCAACTACCCAGTCATTGCCTGCAGGACGTCATGTGTCTGATCAAACTGTCCGGAATAGACTGCATGACGCTGGACTTTGGGCACAACGACCTCACAGAGGACCTGTTCTTACGCGCCGCCATCGCCAAAATCGACTTCCTTGGGCCAACCAGCATCGTCCCTGGGCAGCTGACAATCAATGAAGACGTGTCTGGTTTAGTGACGAATCTTTCTTTTTGTTGCAGCGTCATAATAGACGGCGTAGGGTCTACCGTAGGCGAAATGAACGTTTTGCCCAAAATTGCGCTGATGAAGCTCCGCCGCACGGTGGTGGAGGTGCAATGGTGTGGGGAATGATCAGTTACAACGGAAGGAGTCAATTGGTGCACATTGAAGGAGGCTTGAATGCGCAACGATACGTCAATGAAATTCTTCGACCCCATGTCCTTCCACTTCTGGCTGCCCAAAGGTCTGTGTTTCAACAGGACAACGCCAGACCCCATTGTGCACAGCTGACCACGCAGATATTGACTGCCAACAACATTCTCACCTTTCCGTGGACATCCCTGTCTCCAGACATGAGTCCGATTGAGCACCTGTGGGATGAGCTGCATAGACGTGTTTGTCGCCGAGACGTTGCTCCAGCCAATCGTCGTGATCTGTTCCAGGCACTCCAGGAAGAGTGGGCAGCCATCCCACAGGCCCACATCAGACGTCTGATCGCATCCATGCCCAGGAGATACCAGTCGCTGATCGATGCAAGAGGAGGCCACACACCATACTAACGGGAAAGCCCGTACGCCAAAAAACTCTCGTGACCCAGATGAAAAACAACTGCCAATTGATTGGTTGAACCCTAAGGTATTTTTGTGTGCAATTTGAACAATTAACTCATTAAATTAAAAAAGTTATTGAATGTCAAAATTATGGCTATGTGTGTGCCTTCAGTAGCTATGCGTTTCCTTTTTTAAACAGTATACATAGTATTTCGAAGACTAAGCACTTCATAACTGAAACAGACTGCAATATCTTTTGTAGAAGAAGAGGATCTTTATCATATTGCTGAACCGAAGGGTCTTCTATAATTGTACATGTGCCAGTCTCAAACGAGTTGCGCCTCGCCAAAGTAAGGCTATATTTAAGTTTTATTTTTGGCCCTTAATAAAATAAACTAGCTCAAAGCTAAACAATACACCAAAACGAAAGATCTTCATTTAGACATGTGTCCTAATATAACAGGCGTTATCCATGTGTCGGTTGAATGGGTCGCGTCTCACGAAATAAGAAACTTCTGTTTAAATAATACAACTCAACACAATCACCGTGTCTTTTATATTTGAATTATGTATGACAGAAAATAATAATGTTTTTTTTTTACAAGCAATAACGTATGTATGTTTGAAAATAAGGTGTTACGAAAAACAGTAGTAAGAACGTTAAAACAGGATGGACTATTCTTTCTTGCTGCGCCAAGTTGAAAAGGGAAAATGCGTCTTATTAATGTGCGTCTTGCTAACACTTGGAAGCAGAATAAAATTGCTATTGCGATTCCATCATAAGTGTAGTGGTATTGATGGTATTGTATGATGATGATGGTACTACATGTAAATTGTATGAGGCCAGCTGTGAAGGCTCCTGAGATAAAATGTAATGGAGAATTGTCAGAAGGCCTTTCTTGCTACCACTACGACCTCACACTTAATTTTTTTTATTGAATGTAGCTACGTGATGTGTCTAGGGTAATGATGTGTACTGTGGTGTGATAGTTATAAATATACCCATAGATATTTAACAAGACTAATAAGATTAACAAGTGTTACAATACACTGAACTAACTCACGTGTGTAAAGTTTTTGATATAATTATATTACATTTATTTGTTCTGGATCAAGTTTTATTTTGACCAGAACTTGTTTTAAAAGAAGGATTTAAAATTTATGAAAATTATGCATGGAATGTTACATAATAAATGCAAAAGTGTACATATTTAAGTACTAGAATAGTTAGTTTTATTAAAATGTTCTGGTAGTCAGCTACTAAGGAGGATATTTATTGTCTGTGCTGTTGGGGTGGTCTCATCACACCTGTCTATATTGACTACACACAGTGTCCAGAAAATGGTGGGAATTTTATGGGGTATCTGCAACTTAATGGGGTTGGTGAATATCCAGCAGACCAGAGGCTCACTCATCTGGTATTCGTAGCTCTGGTGCTGAAATCAGGTGGTCCCACCTCTCCGTGCTGGCGGGCAATAATGGTGGTCTCTGTCACAAGGACTGCACAGATACACTTGTGTAAATCACCACCCGAGTAGATACTGCTTCGTAGACGACAGAAACTCGCAGCTCTGCAATCAAAGTATGGGCCATGTGTCAAAATCTATTCTCTACCCACGTCTGGACACAACACTGACACAACAACCACATCATACAGACAGGTCAGATCTCTCTGACCAAACAGCACATTTACCATGGTGGGTTTACATCAGATAGATCCTCCCAGACTATAGATTCTGAAAAATATTTATTAGTTTTCTGCCCTAAAAGAGGATAGGTAATATGTTTCATTATTCTCAACACTTGATCTGTCTTGCCTAACCCTTGCTGGAGTTTATGTACATTGTTAGTCCCTAGACCCTGACTTGGGCGGGGGGTCTAGAGCAAATCCCTACTTGTTTGTAAGGCTAGATTTCGATATGGCAGTATCAAATCACTCGAACATGAAACAATATTCAAAATATATAAGGAAATAATTTCAATCTTACCAGATTATGAATAATTAACACAGAATTGCTAGCAAAACTCAGCTGAGCTGCTGGCTATAGTATGGCGTCCCTAAATTCATTCACTGTCTTTCATATGGGAAAACACCACACTTTAAAATCTGTGTCTAACACTGAACAATTATTGAAGAATGACCCCACTTCCGCGTCTGAGCGCTACTGATATGATTGTCTGTGGCCAATCACTGCCTAGGTTTATTTTAAATTAAAATTTCCTACACTAAAGTCATTTCAGTCATGCTTCAGTCAAGTATGGATGGTTATCTGTTAGTCTGTCCGTCTCTACTTGTGTTTCTACAAAAATGTGCTTGATTTTTGAACCAACCTTTCTCTCCCCTCCAAAATTTTGTCGTTAAAAGTTATATTTAGACACAGCTACCGCTCAAAAACCCTCTCCTCCATACTAAGTAACTTTGAACACCTGCGTCCAAGGTCGTGTTTTTGTGTGCAAATTGCGACACTTTTTTATTCAACACAGTCTGTCGATGATGTGAACTACACTGTCTTTTGTCATTATCTTCAATATTATCTATCCGTTTGTAAAATTAAGATCATATTATTTCACTGCTCAGAATAGGCCATCCGGCCAGCTAATTTTTATATTCCTAACATTAATATTAAGAAAAATTACTTTTTAAATTTTTGTAATATTCCTAACATCTGCGTTCTAGCCGCTCAAATTCAAATCAAGGCTTTGGTATTGGTATCGTCCAAAACGTCCATTCCGTACCTCGTCAATTTGGAGGACTTGAATTTTTTTACTTTCCTCCATCCCCCCCCCCAATTGCGTCTCCTTAGCCTTTCTACTTCCACGCCATCTTTCCAGTCATTTTTTTTTCCTTTTTCTTCCGCCGTTCTCCTCCTGTCTACCACGTCAATTATTATGGAGGCTGATGACCCGCCGTCTAGGCGATCATGTACATCAGCAGCCTACGCATTATGTTTTTATCCTTAAATGTTATCTTTGGAGGTATTTTACCGTTGTATCTCTGTCAATTTCACTACACATCTCCCCACTTGAAAACATGCCTATGGCAAATTCCAAAACCAGCGATACACATAGGTAAAATTACTCCTCACGTCTGCCACTACTCTAATTTTGATCACAGGGGTGCCGACTGAGGAAATCTGCACCGACATTCAATTTGCCTGGGATATATTGGATACTAAACTGATAGGTTGAAGCAATAAAGACCACCTCAGCAATCTTGCGTTTTCATGCTTAGCCTGAGACAAGAACACGAGAGGCTGATGATCCGTCTCCACCACAAAAGTCCTACCATACAGATAGATTTGAAACTTCTTTATTGCCCAGATTAATGCTAAACATTCTTTTTCGCTTGTGGAGTATCCTTGTTCCGCCTTATTCAATTTGCGGCTTGCATAAGCGACTGGTTTCAGTTCCCCATCAGGTGAAGATGATCTTTGCAACAAAGCCCCTCCAAGTCCTACATTACTTGCATCGGTTCTTAAGACAAAGTCCTGTGTCAAATCAGGCAGTTTGAGAATAGGCTTGCTAGTGAGTTTTTCCTTTAACTCTTGGAACGCTAATTCACATTGTGCAGTCCAAATAATTTTATCTGGAAGTCCCTTGCGAGTCAGATCAGTCAGAGGAGCACAAATAGCGTTAAAATTTTTGATGTATTTCTGATAAAATCCGCATAACGACACAAATGATCGCACGTCCTTTTTTGTTTGCGGCCTAGGTGCTCTCTGCAGTTTTTCCAAGTTCTTAGGATCAGGGGTCATATTACCCTGATATACAGTGTGCCCCAAGAATTCCAACTCTTTGCATCCAATACAACATTTTGTTTGCCTAGCAGTTAAGTTCGCCTCCCGAAGTCTATCAAACAACATCTCCAGAGCTTCAATGTGTTCTTCAAATGTCTCTGTGGCGACGAGAATATCATCCATGAAATTCGTGATACATGGGTTATTCAGGGGATCCAACAATTTTCGCATCATCCTTGAAAACACACTCGGAGCATTTTTCAGTCCGAATGGTAGCATATTGAATTCATAATGTCCATCCGAAGTGCTAAAAGCCAAATAAGGTCTCACTTCAGGCTTCACTGGGATCTGGTAATAGCCTTTACTAAGATCCACCTTTGAAAAGTATTTTGCCTTATTCAGTCTGGCAAATAACTGTTTTGTGTCTGGTAATGGATCCACTTGTCCTTCTGTGACAGCATTCAGTTTCCTGTAATCTATGCACAGTCTGTGTTCCCCAGACGGTTTCCTCAACAAAACGACACTAGAACTAAAAGATGATTCACTGTGCGAAATAATCCCCTCCTTCAACAAATACTCTATTTCTTCCTTCAATGCCTTCTCCTTCGCGAACGGAATAGAATAGGCTCTCATACAGATTGGTTTGAGTCTACCAGTTTCATGTCATACTGTAGCAAATTTGTATGGCCTGGTTTATCTGTTAATACATCTGTATGTTCCTCCAGAACCTGTTGAACTCTCTCCCTCTGGTTTTTAGTCAGTGCTTACTGACTTTTACCTGTGCTGCGGTTTCACAAGGATGTAATGGTATTCATGTGAGGTGAGTGGTTCTTTTTGCATCTGGGTTGCAATAGCCAAGGTCAATAAGGGGGTGCTTTCCTGGAGTGGTCTGTCCAGATACTTCTTCTTTAACAGGTTTTACATGATAAACTTTTTCCTTCCCCTTTTTGTCAATTTTATAGTTTGTTCTAGACACCTTCTCTAGAACCGTATATGGACCTTGCCAACCAATTTGTAATTTATTCTGGCTTCCCGGTAGTAGAAGCAGCACCTTCTCTCCGACTGCCAGTTCCCTGTCCTTTGCCTTCCTATTAAAATATGCTGCATGTTTCTTCCTGGCTTGTTTCAAATTATCATTTGCCAGTTTCCATCCAGCTTTCAAACGAGTGGTCAGTTCGTTCACATATTGATACATGAGGTAACAGTCTCTTCCGCCTTCTCATCTGTCCAGGTCCTTAAAAAGCTTTACACCTTTTCTGGATCTTTAATTTATCATACGGATTTCCCATGAACTATGTGGTCCCTCCCTTAGAACAATTATAATGATCCCACTTTTCTTCCAGCTTTCATCACTCACAAATCGACCACTACCAATTTTTTTCTGGGTTTGTCTCCCCACTTAAGATTGTTTATGAGAGATCTTCGCTCTCTTGTCTGTTCTTCCAGTTTATATAAGTCTGACCGAGGGATTGTCATCTTATCCTGGGTAAAATTTCTTCTTTGTACTCTTCGCATAGTGCCATGTTAATCCATTCAAGTGAAGACAGGTGTGAACCGGGCTCCCCCATTCCACAAAGTGTCCACCAGAGTAAGGATAATTGTTTTCCTTTCAGGCATAATGTTGCCCCGTGGCGTTTCTAGGTCCTGCACATATTTTCCCTTTGTGGGTGTTCCCTCATGAAATACGCCACATGCTTCTACAAAGTTTTCAACATCGACATTTACGTCGGGCCAATATCTTTTTATATCCAATCCTTTTGGCAGATAATGACAAGCTATACCGACTTTCTCATGTCACCATCTTTTCCAACATCGCATGCCCTCCTTATCAATTTTCCCTATATATCTTGGAAGAACTAACTGTCCGTGACCATTGGATCCAGTTCCTGTCTTCCTGTATATATTTTTTGTTCTTCATGAAATATTCCCCCTTGCTCGGAGGTGTGTGGCATTTGGGCAATTTTTTAAAACAGGGCTTGAGTGTCCTATCCTCAGCCTGCGCCTTCCTCATCTCCTCTGGATGAGCATTTATAGGTTCACCTTCTTCCTCCTTCTTCTGTGACCTGGTCTGCACTGTCGCCATGATCACAGTTTTTTCACAATATCAGAGGGTAGATTGGTTCATCTATCACTGCTGCTCTGATTTCTCCTTCCACATAGCGAGTTTTCACCGTTATCCTTGCGATGGAAGTGTCATGAGTGGTATGTCCTTAGTCGCCCCTTGTATTTCCACTGTTTCTGTGGTATACTGACTTGGGTCCACTAGGCTAGACTTCACAACTGAATCATAATCCAAACCTGTATCATAAAGGCACCTTATGGACCCCATTACAAATAACATCCTCACAAACTGGGGGGTGATAAGGTTCCTGTTGTCCATTAGGATTAACCTTTAATCTTTGCGTCCCCGACTTCATGCAGCAATGTTTGAAGGTTTCCTTCTACAAAATTCGGTGTTATGGTTATCCTTCTTGCACCATTTACACCATCTTTTTCCTTGGTTCAACGGTTTTCTTTCATTGAACTTTTGGTCATTGAACTGTGAGTTTCTGTCGCGATAGTCATTTCTTGGCCGCTCAAAGTTTGTCCTACCTTTATTTCCCTGCTCTCTATTATCAAATTTATTAAATTGCTGTGGAGCTTTAAAATTGTCTATGTGCTTCTTTTTAGCACCACTTACCTCTGCCTGGCTGCCTGATACCTCTCAGCAACATTTAAAATTTCCCCCAACTTCTCTGCACCTTGTTCCATGAGAAATTTTCTCATGTCTGGAGCCATGGACTCTCTCAATTGCTCAATCATGATCATTTCTTTAAGATCTTGGGTCTTCCCCAGAGCCGTCCATTTCTCCAAATAGGTTTCTAGTCTAGCAGAGAATTGGTGGTATGTCTCCCCAGACAACAGTTTGGCATTTCTAAATTTCTTACGATAAAATTCACCATTCTTCTCGTACCTTAATAACAAAGCCTGCTTTAACATGTCATAATTGTCTTGGTCTTCCCTGTTCATTTTGGCAAATACTTCATAAGAAGTACCTCTCAATCCCTGTGATAGCTTTAAACTCCACCTCTCTCTCTCTAACCCATATGTAGTAGCTAATAACTCAAAACGTCCTAGGTACCCCTCTATGTCATCGTCTTTTTCAACAAAATGGTCTAAATGAAACCCCATAGCTGAGTTTGAGGCTCCCAGACTGGGCGTAGCATCTGAGGCAAAAGGCTGGCACCATTTTCAGGAGCCTGGCCTTGTAATTCCAGCTCCCTTAGTCGTAATTCGTGCTCCCTTTGCAACCTTCTATCTTCTGCCTCCCTTTCGGCCTTTTTATCTTCTGCCTCCCTTTCGGCCTTTTTATCTTCTGCCTCCCTTTCGGCCTTTTTATCTTCTGCCTCCCTTTGCTGCCGTTTTTCTTCTGCCTTAATTGCTCTCTCACCTCCCTAGCCTTAACTCTTTTCTCTGCCTCAGCTAACCTGTCAGACTCCAATTTACTTTCAGCCTCTTTTTCTAATCCCCTTTCTTCCCGTTCAATATATTTATCACATTCAGTCGTTACGTATTGAATTAAAATTTGACCATCCATTCCCATCTCCTTCGCGGTGAGCACAGCAGCTGATCTAAATTTTGCCAGCTCCGCCATACTTTTTAGACAATATAATAATATACAAAATAAATCTCTAACCAGTAAATACACTAAGTACTTCTTATGACTATAGTCTAACTAATTCTAACTAACCAGTTAACTAATTAATTATTACTGGCTGTGAAGATTCACCAACTTTTATCTGCAGGGACACTTTTAATTTTAAAGGAATTTTACAATTTATTTCCCTACTTTTATTTCTCCCACCAGAAGATCCTAATATTACTGTTGGGCTAATTATCCCTGGACAAGACCCCAATTTATGTAGTGGTGTTGATGGTATTGTATGATAGTGATATTACTAAATGTAATTGTATGAGGCCAGCTGTGAAGGCTCCTGAGATAAAATGTAGTTGAGAATTGTCAGAAGGCCTTTCTTGCTACCACTACGACCTCACACTTAATTTTTTTTTTTTAATGAATGTGGCTACGTAAAGTGTCTAGGGTTATGATATGTAGTGTGGTGTAATGGATTATAAATATACCCACAGATATTAACAAGACTAATAATATTAATAAATGTTAAAATACACTGAACTAACTCACGTGTGTAAAATTTTTTGATAGAATTATATTACATTTATTTTGTTCTGGATCAATTTTTTGGGTTGACCAGAACTTTTTTTAAAAAAGATTTAAAATTATGAAAGAAATGCATGGAATATTATATCATAAATGCAATAGTGTACATATATATGTACTATACTAGTTAGTTTTATTAAAATGTTCTAGTAGTCATCTACTTGGGAGGATATTTAATGTTTGTGCTGTTGGGGTGGCCTCATCACACCTGTCTATATTGACTACACAGTGTCCAGAAAATGGTGGGAATTTTTATGGGTATTAGTACCTACACAGCGTTGCTGAATGTCCACAGACCAGAGCTCACTCATCTTGTATTTTAGCTCTGGTGCTGAAATCTGGTGGTCCCACCTCTCCGTGCTGGCGGGCAATAATGGTGGTCTCTGTCACAAGTACTGCACAGATACACTCGAGTAAAGTCACCAACTGAATAGACACTGCTTTGTTGACAACAGAAACTCACAGCTCTGCAATCAAAGTATGGGCCATGTGTCAAAATCTATTCTCTACCCACGTCTGGACACAACACTGACACAACAACCACATCATACAGACAGGTCAGATCTCTCTGACCAAACAGCACATTTACCATGGTGGTTTTACATCAGATAGATCCTCCCAGACTATAGATTCTGAAAAATATTTATTAGTTGTCTGCCCTAAAAGAGGATAGGTAATATGTTTCATTATTCTCAACACTTAATCTGTCGGGGGGTCTAGAGCAATCCCTACTTGTTTGTAAGGCTAGATTTCGATATGGCAGTATCAAATCACTCGAACATGAAACAATATTCAAAATATATAAAGAAATAATTTCAATCTTACCAGATTATGAATAAATAACACAGAATTGCTAGCAAAACTCAGCTGAGCTGCTGGCTCAGCTACCACCAATGTCCCTTCACTTCTATGCCAATAAATTGAAACATCTTTGTCCAAGTCGTGTTTTTGTTGCAAATAACGACACTATGTTAGATTCAATGCAGTCTTGGCTTGATTAAACTTACTCACTGTCTTTTGTCATTATTTTCAATATTATCTATCCGTCTGTAAAATTAAGACCATATTCGTTCCCTGCTAGAAATAGAGCCATCTGGCCTAGCCTTCATTTTTAATATTCTAACATTAATATTAAGAAAAATTTACTTTTTAATTTTTTGTTAATTTTTATTCAGACATCTGCGTTCTTCCGCTCAATTCAAATCAACGCGCGTGGTATCTTGCAAAACGTCCAATTCGTAAAAACTCGTGTAACCAATTTGGGGGACTTAGAATTTTTTTTTACTTTCATACCCCCCCCCCCCCCATTTACACCCCCCTATACCCAATCTGCGTCTCTTTACCCCCAATCTCCATATTTTTTTTATTCCTTTTGAATTACTCCGTTCCACTTCCGTCTACAAAGCTCCAATATTTCTAATGAGGGGATGATGACCCCGGTTCTAGCGAATACATTACTATCAGCACGCCTACGCTCATCCTTGATCTTTTTTATCCTTAAATGTATCCATAACTGAGGAAATTTTTATTAATCCGTTATATATCTCATACTTGTCAAAACACCACATCGGCTAATTGCTGTCACCTATTCCTATTTTTCTCTAACCGTTGAGCAACCTAACGTTCTTAATTATATAGCCTTAAAGATCCTTTAATTACTTGAGAATTTTCGCACCGTTGTAATCATCTGCTCTTGTTTCACTGTCCCCAACCACATATTCCAACAGAAATAAATAGCTCAATTCTACAACAATGCCAACCTTAAAATCGGGCACCCCTGCCCACATAATCCACATCATAAATCTGTATTCTTCACCATAAGAATAACATAGTCCTTTAACTTGTACCTTTCAGTCACCCAATCTTCATCTAAACCAGCAAAGGAATAAATCACACCCAGCGTACAACGAGCATTCTGTCACATTTTCTAAAAAAAATCCCTTAAAATAGTACCTGGTTAAATATGACCCGATTGGGTAAAACTTCAGTTATCAGAAAGACCCCAATCATTTTAAAATAGTTTTGTTTCACATTTCCGATGAAGTAACTAAGACAGATCCGCTTCGATGACAAATAGCTTAAACCACACACCAAATTCTTTCCTGCTTGCTGACCTAACATTTTTGCCAGTTCCATTCTTACATCTCATATTAAATACACATTTACACCGCGCGCTATACGTGCCTTATTTAACTTCATTTACTATTAGACCACCTTTCTTAATACCAAACTTATTTACAAAAAACTTTACATTTTCCCATTCATGGGCTTCCCATTTAAACCATTTACAAATGTAATAACTAATATAAGTATTATGAGTATAATTATCCTTATTAAAACCCCACTTCATCACCTGTCCTCAATTTTATATTCTATTTACCATACCTACAATTCTTCAAGGAATTGTTATTTGCATTAAATCTATTCAATTATTACTAATAATTATTATAATTTTTAAAACCATAAATTGCCCTACTTTCAAATTCTATACATATGGTGTAACAAATGTGTCTTGTATACCAACCTATAATCTTCTAATAATATAACCAAATTACACATCCCCTTCCATGTGTATCTAAAAATTCTATTTTTACTATAATTACATGCCCTCCAACAACATTAGTAAACTATAATGCATATTCACTCTAATTAACATACTCTCCAACCGTTAATCACTGAACAGGTAAAGCCAACACCATGCAACCACTACAACAATCATCGACTTTAAACCGCAAATTACGATCCTTAATTCAAAAATTGAATCATTATAACAAAATTTTTTCTTATTTGAGACAGCCCCACAAGCAGAATGAAATGATAACACTACATAAACCTTCCTATAACCATCCCTCAGATACAACAGATGTGAATCCACCCCAAATATGCTACTCCCCCGAAACCCAACTTTTATTCTCGCCCCCCCGGACTTCACCCCTACACAAACCATTCGGACGGTACCCAACAATTATCATTCCGATCCGCCAATAGGAATGAAAGGCTCAACGAATGGTAAAACCCATCATTCCAGGGAACAACTATTCAAAGCAAATTTATTAGTCGAACTAACATACATCCACCCTTATCAACCCACTATTTAATAACACATCTTTCTTAGACAACACGTGAGGTATGTAACCTAAATCCCCAAACACCGACCCCAGCACATAAGCACTCAACATGTAACACTGGGGTTCTACCCAAACGCCCATTCTACAAAAGACACCCCCTCCCACTCGCAAACTACACCCAGGTAACATCTCAATTATAGTAATGGTACACCTACCAAGCTAAGTGCTTGAACACGAATCCTTTTTATAACACTCTTAAAGAGTAATGGGAAATGCAGTCAGTGTTAAACATAAATGTAATGCTAACTTAAATTAACATCCATAACCCCTTCTGCATATTAACAACCTGAACATTGGTAGAACACTTAAATTTCTAAAACACTCAGGGAAGTGCACAAGTTTTAACATTCATCTCACATCAAACGGACGAGCGAACAAACCACATAATCACATACACATGATCATTCACAGATCTGGACACACAATCACTACCAATACACTG
This sequence comes from Oreohelix idahoensis, assembly GCA_024509875.1. Taxonomy (NCBI): domain Eukaryota; kingdom Metazoa; phylum Mollusca; class Gastropoda; order Stylommatophora; family Oreohelicidae; genus Oreohelix; species Oreohelix idahoensis. The sequence continues at coordinate 564,640 of JAMPIV010005329.1, forward strand.
AAAGGTAACAGATGTCGCAATTGGGAATGATCACCCCCCATCCACCTGATATAGCACACACTGGAATGAATACACAACTCGGAACATTAGCATCAAAACAAAAACAAACAACATCCATAAACTGAAAATTTCTATCCCCTCACCAGCCAAATTTCTCCCATTCGATTGAATTCGTACGGACTAAATGGTCCAAAAGATATAATTGATCAAAACCTGAGGAAAGAAACTGGATCAAAACATTTGACCAAGCAATTCAACTTCATACATCTGGATCAACAATAAATACAAAGAAAGCACCCTAGTACCTATGTCATGATTTCCAGAAATAAAGAGCCAAACTGGATACCACTCCAATATCTCCTAAACACCATAGCGAAGAAAAGGAATGCTCAAAAAAAATAAACAAATTCTAAGTCTCCCAGTTCAATATACATATGAACAGTACAGTCACTGGACAAGAAGTAAAACGTCTCAACAACCATCTTATACAAAAGGACAATTCCAATGACCTTGCAAGATCCAGCATCCAAAGGCACACTGAAAATGAACAAAGCACAGTTTACAACCACCCTATAACTGACGGATCAAACCCACGTGAAAACTAGGTGCATTTTCAATATAACGTTGCCACCTAAATGATATCATTCAACCATCCAAATCTCTCACACAGGCCCCAGAGAAACAAGAACGGCAATCAAAACATCTACTCACTTCTGTAATAACCAATCACCAAGACTCAGTGAATGTTATCACAAGTGACTCCAACTAAATCCCAACATCTCCAAACGACAACCCCACCAAGACCTATCCCAAACCCCCCCCTACCCCCCCTAACAACCCCATATTCACCAAACGCCTTTTCGTAGTCACACAATCTGATGCTGACTAGTTGTGAATCAACCCTAACCAGCACAAACTAATGTTAAACAATTATTCCTGCAAACAAGTCTGAATCTGAACTGTACACCCATCAGAGTTTTGTCAAAGGAACCTGCTTGTTCAATCTGCTCAAGTTTTCTTGACCTATGCAGACTCCTTTTAATCAAACTCAGAGGATAATTACCTGATTAATACTTTTCCTGCGCTAAATAGTAACATTATTCCTCTATAACGCCTGCTAACACAAAAAAAAATTTTTTTTTCTTTCTCTAACATTTCTATGTTTTTTTTCTGGTCAATTTTAATGCGCTGTTTTTAAATCTGCAAACCGTTTTTCTCTATCAGGTCGGGATCTCTAGAAATACGCAATTGAAGTTTTTTAACAACGCATACAGTATTACAACATCATTTGTACAAGAAGTATAACAGATTGTATGTAGCTTGAATTTCTTTGCAGTCGAACTTTCGTCTGAATGGCATGTGGTACATGTCGCAGATGAAGCATCCAACAATAATCGGCAAGCATGGTCACACTCCACCGTCCTTGATAACGTGACTCCATTACGGCGATATCTTGATGGAATCGTTTCTCCATGGTCAGAACTCTGACTTCGCCAAGGTTGTCAGAAAAAATCAGATGCGAATCGAGCAAATATTTTTGGACATGTTTACCGCCCATAATTCTGATATGCCATCTATGCACTGCTTAACAATATTGCACATTAGTTCCGACAGATTTGTGCGAATTTCCCAGAAAGTTATCGGACGATTCGATTTGAATGCCATCCATGCGCGAAGTTCACTACCATGTAACAAGTTCTCGAATTGTTTGTCTGCAATAACTTTCCTAATCTGAGGTCCTACAAAGATACCTTCCTTTATCTATGCATCGCTAATTTGTGGAAACTTTTCTCGAAATATGGTTAAAGCTTTGCTCTTTGTAATCTAAACGCTTTACAAAATTCTTCATAGCCCACAACTTTATATTAACGGTGGTAAAATGATGCTGTCTTTGTTAACGAATGGCCTCGTTATTACATTTTATGTCCCCGTGCGCCAACGATCCCTGATAGCCACACCGTTTTTGCATAATTTACCTGTTCTTTTGCGGCCTGTCCCATTCACATAAAGACTGCAAAATTTAGTAACCCAGTCGCTTGCCCGTGAGAATTCAATACCTGTATCCTCCTCAAATCCTCCGCCATTGTAACATTGTACTTTATTTTTTGCCAAAAGTTTAGCCATATTGTCTAATTTTTTCGTCATATAACAATAGCGACTGAATATAAATAAATTTCCATATCAATAACACGCTTTTAGGACTATCCTTGAAAATCCATAAAATCTCATTCTTACTATTGCTCAATGACCGAGTGCACCATTAGAACCTGTTACATCTTTCAATACAAATTCATCAGCCACTCAAAATATTGAACAATTCTCTTGCTGTACGAAATTTAATATCGAGTATTGGGCGCTAAAAGATCCATCTCCGTTGATCGCGAAACCAAGAAATTTCAAAAGCATTTGACCATAAACTGAGAAAGAACAAGCGGCTTCAGAAGAACAAAAGATGGCAAATCAATAGTTGCCCTTCCAAACATATAACAGTGCCTCAGAATCAGAGACCGCTGTACATTAACTTTGTTGATTTTGAAAAGCTTTTCGACACATAAACAGACAGCCTATGACAATTCTGAGGGCTTATGGAATGCCCATCCGAATTGTTTCCATTATAAAAACCTCTTTTCTAACTTTTACGTGCATTTGGATCATAATGTAACTTCAGTGGATAAACAGAGTACACAGGGATCCCCTTATCACAACATTATATCTAACAGCATAATTGTATTCGCCAAGCAACAGAGCACCAAGAGAATAATGACAACGGTTTCTACACTGGACATTTGAATATGCAATACATTGCACTCTCCGCATTCACACCAACACATTCAAACAAAACCGAGAACTGGAAATAATATCCAACCATTGGCCTGAACATCAATTCGAAGAAATAGAGGTCATCCACTAAATTGGCAATCTACCAATAACCATAAAGAACCAAAGTTAGGAACAGACAGACACATTTTACTTACCTGGGAAGCCATATAACACCTGACGGCGGAACAAGCAAGGACATTAACAACAGAATGAATAAAGCGAGAACAGCCTTTGCTGTTCGCAACAACATTTGGAAGTCTTCCCAGTACAGCACAAACACCAAATTAAGACTGTATGAACTTGTCCTTACTTCTTCTCTATGGTCGGAATGTTGGAAGTAAACAAGAAGAAATGCAGTTGAGGTGGTGTGTGTGTAGTTTGTAAAAAGATAAAGAAACAATAATAATTAGTACTATATAGACAAATTTTTT